>CAUDMG010001053.1:802500-1050000 GCA_958450375.1 Homarus gammarus
TAGACGCCCAAACACCCAGCCACCCACCTTGACGCCCACACACCCAGCCACCCACACAGACGCCCACACACCCAGCCACCCACCTAGACGCCCACACACCCAGCCACCCACCTAGACGCCCAAACACCCAGCCACCCACTCAGCCGCCCACACGCCCAGTTCGCACTTTGATAAGGAGATAATGTGATAACACTACCAAAGTGTATAATAATAATAATAATAATAATAATAATAATAATAATAATAATAATAATAACAATCAAAATAATAATAACAATAAAAATAATAATAAAAATAAAAATAATAATAATAATAATAATAATAATAATAATAATAATAATAATAAAAATAATAATAATAATAATAATAATAACAATAAAAATAATAATAACAATAAAAAAAAATAATAATAATAATAAAAATAATAATAATATAATTACGAAAATATTTTAATTTAATGAAGTAAAACAGCAGCTTTATGAAATGACTAACAATCTTGTTATTGATCAATTCCAGTACACACACAAACACACACACACTATACCGAGTTTTCAACTATAGTACACTGACCCACCACTACCCTGCTGCCCCGCCACTACCCTGCTGCCCCACCACTACCCTGCTGCCCCACCATTACTCTGCTGCCCCACCACTACCCTGCTGCCCCGCCACTACCCTGCTGCCCCACCATTACCCTGCTGCCCCAACATTACCCTGCTGCCCCACCACTACTCTGCTGCCCAGCCCCACCACTACCCTGCTGCCCCGCCACTACCCTGCTGCCCCTTCACTACCCTGCTGCCCCACCATTACCCTGCTGCCCCGCCACTACCCTGCTGCCCCACCACTACCCTGCTGCCCCGCCACTACCTTGCTGCCCCACCATTACCCTGCTGCCCCACCATTACCCTGCTGCCCCACCACTACCCTGCTGCCCCACCACTACCCTGCTGCCCCGCCACTACCCTGCTGCCCCACCACTACCCTGCTGCCCCACGACTACCCTGCTGCCCCGCCACTACCCTGCTGCCCCTTCACTACCCTGCTGCCCCACCACTACCCTGCTGCCCCTTCACTACCCTGCTGCCCCTTCACTACCCTGCTGCCCCACCACTACCCTGCTGCCCCTTCACTACCCTGCTGCCCCTTCACTACCCTGCTGCCCCGCCACTACCCTGCTGCCCCTTCACTACCCTGCTGCCCCTCCACTACCCTGCTGCCCCGCCACTACCCTGCTGCCCCTTCACTACCCTGCTGCCTCTTCACTACCCCGCTGCCCCTTCACTACCCTGCTGCCCCACCACTACCCTGCTTCCCCACCACTACCCTGCTGCCCTTTCATTACCCTGCTGCCCCTTCACTACCCTGCTGCCCCTTCACTACCCTGCTGCCCCTTCACTACCCTGCTGCCCCACCACTACCCTGCTGCCCCACCATTACCCTGCTGCCCAGCCACTACCCTGCTGCCCCGCCACCACCCTGCTTCCCCACCATTACCCTGCTGCCCCGCCACTATCCTGCTGCCCCTTCATTACCCTGCTGCCCCGCCACTACCCTGCTGCCCCTTCACTACCCTGCTGCCCCTTCACTACCCTGCTGCCTCTTCACTACCCCGCTGCCCCTTCACTACCCTGCTGCCCCACCACTACCCTGCTTCCCCACCACTACCCTGCTGCCCCTTCACTACCCTGCTGCCCCTTCACTACCCTGCTGCCCCACCACTACCCTGCTGCTCCACCATTGCCCTGCTGCCCAGCCACTACCCTGCTGCCCCGCCACTACCCTGCTTCCCCACCATTACCCCGCTGCCCCGCCACTACCCTGCTGCCCCACCATTACCCTGCTGCCCCACCACTACCCTGCTGCCCCGCCACTACCCTGCTGCCCCACCACTACCCTGCTGCCCCACCACTACCCTGCTGCCCCACCACTACCCTGCTGCCCCACCACTACCCTGCTGCCCCACCATTACCCTGCTGTCCCGCCACTACCCTGCTGCCCCGCCACTACCCTGCTGCCCCTTCACTACCCTGCTGCCCACGACTACCCTGCTGCCCCGCCACTACCCTGCTGCCCCTTCACTACCCTGCTGCCCCACCACTACCCTGCTGCCCCTTCACTACCCTGCTGCTCCTTCACTACCCTGCTGCCCCTTCACTACCCTGCTGCCCCTTCACTACCCTGCTGCCCCACCACTACCCTGCTGCCCCTTCACTACTCTGCTGCCCTTCACTACCCTGCCGCCCCGCCACTACCCTGCTGCCCCGCCACTACCCTGTTGTCCTGTCACTACCCTGCTGCCCCACCACTATCCTGCTATTCCGCTACTACCCTGCTGCCCCGCCACTACCCTGCTGTCCCGCCACTCCCCTTTTTCCCCTTCACTACCCTGCTGCTCCGCTACTACCCTGCTGCCCCGCCACTACCCTGCTGTTCCGTCACTACCCTGCTTCCCCTTCACTACCCTGCTGCTCCGCTACTACCCTGCTGCCCCTTCAGTACCCTGCTGCCCCTGCACTACCCTGCTGCCCCACCACTACCCTGCTGACCCGCCACTACCCTGCTGCCCCGCCACTACCCTGCTGCCTCGCCACTATCCTGCCCGCCACTTTCCTGCTGCCCCTTCACTACCCTGCTGCCCCTTCACTACCCTGCTGCCCCTCCACTACCCTGCTGCCCCTTCACTACCCTGCTGCCCCACCACTACCCTGCTGCCCCTTCACTACTCTGCTGCCCCTTCACTACCCTGCCGCCCCGCCACTACCCTGCTGCCCCGCCACTACCCTGTTGTCCTGTCACTACCCTGCTGCCCCACCACTATCCTGCTATTCCGCTACTACCCTGCTGCCCCGCCACTACCCTGCTGTCCCGCCACTCCCCTTTTTCCCCTTCACTACCTGCTGCTCCGCTACTACCCTGCTGCCCCGCCACTACCCTGCTGTTCCGCCACTACCCTGCTTCCCCTTCACTACCCTGCTGCTCCGCTACTACCCTGCTGCCCCTTCAGTACCCTGCTGCCCCTGCACTACCCTGCTGCCCCACCGCTACCCTGCTGACCCGCCACTACCCTGCTGCCCCGCCACTACCCTGCTGCCTCGCCACTATCCTGCCCGCCACTTTCCTGCTGCCCCTTCACTACCCTGCTGCCCCTTCACTACCCTGCTGCCCCTCCACTATCCTGCTGTCCCACCACTACCCTGCTGCCCCACCACTTCCCTGCTGTCCCGCCACTACCCTGCTGCCCCTTCACTACCCGGCTGCCCCGCCACTACCCTGCTGTCCTGCCATTATCCTGCTGCCCCACCACTACCTTGGTGACCCACCACTACCATGCTGCCCCGCCACTACCCTGCTGCCCCACCACTACCTTGCTGACCCAACACTACCCTCCTGCCCCGCTACTACCCTGCTACCCCGCCACTACCCTGCTGCCCCGCCAGTACCCTGCTGCTCCGCCACTACCCCGCTGCCTTACCACTATCCTGCTACCCCGCCACTACCCTGTTGTCCTGCCACTACCCTGCTGCCCCACCAATACCCTGCTGCCCCTCCACTACCCTGATGTGCTGCCACTACCCTGTTGTCCTGCCACTACCCTGCTGCCTTGCCACTACCCTGCTGCCCCTCCACTACCCTGATGTGCTGCCACTACCCTGCTGCCCCGCCACTACCCTGCTGCCCCTCCACTACCCTGCCGCCCCGCCACTACCCTGCTGCCCCGCCACTACCCTGCCGCCCCGCCACTACCCTGTTGTCCTGCCACTACCCTGCTGCCCCACCACTACCCTGCTGCCCCTCCACTACCCTGATGTGCTACCACTACCCTGTTGCCCTGCCACTACCCTGCTGCCCCTTCACTACCCTGCTGCCCCTCCACTACCCTGCCGCCCCGCCACTTCCCTGCTGCCCCGCCACTACCCTGCTGCCCCTCCACTACCCTGCCGCCCCTCCACTACCCTGCCGCCCCGCCACTACCCTGCTGCCCCGCCACTACCCTGTTGTCCTATCACTACCCTGCTGCCCCGCCACTACCCTGTTGTCCTGTCACTACCCTGCTGCCCCACCACTATTCTGCTACTCCGCCACTACCCTGCTGACTCCGCCACTATCCTGCTGCCCCGCCACTACTCTGATGATCCCGCTACTACTCTGCTACCCCACCACTACCCTGCTACCCCGCCACTACGCTGCTGACCCCGCAACTACCCTGCTGCCCCGCCACTACCCAGATGTCCGTGAGTTAGGAACATCTGCTTCTTAAATTTCCACTTCCCAACTCCCTCCCTCAACCTCCCCCTCCCTCCTTCCCGACTATCTTTTCCCCTCCCCCCTCCTTCCCCCCTTCTCTCCTTCCCCTCCTTGCCACCCATCCTTTCCTCTCTTTCCCTTCATCCCCCTCCATCTCATTCTTCCTTCTCTTTCACCCCTTCCTTCCCTTCCCTCCCCTTCTTCTCACCACTTGCTTGCACTCCCTCCTACCCCTCCATGCCCCTCATGCCCTCCCCCCCTCTCTCTCAATCTTCTATTTCTCTCACTCCTTCCTTCCACCCCTTTTCCCCTTCCTTTCCTTTCTTCCTCTCCATCTTCCTCCCTCTCACACCTCCTTTCTCCTCCCTCTCACATGATGCATAATTAAAAAAAAGTTCTTCACTATTTTAATTAACAAAATTAAAGTAATGGATACAGGTAGTGAACTGCGACCCCTAGACCGTATGTGATCTCTACTGGAAGTTATGAAAATACTAAAATGAGATTCAGAAATACCCAACAAAAGCATAAAATATAAGAACTGGTGATATTGCATACACGGAAAATGAACTGTTATTGATAGGAAAAAGTTGCTGCCAGTTCCCTTTTCGATGGAGAGTGTAGCCAGTCAACTCAACCTCCCTTGAGACATAGTTGTCCTTAAATAGTTTTATATCAAATTGAGTTTACATAAACTTCGCTCCTCTGATGACATTGTGGCTCTCACCAAAATCCTATTCGCCATTTCTTCATTAAGGAAGGAACCAGTGAGAGATTATACAAACTGAAGGACTTTAAAATGCATTTATTATTTCTTTGGGAATGAGTTCTCGGAGTACTCGATGCTCTGACAACAACTCGGCTTCGTCAATATCGCGAGAATTTCTAACACTCAATGACTTGTCCAGAGCAGTGTTGTAACATGCGTGTATCTAAGGTAGTCATTGGACACAACTTTCTTTTCTCTTCCATTTGGTTAAGTTGAACAAGTTTTCATTTGGTGACACATGAGATTTTAGTCTTTCACGAAAACGCTTCCAATCAGCAGAGCCTTCTTTTATAAATTAATTTGTTGTTTTTGAACTGTATAATAACTAACCAGGAAAGCGCTAGGTCCTGGGCGGCACCCTCGGGACGCCTCTGCTTCTCACCTCTCACATCCCCCCTTCTCTTCCTCTACCTCTCCTCCCCCAAACAGTTTTTATGTCTCAACTGTCTTAAGCAAACCTCTCCTTTACACATATGTCATATACATAGCTGTGATTATTTCATTTACACACGCACACACACACACACACACACACACACACACGTCATCTGCATACCTCGTTCCAGCAGTTCATAGTCTCAGTTCCAGCAGTTCATAGACTCAGTTCCAACAGTTCATAGACTCAGTTCCAGCAGTTCATAGACTCAGTTCCAGCAGTTCCTAGACTCTGTTCTAGCAGTTCATAGACTCTGTTCCAGCAGTTCCTAGACTCTGTTCCAGCAGTTCATAGACTCAGTTCCAGCAGTTCATAGACTCAGTTCCAACAGTTCATAGACTCAGTTCCAACAGTTCATAGACTCTGTTCCAGCAGTTCATAGACTCTGTTCCAGCAGTTCATAGACACAGTTCCAACTGTTCATAGTCCCTCTACTACTACCCCTCCCTCTACTACTACCCCTCCCTCTACTACTATCCCTCCCTCTACCACTACCCCTCCCTCTACCACTACCCCTCCCTCTACTACTACCCCTCCCTCTACTACTACCCCTCCCTCTACTACTATCCCTCCCTCTACTACTATCCCTCCCTCTACTACTACCCCTCCCTCTACTACTACCCCTTCCTCTACCACTACCCCTCCCTCTACCACTACCCCTCCCTCTACCACTACCCCTTCCTCTACCACTACCCCTCCCTCTACTACTACCCCTCCCTCTACCACTACCCCTCCCTCTACCACTACCCCTCCCTCTACCACTACCCCTTCCTCTACCACTACCCCTCCCTCTACTACTACCCCTCCCTCTACTACTATCCCTCCCTCTACTACTACCCCTCCCTCTACTACTACCCTTCCTCTACCACTACCCCTCCCTCTTCTACTACACCTCCCTCTACCACTACCCCTTCCTCTACCACTACCCCTCCCTCTACTACTACCCCTCCCTCTACCACTACCCCTCCCTCTACCACTACCCCTCCCTCTACTACTACCCCTTCCTCTACCACTACCCCTCCCTCTACCACTACCCCTCCCTCTACCACTACCCCTTCCTCTACCACTACCCCTCCCTCTACCACTACCCCTCCCTCTACTACTACCCCTCCCTCTACTACTATCCCTCCCTCTACTACTACCCCTCCCTCTACTACTACCCCTCCCCCTCCTACCACCCCTCCCCCTCCTACCACTCCTCCCCCTCCTACCACCCCTCCCCCTCCTACCACCCCTCCCCCTATAATACCCCCACCACCTCAACCCCTTCATTCTAAGTTGTGATTGTTGGACCCATCTACCCCCTGTCCTCCAAGATTGTATGGATGGTCTTTATAAATCATTACGACTCTATAACACACACACACACACACACACACACACACACACACACACACACACACATACACACACACACACACACACACACACACAAAAAGAAGATAGCGGAAATGACGTGTTTGTGTTCCTGTCGGGCAGTAAGCACACAGACGGACGCATCCCGCCCCGGCCTCGACATGTAATAATGGGTGATACTTCACGACACAATAAGGGTGGTAATGGGGCCTCTGCTTGGTGCTTTACGAGTTAACGCGCACATACACGGCAGCGTACGAACACCACTGTACTGTACTGTACGTCACCAAGATTGAACCTAATTCATCGGACTCGTTGGAAGTCTTTCACGAAGAATTTAAATGATATAGTTTTAAGGAGCTGCTAAGAGGGTCCACGTGTTGTGCCGCTCTCTTGACGATAATTGGTGGGCAGCACGCGAGCGTCTAGCACCGCTGTTAGCACCAGTGTCACCACTGCTAGCACCTGTGTCACCACTGCTAGCACCAGTGTCACCACTGTTAGCACCAGTGTCACAACTGTTAGCACCAGTGTCACCACTGTTAGCACCAGTGTCACAACTGTTAGCACCAGTGTCACCACTGTTAGCACCAGTGTCACAACTGTTAGCACCAGTGTCACCACTGTTAGCACCAGTGTCACAACTGTTAGCACCAGTGTCACCACTGTTAGCACCAGTGTCACCACTGTTAGCACCAGTGTCACCACTGTTAGCACCAGTGTCACAACTGTTAGCACAAGTGTCACCACTGTTAGCACCAGTGTCACCACTGTTAGCACCAGTGTCACAACTGTTAGCACCAGTGTCACCACTGTTAGCACCAGTGTCACCACTGTTAGCACCAGTGTCACAACTGTTAGCACCAGTGTCACCACTGTTAGCACCTGTGTTACAACTGTTAGCACCAGTGTCACCACTGTTAGCACCAGTGTCACAACTGTTAGCACCAGTGTCACCACTGTTAGCACCAGTGTCACCACTGTTAGCACCAGTGTCACAACTGTTAGCACCAGTGTCACCACTGTTAGCACCAGTGTCACCACTCTTAGCACCAGTGTCACCACTGTTAGCACCAGTGTCACAACTGTTAGCACCAGTGTCACCACTGTTAGCACCAGTTTCACAACTGTTACCACCAGTGTCACCACTGTTAGCACCAGTGTCACAACTGTTAGCACCAGTGTCACCACTGTTAGCACCAGTGTCACCACTGTTAGCACCAGTGTCACAACTGTTAGCACCAGTGTCACCACTGTTAGCACCAGTGTCACAACTGTTAGCACAAGTGTCACCACTGTTAGCACCAGTGTCACCACTGTTAGCACCAGTGTCACAACTGCTAGCACCAGTGTCACCACTGTTAGCACCAGTGTCACCACTGTTAGCACCAGTGTCACAACTGTTAGCACCAGTGTCACCACTGTTAGCACCTGTGTTACAACTGTTAGCACCAGTGTCACCACTGTTAGCACCAGTGTCACAACTGTTAGCACCAGTGTCACAACTGTTAGCACCAGTGTCACCACTGTTAGCACCTGTGTCACAACTGTTAGCACCAGTGTCACCACTGTTAGCACCAGTGTCACAACTGTTAGCACCAGTGTCACCACTGTTAGCACCAGTGTCACAACTGTTAGCACCAGTGTCACCACTGTTAGCACCAGTGTCACAACTGTTAGCACCAGTGTCACCACTGTTAGCACCAGTGTCACAACTGTTAGCACCAGTGTCACCACTGTTAGCACCAGTGTCACCACTGTTAGCACCAGTGTCACAACTGTTAGCACCAGTGTCACCAATGTTAGCACCAGTGTCACAACTGTTAGCACCAGTGTCACCACTGTTAGCACCAGTGTCACCACTGTTAGCACCTGTGTCACCACTGCTAGCACCAGTGTCACAACTGTTAGCACCAGTGTCACCACTGCTAGCACCTGTGTCACCACTGCTAGCACCTGTGTCACCACTGCTAGCACCAGTGTCACAACTGTTAGCACCAGTGTCACCACTGCTAGCACCTGTGTCACAACTGTTAGCACCAGTGTCACCACTGCTAGCACCTGTGTCACCACTGCTAGCACCTGTGTCACCACTGCTAGCACCAGTGATACAGCTGGTAGCACCAGTAGCACTATTACTAGCACCAGCACGCGAGTTAGTGTGTGTGTGTGTGTGTGTGTGTCCCTACCAGTGGCACTGCTGTTAGCTATTGCACCTATTACTGCCACTAGCGCCACCGTGGGAATTACTAGCAATATTTACACGAAAAATAATAGCACCAGCATCCGCAGTACTAGCAAGTGTCTCCCTGCTGTTATATTATCTCTCTTTTGCGATAGTATCCCCCTGATGCTATATTATCTCCCTACTGCTATATTATCCCCCTGATGCTATATTATCTCCCTGATGCTATATTATCTCCCTACTGCTGTATTATCTCCCTGATGCTATATTATCTCCCTACTGCTATATTATCCCCTGATGCTATATTATCTCTCTACTGCTATATTATCACCGTGATGCTATATTATCTCCCTACTGCTATATTATCCCCCTGATGCTATATTATCTCCCTACTGCTATATTATCCCCCTGATGCTATATTATCTCCCTACTGCTATATTATCCCCCTGATGCTATATTATCTCCCTACTGCTATATTATCCCCCTGTTGCTATAGTATTTTATACTGCTATATTATCCCCCTGATGCTATATTATCTCCCTACTGCTATATTATCTCCCTGATACTATATTATCTCCCTACTGCTATATTATCCCCCTGATGCTGTATTATCTCTCTACTGCTATATTATCTTCCTGGTGCTATATTATATCCCTACTGCTATATTATCCCCCTGATGCTATATTATGTTCCTGCTTCTATGCTATCTCCCTGCTGCTATATTATCTCTCTACTGCTATATTATCCCCCTGATGCTATATTATCTCCCTACTGCTATATTATCCCCCTGGTGCTATATTATCTCCCTACTGCTATATTATCTCCCTGGTGCTATATTATCTCCCTGCTGCTATAGTATTTTATACTGCTATATTAAATTTCTGCTGTTATATCTCCCTGCTGCTATACTATCTCCCTACTGCTGTATTATCTCCCTGCTGCTATATTAACTCTCTGATGCGGTATTATCTCCCTGTTGCTATATTATTTCCCTGCTGCTAGATTATCTCTCTGTTGCCATATTTTTCCCTGGGAGAGGAGGGAGGGAGAGGAAGGAGACACAGGAAGTTTTCAATAGTTGGTCACGCTGGTGTGGTTGTAGCTCACAATATGCAGTGAGCATGTAGTGGAGGATCCATTAACCTTGGTTTACTGTACAGTATATGAGGTGTGACGCCGCGATGGATTAGATTAGGTTAGGATAGGTTTAGTTACGTTAAGTTACGTTACGTTACGTTCAGGTGTGTAATCAAGAGGTTATATAAACTGGTGTGTCTAATTTCCAGGTTATATAATTTTGATTAGTGTACAGAAAAGTGTGGTAATTCCTCTATGGTGAAAGAAGTGGTAGTAGTATTAGTATTAGTATTAGTAGTAGTAGTATTATTAGTAGTAGTAATAAACAAGAATTCACAGATGTCGTTGCTCTAAGCGTCTAAGGTATGGTATGGTGTGTGGGTCATCCTGCGACATCAACCACGCCATGGTGTGCAAGAAGAATGACTTTGTATGCACGAGGCAAGACGAAGTAAGGGATTTCACAGCAAATATGTTGAAGGAAATCTGCCATGACCGTCACGGTGGAACTGACCCTCCTTCCATTGGACGGTGAGATTCTCCATCACAGGTCTTCCAACACATCCAATGAAGCCCGTGTGGACGTCAGTGCTGGAGGATTCTGGAGCGTGGGGACATCGAGCCTTCTTCGACATTAGGATTTTCGACCCCATGGCCGCATGTCACCGTAACCAAGCTCTCGATGCTGCACATAGGAGGAACGAGAATGACAAGAACAGGGAATATGGGGAGAGAATTCAGAATGAGGATCAGGGCAGCTTCACGCCTCTGATGTTCACAACCTCTGGTGGGATGGGACTAAGTGCAAGATGTTTCTACCCAAGACTGGCCGAAGCAGTAGCCGAGAAGACACGTTGCAGCCTGGTTGAGATGTCGACTGTCCTTCTCTCTTCTTAGGTCTGCATTGCTTTGCATCAGGGGACGGGATCGTCGGCCCCAAAGCCAACAACAGTCGCAGATATTGACTTTGAGGCAACAGTCACTGAATGGCGCACAAATCTGCTGCTTAAGTAACTCAGCTAGGGTAGTTACTTGTGTATTAAGATATTTCATTTTAAGATAATAAATTTGTGACGAAGGTGTGGCTATTGGGGGAGGCTGGAGGCCACGGTATAAAAAAAGTAGTAGGTAGTAGTAGTAGTAGCGAAGGTATGGCCAATTAAAAAAAAGTAGTAGTAGTAGTAGTAGTAGCAGTAATAAAGGGTGTTTCTTTATTCGTAGTCAGTTATCACCA
Organism: Homarus gammarus; assembly: GCA_958450375.1. Lineage (NCBI taxonomy): Eukaryota > Metazoa > Arthropoda > Malacostraca > Decapoda > Nephropidae > Homarus > Homarus gammarus. The sequence goes on from CAUDMG010001053.1 coordinate 813,806, forward strand.
TATACCTGTATTGTACCTTTATCTTACTAAATAATCAACATTTACCTGCCCTAAATTTCCACACAGATCAATTCTTCCTTGCAGTCACTCAGTTCTTTCTCAGTGTCTCTCAGTTCTTTCTCGTTGTCTCTCAGTTCCTTCTCGTTGTGTCTCAGTTCCTTCTCAATAAGACACACGGGAAGCACCGCCTGTGGTCGCTGCTGTGGAGGATTTTGTGATCAGGTGCGGCAATATCCACGCGTATAAGGGTATGGCGTGCTCTGATTGGTCCTTACTGTCCCTGATGTCACCTATTGGTCCTTCTGATTTCTACTTCGACATACCACCTCCTAACCTAACCTAACCTAACCTAGGTGTAGCGGTGGGAACAACATGCCCGCGTCTCCGTGTACACCTTTTCACATATATGTTGAGACATTGTTACATAACTATTTGACAAATTTCATAACCGAATGACAGAACACATATCGAATGACAATCTAAAATAACTGTTGGTGGTATGTCATTCTCCAATTGTTACATTCTCAAACTATATGTAGACTGTCGGCTTATTGTTCACGTCTGTCAACTTCATAACTTAAGTCAATTATATCCGTCAGCATGAACGATCAGTTATTTTAGATTGTCATTCGATATGTGTTCTGTCATTCGGTTATGAAATTTGTTAAATAGTTATGTAACAATGTCTCAACGGATATGTGAAAAGATGTATTTCGCCAAAACATTTGATGGTAATAAATCCATTGTCACGTCACGAGGGTGAATAGTGAAGGTACACAGTGAAGGTACACAGTGAAGGTACACAGTGATGGTACAGAGGACAGGTACACAGTGAAGGTACACAAGGATAGTTAGCGCCCATATGATACAGGCGGGTGCCGTGATAATGACAGGTGTAGCGTCTGGATAATTGCAGGTGGGCTGGATACACCCTGAGGGAGAGCTGACCACCTCAGTGAGTCATACACAGTCAGCCACCCCCCCAATACCTGTCTCTCTCTCTTCCTAGTCGCGTGCGTACGTGGTTCCTGGGGGCACCGTCCGTGATTATGGTTCCGTGTTGTTCATGCTGCTGTACGTGACTCCCTTACTCTGGGGCTAATGCCGGTTTATTTCTGTTTCTTCTCTTCCTTTGTGTGTGTAAGAGAGAGAGAGAGAGAGAGAGAGAGAGAGAGAGAGAGAGAGAGAGAGAGAGAGAGAGAGAGACCACCATCTGCAGTACCATATCATTTAACACGACTCAAATGAGAGGAGTGTAGAGGCTTGCGTGTGTCGAGGGACTGTGTGTGTGTGTGTGTGTGTGTCATTTTAATTTTTCCGTGAACAAGAGCTAGTTTACTGTGCACCCCATACTCATCCTGTGATCGGTAGCACAATAAGAATTACAGAGTAGAGGCCACAAAGGGTGTTTATCAGACCCCACTGGTCAGAGTATTTTGGTGTTGAACTGTTACAGAGTATTTCCAGTACAATGTTTGTTTACTTCTGTGCATATGAGTTCTTTATCCACACCTGCGTGAGTGACGTACAACAGTGTGAGAGACATTCCCGTACATTGTTTGTTTAGGTCGGTACTTAGCTACTAGGCTAAATGTATCTGTTATCTTGCTATCAGAGATAAAGTGTTGTGCCATTGTTCACACAGTGTGCCAGGACTTGTCCCCAAGTGGTTCTATCTTCCCACAGTCCAGGACGTAGTGTTAGAGTGTGTGGCCACTTGTCTGGCCTCACACTTTACTAAATACTGTACTGTGTTGAGGGAGAACAGGTCACGTGGAGGAGAGAGGTCAGAGGATAGGGGCAGGTGGAGAGAGAGGTCGGAGGATAGGAAGAGGTGGAAGGGTGGAGGAGAGAGGTCGGGGGATAGGAACAGGTGGAAGGGTGGAGGAGAAAGGTCGGGGGATAGGAGCAGGAGAAGAGGTGGATGGGAGAGGTCGAAGGATAGGAACAGGTGTAGGGGTGGAGGAGAGAGGTCGGAGGATAGGAGCAGGTGGAGGAGAGAGGCCAGAGGACAGTGGCAGGTGGTGGATAGGAGGGTGTAGTGGTCGCCGGGACAGGGATGCAGTGCGCGACTGTCCTAAAACAGCCCTCACCTCCAAGTATGGTCACTCGCCTCTACACTACCATAGCGGTGTCCGGGAACCTTCTCCACCACCACCACCTGTGCCACCATCACCACCTGTGTCGCCATCACCACCTGTGTCACCACCACCACCTGTGCCACCACCACCACCTGTGCCACCACCACCTCCTGTGCCACCATCACCACCTGTGCCACCATCACCACCTGTGCCACCACCACCACCTGTGCCACCACCACCACCTGTGCCACCATCACCACCTGTGCCACCACCACCATCTGTGCCACCACCACCACTTGTGCCACCACCACCTGTGCCACCACCACCACCTGTGCCACCATCACCACCTGTGCCACCTCCACCACCTGTGCCACCATCACCACCTGTGCCACCTCCACCACCTGTGCCACCACCACCACCTGTGCCACCATCACCACCTGTGCCACCACCACCACCACTTGTGCCACCACCACCTCCTGTGCCACCATCACCACCTGTGCCACCACCACCACCTGTGCCACCACCATCTGTGCCACCACCACCACCTCTGCCACCACCATTGTGCCACCACCATCTGTGCCAGCGCCACCTGTGCCACCACTACCACCATCACCTGTGCCACCACCACCACCACCACCTGTGCCACCACCACCACCACCTGTGCCACCATCACCACCTGTGCCACCATCACCACCTGTGCCACCATCACCATCTGTGCCACCACCACCACCTGTGCCACCACCATCTGTGCCAGCGCCACCTGTGCCACCACTACCACCATCACCTGTGCCACCACCACCAACACCATCTGTGCCACCACCACCACCTGTGCCACCACCACCACCACCTGTGCCACCATCACCACCTGTGCCACCATCACCACCTGTGCCACCACCACCACCTGTGCCACCACAATCACCACCACCACCACTACTTTGCTGTCACTCGGAATCGAGTATGACGATCATCTAGCTATTATACAATGATATGAGTTATTAAGGATGTACCTGTACAGTGTACACCTAGGTTGGTGAGTTCTGAGGTGACTAAAGAGGACGATACGGGACCGACAGGGTCGATCACAGATGTTGTACATGTGAGGGGCTACATCTAATGCGGGAGGGGCGGCGGTTAGCAGCTTTCTGGCATTGGCGCTGTCTGTCTCGTTATGCAGTCGGGCTAACTCGAAAGTATTGACATCTTCTTGTGTGGTGATCCTCCAAGCGTTTTGGTGTGGAGTAATCGTCTCCCAGGTGAGGGGTCGATTTGGCACTTTTTCAGGTTTGTCTTAAGACTATCCTTATACCTTTTCAGTTGCTCGCCAGAGTTACGTTTACTATTCGTTAGGTGACTGTAAAGTAGCTGCTTTGGCAGTCTACTGTCGTCCATGCGGGTAACAGAGCCAGTTCAACGTAGTTGTTCATGGATAATGGTAGCCTCGATGCTCCTACAGTTGGTGTCAACGAGAATTCTGGCATTTCTTCTTGTCTTCCCAGCGAACTCGGAGGATGGAACGTAGACTACGTTGGTGAAAGTTTTCAAGTGCCTTGAGGTGCCTCCTGTATATGATCCATGTCTCGGTGCCATATAGCAGGGTGGGGAGGACCACAGCTCGATATACGTGCAGCTTAGTAGATAATTTTTTCAGCTCCCTACAGCTAAAGACACGGGTACAGAGTCTGCCAAAGTCTTGAGATGCACATCTGATCTGATAGTGAATCTCTTCATCGATGTCCGCGGTAGTGGACAGGTGGGAGCCGAGATACTGAAAGTGGGTAGCATTCACCTCAAGGCCGAAGTGTGCACCACCACCACCACCACCACCACGTGTGCCACCACCACCTGTGCCACCATCATCCCCACCACCACCACCTGTGCCACCATCACCACCTGTGTCACCACCACCACCACTTGTACCTGTAGTGTGGTATGTGTAGTGTGGTGGGTGTAGTGGAATGGGTGGAGTGTGATGGGTGTAGTGTGATGGGTGTAGTGTGGTGGGTGTAGGGTGGTGGGTGTAGTGTGATGGGTGTAGTGGAGTGGATGTAGTGTGGTGGGTGTAGTGTGATGGGTGTAGTGTGGTGGGTGTAGTGTGGTGGGTGTAGGGTGGTGGGTGTAGTGTGATGGGTGTAGTGTGATGGGTGTCGTGTGGTGGGTGTCGGGTGGTGAGTGGTGGGTGTAGGGTGGTGGGTGTAGGGTGGTGGGAGTACGGTGGTGGGAGTAGGGTGGTGGGTGTAGGGTGGTGGCTGTAGGGTGGTGGGTGTAGGGTGGTGGGAGTAGGGTGGTGGGAATAGGGTGGTGGGTGTAGGGTGGTGGGTGAGACAGACAGACAGCCGCGTGAGCACCTTGTTAGTGTGATCATACACTTGTTGAAGGAGCTGCTCACGCCTGCCAGCTCCTCCTCCACACGCTGAGCTTCCGCCACACTGCTCCGTCACTGCCCACTGTCAACAGTTTCGTACAAGCCTACAGACTAACTACCTCGCTCTGCCATTCTGAGCATTTTGTTGTCAGTTATTAAGGCTGGTTTTCCCCTTCCTCTGACAGACTTCAGTAATTCCATCACTGTCAAAAAAAAAAAAAAAACGGTAATGCACGTGTGGGTACAACACTAACAGGACCCCAGTGGCATTCTTACCAAGACGTGGATGTGTACAGGTGACGTTGAGTTCATTAATGTAATGTTAATATGTGCACACACACACAAGTGAACATCTTGAATATTGTTAAATCGATGATGAAAATATATAAGGATTATTTTTACCCAGCGAACAGTGAACCTTGTCATATGTGTCATGAGTTCAGGTGTGTGGCACAGACACGCTCATATGTGTCATGAGTTCAGGTGTGTGGCACAGACACACTCACATGTGTCATGAGTTCAGGTGTGTGGCACAGACACACTCACATGTGTCATGAGTTCAGGTGTGTGGCACAGACACTTATATGTGCCATAAGTTCAGGTGTGTGGCACAGACACACTTATATGAGTCATAAGTTCAGGTGTGTGGCACAGACACTTATATGAGTCATAAGTTCAGGTGTGTGGCACAGACACACTCACATGTGAAGTGAAATGATGACCCTGACGAAATTAGAATTATTTATATTATTATTATTATTATTATTATTATTATTATTATTATTATTATTATTATTATTATTATTAATATCATTATTATTATTATCATTATTATTATTATTAATATTATTATTATTATTATTATGATTATTATTATTATTATTAATTAATAATAATAATAATATTATTATTATTATTATTATTATTATTATTATTATTATTATTATTATTATTATAATACAGGGTACACGTATTATGGTACAGTGGTACAGGGTACATGTAGTATGGTACAGTGGTACAGGGTACATGTAGTATGGTACAGTGGTACAGGGTACATGTAGTATGGTACAGTGGTACAGGGTACACGTATTATGGTACAGTGGTACAGGGTACATGTAGTATGGTACAGTGGTACAGGGTACATGTAGTATGGTACAGTGGTACAGGGTACATGTAGTATGGTACAGTGGTACAGGGTACATGTAGTATGGTACAGTGGTACAGGGTACATGTAGTATGGTACAGTGGTACAGGGTACACGTATTATGGTACAGTGGTACAGGGTACACGTATTATGGTACAGTGGTACAGGGTACATGTAGTATGGTACAGTGGTACAGGGTACATGTAGTATGGTACAGTGGTACAGGGTACACGTAGTATGGTACAGTGGTACAGGGTACTCGTAGTATGGTACAGTGGTACAGGGTACATGTAGTATGGTACAGTGGTACAGGGTACATGTAGTATGGTACAGTGGTACAGGGTACACGTATTATGGTACAGTGGTACAGGGTACATGTAGTATGGTACAGTGGTACAGGGTACATGTAGTATGGTACAGTGGTACAGGGTACATGTAGTATGGTACAGTGGTACAGGGTACATGTAGTATGGTACAGTGGTACAGGGTACATGTAGTATGGTACAGTGGTACAGGGTACATGTAGTATGGTACAGTGGTACAGGGTACACGTATTATGGTACAGTGGTACAGGGTACACGTATTATGGTACAGTGGTACAGGGTACATGTAGTATGGTACAGTGGTACAGGGTACACGTAGTATGGTACAGTGGTACAGGGTACATGTAGTATGGTACAGTGGTACAGGGTACATGTAGTATGGTACAGTGGTACAGGGTACACGTAGTATGGTACAGTGGTACAGGGTACACGTATTATGGTACAGTGGTACAGGGTACATGTAGTATGGTACAGTGGTACAGGGTACACGTAGTATGGTACAGTGGTACAGGGTACTCGTAGTATGGTACAGTGGTACAGGGTACACGTAGTATGGTACAGTGGTACAGGGTACATGTAGTATGGTACAGTGGTACAGGGTACATGTAGTATGGTACAGTGGTACAGGGTACACGTATTATGGTACAGTGGTACAGGGTACACGTATTATGGTACAGTGGTACAGGGTACATGTAGTATGGTACAGTGGTACAGGGTACACGTAGTATGGTACAGTGGTACAGGGTACATGTAGTATGGTACAGTGGTACAGGGTACATGTAGTATGGTACAGTGGTACAGGGTACACGTATTATGGTACAGTGGTACAGGGTACACGTATTATGGTACAGTGGTACAGGGTACATGTAGTATGGTACAGTGGTACAGGGTACATGTAGTATGGTACAGTGGTACAGGGTACACGTAGTATGGTACAGTGGTACAGGGTACTCGTAGTATGGTACAGTGGTACAGGGTACATGTAGTATGGTACAGTGGTACAGGGTACATGTAGTATGGTACAGTGGTACAGGGTACACGTAGTATGGTACAGTGGTACAGGGTACATGTAGTATGGTACAGTGGTACAGGGTACATGTAGTATGGTACAGTGGTACAGGGTACATGTAGTAAGGTACAGTGGTACAGGGTACATGTAGTATGGTACAGTGGTACAGGGTACATGTAGTATGGTACAGTGGTACAGGGTACATGTAGTATGGTACAGTGGTACAGGATACATGTAGTATGGTACAGTGGTACAGGATACATGTAGTATGGTACAGTGATACAGGGTACATGTAGTATGGTACAGTGGTACACTGGTACAGGAATCATACTAATTTCGTTCAATTTCTCTCCCTGTAGGTGAGTGTGGTGCTGATCAAGTGCTGGAACCAGTGAGGTGGCCAGGGAGGGTAGGGAGTTACTGCTGCTATATTATCTCCCTGTTGTGATATTATCTCCTTGCTGGTATATTATCTCCCTGCTGCTGTATAATCTCCCTGCTGCAATATTATATCCCTGCTGCTCTATTATCTCCCTGCTGCTATATTATCTCCCTACTGCTCTATTATCTCCCTACTGCTATATTATCTCCCTGCTGCTATATAATCTCCCTGCTGCTATATTATCTCCCTGCTGCTCTATTATCTCCCTGCTGCTCTATTATCTCCCTACTGCTCTATTATCTCCCTACTGCTATATTATCTCCCTGCTGCTATATAATCTCCCTGTTGCTATATTATATCCCTACTGTTATATTATCTCCCTGCTGCTCTATTATCTCCCTACTGCTCTATTATCTCCCTACTGCTATATTATCTCCCTGCTGCTATATAATCTCCCTGCTGCTATATTATATCCCTGCTGTTATATTATCTCCCTGCTGCTCTATTATCTCCCTGCTGCTATATTATCTCCCTGCTGCTCTATTATCTCCCTGCTGTTATATTATCTCCCTGCTGCTATATTATCTCCCTGCTGGTCAATTATCTCCCTGCTGCTATATAATCTCCCTGCTGCTCTAGTATCTCCCTGCTGCTCTATTATCTCCCTATTGCTATATTATCTCCCTGCTGCTCTAATATCTCCCTGTTGTTATATTATCTCCCTGCTGCTATATAATCTCCCTGCTGCTCTATTATCTCCCTGCTGCTATACGATCTCCCTGCTGTTATATTATTTCCCTGCTGCTATATTATCTCCCTACTGCTATATAATCTCCCTGCTTTTATCGTATCTCCCTACTGCTATATTATCTCCCTGTTGCTATATTATCTCCCTGCTGCTTTATTATCTCCCTGCTGTTATATTATCTCCCTGCTGCTATATAATCTCCCTGCTGCTCTATTATCTCCCTGCTGCTATACGATCTCCCTGCTGTTATATTATTTCCCTGCTGCTATATTATCTCCCTGCTGTTATATAATCTCCCTGCTTTTATCGTATCTCCCTACTGCTATATTATCTCCCTGTTGCTATATTATCTCCCTGCTGCTCTAATATCTCCCTGTTGCTATATTATCTCCCTGCTGCTTTACTATCTCCCTGCTGTTATATTATCTCCCTGCTGCTATATAATCTCCCTGCTGCTATATAATCTCCCTGCTGCTCTATTATCTCCCTGCTGTTATATTATCTCCCTGCTGTTATATTATCTCCCTGCTGTTATATTATCTCCCTGCTGCTATATAATCTCCCTGCTGCTCTATTATCTCCCTGCTGTTATATTATCTCCCTGCTGCTATATAATCTCCCTGCTGCTCTATTATCTCCCTGCTGCTCTATTATCTCCCTGCTGTTATATTATCTCCCTGTTGCTATATTATCTCCCTGCTGTTTTATTATGTCCCTGCTGTTATGTTATCTCCCTGCTGCTCTATTATCTCCCTGCTGCTCTATTATCTCCCTGCTGCTCTATTATCTCCCTGCTGCTCTATTATCTCCCTGCTGCTATATAATCTCCCTGTTGCTATGTTATCCCTGCTGCTATATTATCTCCCTACTGCTATATTATCTCCCTGGTGCAATGTTATCTCCCTGCTGCTATATTATCTCCCTGCTGCTATATTATCTCCCTGCTGCTATATTTTCTCCCTGCTGCTATATAATCTCCCTGCTGTTATATTATCTCCCTACTGCTATAGTATCTTCCTGCTGCTATATAATCTCCCTGCTGCTCTATTATCTCCCTGCTGCTATATAATCTCCCTGCTGCTATAATATCTCCCTGTTGCTATATTATCTCCCTGTTGCTATATTACCTCCCTGCTGCTATATAATCTCCCTGCTGCTACATTATCTCCCTGCTGCTATATAATCTCCCTGCTGCTCTATTATCTCCCTGCTGCTATATAATCTCCCTGCTGCTATAATATCTCCCTGTTGCTATATTATCTCCCTGTTGCTATATTATCTCCCTGCTGCTATATAATCTCCCTGCTGTTATATTATCTCCCTGCTGCTATATTATCTCCCTGCTGCTATATAATCTCCCTGCTGTTATATTATCTCCCTGCTGCTATATTATCTCCCTGCTGCTATATTATCTCCCTGCTGCTATATTATCTCCCTGCTGCTATATAATTTCCCTTGTGCAATGTTATCTCTCTGCTGCTATATTATCTCCCTGCTGCTATATTTTCTCCCTGCTGCTATATTATCTCCCTGTTGCTATATTATCTCCATGCTGCTATATTATCTCTCTGTTGCTATATTATCTCCCTACTGCTATATTATCTCCCTGGTGCAATGTTATCTCTCTGCTGCTATATTATCTCCCTGCTGCTATATAATCTCCCTGCTGTTATATTATCTCCCTACTGCTATAGTATCTTCCTGCTGCTATATAACTCCCTGCTGCTCTATTATCTCCCTGCTGCTATATAATCTCCCTGCTGCTATAATATCTCCATGTTGCTATATTATCTCCCTGTTGCTATATTATTTCCCTGCTGCTATATAATCTCCCTGCTGTTATTATTATCTCCCTGCTGCTATATTATTTCCCTGCTGCTACATTATCTCCCTGCTGCTACATTATCTCCCAGCTGCTATATAATCTCCCTGCTGTTACATTATCTCCCTGCTGCTACATTATCTCCCTGCTGCTATATAATCTCCCTGCCGCTATATAATCTCCCTGCCGCTATATAATCTCCCTGCTGCTATATTATCTCCCTGCTGCTATATTATCTCCCTGCTGCTATATTATCTACATTATTGTCATCATGGAACAGTATGGGGATAAGGTAGGGCACATCATAGCACACCTTCCCCTGTCGCCTGGCCGAGAGCGTAGGCCAGGTGGTGTTTGCGGGGCCAGTATCCCAGTTGATGATTGAGGTGATTATGGCAGGGTAATTTAAGTGTGACCCATACTATACACACACACATACACACACACACACACACACACACACACACAGTTTAAGATAATGAGGCAAAATCACATAATTTTAATAATTAACGCAGCAGCGAGACTGAAGACTATTATTATTATTATTTTTATTATTATTATTATTATTATTATTATTATTATTATTATTATTATTATTATTATTATTATTATTTAAGTGACAACGTTATGGCGAAAGGTACTCTTCTGCCCTACCACTCACCCCCATGACAGATGTGTGTTGGGCCAGGGAGACAAGGACAGGTGTGTATTGGGCCAGGGAGACTAGGACAGGTGTGTGGTGGGCCAGGGAGATTACGGCAGGTGTGTGGTGGGCCAGGGAGACTACGGCAGGTGTGTGGTGGGCAAGGAAGACTAGCGCAGGTGTGTGGTGGGGCAGAGAGACTAGGACAGGTGTGTGGTGGGCCCCGGAGACGAGGGCAGGTGTGTGGTGGGCAAGGGAGAGTAGGACAGGTGTGTGTTGGGCCAGAGGCGAGGGCAGGTGTGTGGTGGGCAAGGGAGACTAGGATAGGTGTGTGGTGGGCCAGGGAGACTAGGACAGGTGTGTGGTGGGCCAGGGAGACTACGGCAGGTGTGTGTTGGGTCAGGGAGGCTAGGACAGGTGTGTGGTGTGTCAGTGAACCTAGGGCAGGTGTGGTGGTCCACAACAGGTGTTTGGTGTGTCAGTGAGCCTAGGGCAGGTGTGGCGGTCCATAACAGGTGTGTGATAGGGCATGGTGGGCCAGGACAGGTGTGTGGTGGGTCAGGATGGGCCAGGTGGGCCAGGGGGATGGTGGTGGGTCAGTCTGTGGTGTGGCCGTGTTCCCGTAGCGAGGAATGTGTGGCTCGGCATAATGCAGGCCGGGCAGCCCCTGGGCCCTACTGCTGGTGCTGTTGTGTCCAGCTGTGTTGCTCCTGCTGCTGCTACTACTGCCTCTACTACGGCTGTAGGCTCACACCCGCCGTCTAGCGTATCTCTGTCATCGCACTAATACCAAATCCAGTCCAATTAAAACTAATTTACATGACAATATATCTGGAGACCGCGCCGGCCAAGGCAGCACAAAAAATAAGGACTTATATGGAAGGCGCTGACCAAATCCACGCAGTTGCCGGCGCGCGACCCAGCCCACCCAACACCCCTTCTCCTGATCCCCCTCCCAGCCTCCCTCCCGTACCCTCTCACTCGTGAGTTTGAGGACGTGAGGACCCGGTCTGGCCCCTGGTATGGCCCTCCTGGCTCTCACGAGGCCCCCATGGCCCGGCTGCCCACTCATGATGAGCCAGTCCCTCCCCCCGGGCCCCTACCTACCTCAGAGAGAGAAGTGCCCCACCACCGCAGCCTAATGTTATACAAATTACTGAACAAATCACCAGGGTCGGGAGCCTCGACCATGGTGGGAGCTACCAAGCCCGCACGACACCTGCCTCACACTGTCCACCTCACACTTGACACACATCCCCACCTTACACTTGACATAGTCCATCTTCTAATTGACACACATTCCCACCTTATACTTGACAATGTCCACCTCATCCTTGACACTGTCCACCTCACACTTGACACTGCCCACCTCACACTTGACACCGTCCACCTCACACATGACACTGTCCACCTCACACTTGACACACACCACACCTCACACTTGACACACACCCCACCTCATACTTGACACACACCTATCCTCACACTTGATACACACCACACCTCACACTTGACACACATCTCACCTCAGACTTGACACTGTCTACCCCACACTTGACACACACCCTACCTCAGACTTGACACTGTCTACCCCACACTTGACACACACCCCACCTCACAATTGACACTGTTCACCTCACACTTGACACACTCCCCACCTCACACTTGACACTGTCACACTTGACACTGTCTAGCCCACACTTGACACACACCACACCTCACTTGACACACACCCCACATTACACTTGACACACACCCCACCTCACACTTGACACTCCACCTCACACTTGACACACCCCACCTCACACTTACACACACCCCACCTCACACTTGACACTGTCCACCTCACACTTGACACTGTCCACCTCATACTTGACACTACCCACCTCACAATTGACACTGTTCAACTCACACTTGACACTGTCCACCTCACACATGACACTACCCACCTCACAATTGACACTGTTCAACTCACACTTGACACTGTCCACCTCACACTTGACACACACCCCACCTCACACTTGATACTGTCACACTTGACACTGTCTAGCCCATCACTTGACACACACCATACCTCACTTGACACACACCCCACATTACACTTGACACACACACCACACCTCACACTTGACACACACTCCACCTCACACTTGACACTCCACCTCACACTTGACACACCCCACCTCACACTTGACACTGTCTACCCCACACTTGACACACACACCACACCTCACACTTGACACACACCCCACCTCACACTTGACACTCCACCTCACACTTGACACTCCACCTCACATTTGACACACCCCACCTCACACTTGACACTGTCTACCCCACACTTGACACACACCCCACCTCACACTTGACACTGTCTACCCCACACTTGACACACACCCCACCTCACACTTGACACTGTCTACCCCACACTTGACACACACTCCGCACCTCACACTTGACACACACCCCACCTCACACTTGACACTCCACCTCACACTTGACACACACCACACCTCACACTTGACACACACCACACCTCACTTGAAACACACCCCACATCACACTTGACACACATCACACCTCACTTGACACTGTCTACCCCACACTTGACACTGTCTACTCCACACTTGACACTATCTACCCCACACTTGACACACACCACACCCCACACTTGACACACACCACACCACACTTGACACTATCTACCCCACACTTGACACACACCCCATACTTGACACACACCCCACATTACACTTGGCACTAGCTACCTCAAACCTCGCACTATCATAATACGTTTGACGACTGGATGGGTGGCGAGCAATTGGTGGGTACCGAGCGGTGGGTGGCGAGCGGTGGTCGGTGGTTGACATATGGTAGGTGGCTGGCGAACTGTAGGTGGCAAGAAGTGGGCGGTGACGTATGTGTGGCGAGCGGTGGGTGGCAAACGGTGGGTGGCGAGTGGTGGGTGGCGAGCGGTGGGTCGCGAGTGGCGAGCGGTGGGTGGCGAGTGGCGAGCGGTGGGTGGCGAGCGGTGGGTGGCACTTAAGTGGTTACGATGATAGACACTGTTGGATGTGAAAGGGATCACCTCCAGCTAGGACCCCACACCTGCCCCAACACCTGCCCCAACACCTACACACTGCCCCAACATCTGCCCCAACACCTACACACTGCCCCAACACCTGCCCCAACACCTACACACTGCCCCAACACCTGCCCCAACACCTACACACTGCCCCAACACCTGCCCCAACACCTACACACTGCCCCAACACCTGCCCCTACACCTACACACTGCCCCAACACCTGCCTCAACACCTGCCCCAACACCTGCCCCAACACCTACACACTGCCCCAACACCTGCCCCAACACCTACACACTGCCCCAAAACATAAACAAGTGCCCAACACAAGCACCCAAACACAGGTGCCCACAAAATGACTGCCTAAAACACTTAAGTGCCCCAAGAACTGCTCCCAAGCAATTACTGCAACACTATTGCTCTAATAAAAGTGCTCCAACATAAATGTCTCAACACAAGTGCCCGACAACATATGACCTATCCAGGTGCGACAACACAGGTGCCCCAACACAGGTGCTCCAACACGTGTGCCCCAACACAGGTGCCCAACACAGGTGCTTCAGCACAGGTGCTACAACACAGGTGCCCCAACACAGGTGCTCCAACACGTGTGCCCCAACACAGGTGCCCAACACAGGTGCTTCAGCACAGGTGCTACAACACAGGTGCCCCAACACAGGTGCTCCAACACGTGTGCCCCAAAACAGGTGCTACAACACAGGTGCCCAACACAGGTGCTTCAGCACAAGTGCTACAACACAGGTGCCTCAACACAGGTGCCCCAACACGTGTGCCCCAACACAGGTGCTCCAACACAGGTGTTCCAACACAGGTGCCCCAACACAGGTGTTCCAGCACAGGTGCTCCAACACAAGTGCTCCAACACAGGTGTTCCAGCACAGGTGCCCCAACAGTCGCATGGCGGCCACAAGACCACCCAAAGGCAAATATTATGCCTAGACGACCACCGTCACTTTCTCTAGGTGGCCGCCGTCTGCCATGCGCGCGCAGGTGTACACGTAGCCCCCTACACACACTAATACACAGGTGTACACGTAGCCCCCTACACACACTAATACACAGGTGTACACGTAGCCCCCTACACACACTAATACACAGGTGTACACGTAGCCCCCTACACACACTAATACACAGGTGTACACGTAGCCCCCTACACACACTAATACACAGGTGTACACGTAGCCCCCTACACACACTAATACACAGGTGTACACGTAGCCCCCTACTTACTCTAATACACAGGTGTACACGTAGCCCCCTACACACACTACTACACAGGTGTACACGTAGCCCCCTACACACACTATTACACAGGTGTACACGTAGCCCCCTACACACACTACTACACAGGTGTACACGTAGCCCCCTACACACACTACTACACAGGTGTACACGTAGCCCCCTACACACACTACTACACAGGTGTACACGTAGCCCCCTACACACACTACTACACAGGTGTACACGTAGCCCCCTACACACACTAATACACAGGTGTGCACGTAGCCCCCTACACACACTAATACACAGGTGTACACGTAGCCCCCTACACACACTAATACACAGGTGTACACGTAGCCCCCTACTTACACTAATACACAGGTGTACACGGAGCCCCCTACACACACTACTACACAGGTGTACACGTAGCCCCCTACACACACTATTACACAGGTGTACACGTAGCCCCCTACACACACTACTACACAGGTGTACACGTAGCCCCCTACACACACTACTACACAGGTGTACACGTAGCCCCCTACACACACTACTACACAGGTGTACACGTAGCCCCCTACACACACTACTACACTGGTGTACACGTAGCCCCCTACACACACTACTACACAGGTGTACACGTAGCCCCCTACACACACTACTACACAGGTGTACACGTAGCCCCCTACACACACTACTACACAGGTGTACACGTAGCCCCCTACACACACTACTACACAGGTGTACACGTAGCCCCCTACACACATTACTACACAGGTGTACACGTAGCCCCCTACACACACTACTACACAGGTGTACACGTAGTAATAGTCGTAGTAGTTGTAGCAGTAGTAGTGCCTGTAGTAGTAGTAGTAGTAGTAGTAGTAGTAGTAGTAGTAGTAGTAACAACCATCTCCTTCCTCATAATATCGATCATAAAATACATTTTAAAAGATTATATTCACAAGCACGGACCCACCTAGTCATGCCCACGCACAGATACATGCACTTGTTCTATGCACGAACACATACAGTAGAGCACACTCATGCACGCTATGAGACAGAAGTACACAGATTGATGGTATGACGGCCAACAGGAACAGTCATGTTGTTCGAGGCAACACTTGTCCATAGGTAGCAAATACAGACATAACTGCTATACACTTGCTATACACTGCCTATCTCTCTTTTACTGATTTTGCATCTAATAGGATCTTATAGTTTTTGCCTTTAATAGTCCTACATCATTTATTTCTTCTTCATTGGTTCATGTATTTACTTTTCCTTCAGTACAATTCCCTGCAGTTCTCTTTCCTGTCATCGTCTTCCATCTCCCTATATTTCCTATTTAGAAATTCTTCGGGCTGTCTACTGTTCTTTTTAATTTCTCTGTAAGTCTTTTGTTAGCCTCACTCCCTCATATCAACTTTCCTCTTTTATTCTTTGAAACTTCATTTGTGTTCCACTCCTTCTTAGCCTTAATAATCCTATTTTCTCTAAGCTTTTCCCCACAATCTAATATTATTTATTTGTAATTATTTCACTTTTGTTTATGCAAGTCTTCCTCTAGCAATACTTAAAATCTGTTTTGGGCTTCAATTTCATATTCTCTCCCTGTCCCTGTTTTGAAATTTTCTTAATCCCATCTGATTTTATTTTATTTTATTTATTTTTTTTTATTATTTTTTTTTGTTAGCCTCACTAAACCCAACCCATTACTGGGCCGTGAGCTGACCTCCAATCTGCCCTGGTTAGGTCTTGGTTCGGGTTACTGGTTTTATGATTTTTTATTTATATTTTGTAATAAATGTAATATATTTGAAGCCTGACTATGTTGTTTCCATTGTCCTGGGGTGAGACCCATGCACAGAGATGGGTTTTGTACAAAAGTTAATTAATATTTCTCCTCTCTCATTTCTATTACTCAACCCATGTGATCCTACTCCTAGTGCGTTTTTCCCTTTCCCAACTTTTGTGTTAATATTACCTCTAATGCTATTTGAACCTGTCCCTCTTACTTCACTTTATCACAGAATGTCCCACTGCAGTCATTTCATTTCCCTCCAAACATTTACAAACTTTCCAGCCTCATATAATGTCCTCACATTTCATTTTCCTATTTTGATTTTGGTTTTGTTCATCCTTAATCTTTCAGAAATTGTGTTTAATGTCCAAGGCTTTATTTTGTTCGGACAGTACTTGCTAGCTCTCGGTGGCACACTGCCCGGAAGCACGGGAGGCAATGTGGTTGGACCTTTAGGTGATGATGATCCAACAGGAACGCCCGAAAATCATTTATTGTGTCTGTCCATAGTTGCTTAAAGGCAGGAGATGAAATTAATATCATATTAATAAAGTCACTCCTTGAAGGTACTGGAGGATGCCCAATTTTTGTTTAGAGGAAGAATTAAGGCTGGAGAGACAACTAGTGGCCGAGGAAGAGTACACACACTCCAGATATTGAAGAAATGGAGAGGGAGACAATATACCACCTTGTTACTGGCTCCCTCAGCTGAGTATAACGGTGAACTTAATTACTGGGCAGATTACTGGAGGCGGTTTACACTTTCACACTGTGTAACACCGATATATTCCGAGTTATACACCTCTATAGGCTAAGGTAAACCATCGTATATGCAGCCGTCCAATTCTATATAATATCGTATGCCCCACTGTACCATACTATACCCCACTGTACCGCTCTATGCCCAACTGTACTGCACTATGCTCCGCTGTGCCGTGCTATGTCGCACTGTATCACACTACACTTTGCAGCACTAAGCCATGCTGTACCTCACTATAAACTACAAGACTGTGTTATTTCCATCTCTGCCTCACTCATCCACTCTATATCGTGTTAAATGCACTCTATAACCCGCTATACTGCGTTATACGTCATCCAACTCACGCCGTGGCCCGCTATAAACTCAGTCACCACTAAACTCTTGATCGAAAACGTCGGAACTAGAGAAAGTGACATTGGTTAGAGGGAGGGAGGTAGAGTGGCACCTCTGACCTGAACTTGCTATTGTGAGTCAGCAGAGGTCACGACTCTGCCCCGCTCTCACACACACACACACACACACACCTTGCACCAGAGGTTGAGCTTCACTGTAGAGTAGACCAACGTAAGGTGACACGACGCCAGCCAGACGCAGAGTTAGAGTCTTTTGTTTGTGTCTGGGTGATGACGATGATTCTCCGGTCGGGGAAATGGCGCTCTCTCTGTCTGTCTACGTTGTTTATATACCTGTACAGTGTGTCTACGTTGTTTATATACTTGTACAGCTTGTCTACGTTGTTTATATACCTGTACAGCTTGTCTACGTTGTTTATATACCTGTACAGCTTGTCTACGTTGTTTATACACCTCTACTGCGACTTTACATTGTTTATTTACCTCTACTATCTACATACAATATTTTTTACAGGTGTTCTGTCTATATACATTGTTTTTATACACGTACTGTCGCTGTACATTATTTATATAACTGGACTGTATCTGTATATCGTGAGTATAGTTTATTGTTTAATTTCATCCGATGCGATTTTCCTGAATATCTAGTCCTCCCATCACAGCGTCTCCTGTGCGCTATACTGGCGTTATGTTGTAGAGGCCACAATGCCTCTTAAACTGCATTACCTAACTAGACAAGGACATATTGGTCTGATATACATATTGGCGAGCTATACAGTATATATTGGCGTGATATACAATATATATTTGCGTGATATACATATTATTAGACTATACTTATTATCGGGATATACTTATTAGCATGATATTCATATTAGCGGCATATACTTTTTGGCCGGACTATACATATTGGCGAGACAATATAATGGAAGCCCCTCGAAATCGAGGATGGCCGGCCCAAGGGTCTCCTGGGCGTGAATTTGTTAAGGTGTAGAAGTTGTCGCCAAAACAACAACCACACTCTGAGTTAACGAGCTGTATGACCCAGTGTCACGGAATAGTCCGAGAAGACTGGACAGCTCGTTAACTGCACTGGCTAACCATTACCCCGGA
The DNA here is from genome assembly GCA_958450375.1 of Homarus gammarus. Taxonomy (NCBI): domain Eukaryota; kingdom Metazoa; phylum Arthropoda; class Malacostraca; order Decapoda; family Nephropidae; genus Homarus; species Homarus gammarus. Next base: position 832,672 of record CAUDMG010001053.1, read on the forward strand.
ATACGATCTGCAAATCGATTAGCATCCAGGTTCCCATTTACTGCTGGGTAGACGGAGTCAAATGGCGTAAAGAAACTTGCCCATAGTTTCACCTTGCCCGAGGTTCGAACACGAGTCCGCTCGCTTGAGAGGCGAGAATGATGACCATTACACCACAGGTTGCTATTGGCGAGATACTCATATAGGCGAGCTATACATATTGGCGAGCTATACATATTGGCGAGCTATGCATCTAAGGTGGGTGTTGATGGATACAGGTACACCCAGAAAACACAAGTGTATACACCCCTACGCCCTGCAACACTTGTTATCAGTGAACGTAAGAGACATTATTGGTGAGAAGAGTAATTATGTTGGGTAAATTTCAACGTCACAATTTTCTTCAAAGGCTTGTAAATACCGAGTTATGTGGATACCATCTCTACAGGTTGATCTACCGGCCGCCAGGGATGTTAAAGGTAACTCCAGGCTCGTCTATTACCTTAACACCGGGTTATACTCCAAGGGCTGAAGGAGGAGGCCCTTCCGCGACGCTCCTGTAGGGGATGAAGTAGGAGACGGAAAGGGAAAGTGGAATGGGTAGAGTGTACGAGGGAACACAGACCGGAATGAAGGGAAAGGTGAACATCCCAAAGAGGAGGAGGAGGAGAACAAGAAGAAGAAGGAGGAGGAGGAGGAGGAGCAGGGAATGAAGAAGAAGGAGGAGGCAATAATGTGTTAGGGAGGAGAACAGATAGAACTGCAGGAAAATGAAAGACACAATTGCATAATAACCCGAAAGAAAGAAAGCAAGGACTAAAGAGAGGTGTGTGTGTGTGTGTGTGTGTGTGGCCCGCTGCTGCCTCGTTGTCGTGCCCAGTAAGGTAAGGTAAACTGACCGATCCTGCGGCGCTGGTGTTAAGACAATGCCAGATGGTTCCTTTACTCCACCACCACCTGCCCCACCACTGCCCCACCACCTGCCCAACCGTCTGTCCCGCCACCTGCCCCACCACCTGCCCAACCGTCTGTCCCGCCACCTGCCCACCACCAGCCCCACCACCAGCCCCACCACCTGCCCAACCGTCTGTCCCGCCACCTGCACCACCACCAGCCCCACCACCTGCCCCACCAACAGCCCCACCACCATCCCCACCACCTGCCCCACCACTTGCCCCACCACCAGCCCCACCACCAGCCCCACCGTCTGTACCACCACCTGCCCCACCCCAAGCCCCACCACCTGCCCCACCACCACCTGCCCCACCACCAGCCCCACCACCTGTCCCACCACCACCTGCCCCACCACCTGTCCCACCACCTGCCCCACCACCTGTCCTACCACCTGCCCCACCACCTGACCCACCAGCAGCCCCACCACCTGCCCCACCACCTGTCCCACCACCTGCCCCACCACCAGCGCCACCACCAGCCCCACCACCTGCACCACCACCTGACCCACCAGCAGCCCCACCACCTGTCCCACCACCTGCCCCACCACCAGCCCCACCACCTGCCCCACCACCTGACCCACCAGCAGCCCCACCACCAGCCCCACCACCACCTGCCCCACCACCTGACCCACCAGCAGCCCCACCACCAGCCCCACCACCACCTGCCCCACCACCTGCTCCACCACCTGCCCCACCACCACCTGCCCCACCACCTGACCCACCAGCAGCCCCACCACCTGCCCCACCACCACCTGCCCCACCACCACCAGCCCCACCACCACCTGCCCCACCACCACCAGCCCCACCACCACCAGCCCCACCACCTGTCCCACCACCTGCCCCACCACCACCTGCCCCACCACCACCTGCCCCACCACCTGACCCACCAGCAGCCCCACCACCTGCCCCACCACCACCACCTGCCCCACCACCTGTCCCACCACCTGCCCCACCACCTGTCCCACCACCTGCCCCACCACCACCTGCCCCACCACCTGTCCCACCACCACCTGCCCCACCACCTGCCCCACCACCAGCCCCACCACCTGCCCCACCACCACCTGCCCCACCACCTGACCCACCAGCAGCCCCACCACCTGCCCCACCATCTGACCCACCAGCAGCCCCACCACCTGCCCCACCACCTGTCCCACCACCAGCCCCACCACCTGCCCCACCACCAGCCCCACCACCTGCCCCACCAATTGCCCCACCACCTGCCCTACTACCTGTCCCACCACCTGCCCCACCACCACCTGCCCCACCACCTGCCCAACTACCTGTCCCACCACCTGCCCCACGACCTGTCCCACCACCACCTGCCCCATCACCTGCCCCACCACCACCTGCCCCACTACCTGTCCCACCACCTGCCCCACCACCACCTGCCCCACCACCTGTCCCACCACCACCTGCCCCACCACCGCCTGCTCCACCACCTGACCCACCACCAGCCCCACCAACTGCCCCACCACCAGCCCCACCACCTGCCCCACCACCAGCCCCACCAACTGCCCCACCACCAGCCCCACCACCTGCCCCACCACCACCTGCCCCACCACCAGCCCCACCAACTGCCCCACCACCTGCCCCACCACCTGACCCACCACCTGCCCTACCAGCTATGTGTCACTCACCAGGTGTGTGGCGCAGGCCAGGTGTGTGTCACTCATTGAGTGTGTTACTCACCAGGTGTGTGTCACTCACCAGGTGTGTGGCGCTGGCCAGGTGTGTGTCACCAGGTGTGTGTCACTCACTAGGTGTGTTTCACTCACTAGGTGGGTGTCACTCACCAGGTGTGTGTCACTCACTAGGTGTGTGTCACTCACCAGGTGTGTGTCACTCACCAGGTGTGTGTCACTCACCAGCTTTGTGTCACTCACCAAATGTGTATCATTCACCAGGTGTGTGTCACTCACCAGGCGTGTGTCACTCACAAAGTGTGTGTCACTCACCATGTGTGTGTCACTCACCAGGTGTGTGTCACTCACCAGCTGTGTGTCACTCACCAAATGTGTATCATTCACCAGGTGTGTGTCACTCACCAGGCGTGAGTCACTCACAAAGTGTGTGTCACTCACCATGTGTGTGTCACTCACCAGGTGTGTGTCACTCACCTAGTTGTGGCGCTGGCTAGGTGTGTGTCACTCACCAGGGGTGTGTCACTCACCAGGTGTGTCACTCACCAGGTGTGTGTCACTCACTAGGTGTGTGTCACTCACCATGTGTGTGTCACTCACCAGGTGTGTGTCACTCACCAGCTGTGTGTCACTCACCAAATGTGTATCATTCACCAGGTGTGTGTCACTCACAAGGTGTGTGTAACTCACCCAGTGTGAGTCACTCACCAGGTGTGTGTCACTCACAAGGTGTGTGTCACTCACCAGGTGTGAGTCACTCACCAGGTGTGTGTAATTAACCAAGTGTGTGGCGCTGGCCAGGTGTGTGTCACTCACTAGGTGTCTGTCACTCACCAGGTGTGTGTCACTCACCAGGTGTGTGTCACTCACAAGGTGTGTCACTCACTATGTGTGTGTCACTCACCAGGTGTGTGTAACTCACCACTTGTTTGGCGCTGGCCAGGTGTGTCACTCACCAGGTGTGTGTCACTCAACAGGTGTGTGTCTCACAAGGTGTGTGTAACTCGCTAGGTGTGTGTCACTCACCAGGTGTGTCACTCACCAGGTGTGTGTTACTCTCAAGGTGTGTGTCACTCAATAGGTGTGTGTCACTCACCAGGTGTGTGTCACTCACCAGGTGTGTGTCACTCACCACTTGTTTGGCGCTGGCAGGGTGTGTGTCACTCGCCAGGTGTGTGTCACTCACCAGGTGTGTGTCACTCACTAGGTGTGTGTCACTCACCAGGTGTGTGTCACTCACCAGGTGTGTCATTCACCAGGTGTGTGTCTCACAAGGTGTGTGTCACTCACCAGGTGTGTGTAACTCACCAGGTGTTTGTAACTCACCACGTGTTTGGCGCTGGCCAGGTGTGTGTCGCTCACCAGGTGTGTGGCACTGGCCAGGTGTGTGGTGTGAGTGCCAGAGGTGTGATAGTGGCTGGTGGCCGACGAGCGCTGCGGTGGGGCCAATGGTCTACTACAAATTATAGGTATTTTAAAGTGGCCGACCAGGTAATTTTACTGCTCTACCGCCGTCACCCTCCCCCCCACACCCCCACTCTCCCTTCCTTCCCTACCACCCCTCACCTTTCCTCCTCCTCCCCTCCCCATGCAGCCCCTCACTCTTCCTCCTTCTCCCAAAGCTACCACTCAAACGGCTCCTCCTCCTCCTCTCCTCCCCACCGTCCCTCACCCCTCCCCACCGTCCCTCATCCCTCATCCTTCCCTCCCCACCGTCCGTCACCCCTCATCCTTCTCTCCCCACCGTCCCTCAGCCCTCATCCTTCCCTCCCCACCGTCCCTCAGCCCTCATCCTTCCCTCCCCACCGTCCCTCAGCCCTCATCCTTCCCTCCCCACCGTCCCTCAGCCCTCATCCTCTCCTCCCCACCGTCCCTCACCCCTCATCCTTCCCTCCATCACCTGCCCCTCCACACCATCATCTGCCCCTCCACACCCTCACCTGCCCCTCCACACCCTCACCAGCCCCTCCTCACCATCACCTGCCCCTCCACACCCTCACCTGCCCCTCCACACCATCACCCCATCAACTCAGTACAGGTACGGTAATTCTCATATGGTGACAGAAACACACACACACACACACACACACACACAATATGAGGACACTGCTTAGTGAGTTTTCTGGATTTTCTGCACAAAAACCTGCAGAAACATAAGACATCACTGGCCGTTGCCCTTGTTGACTTCAGGAATGTCTCTGACCTTGTTGATCACTGCACTGTTATCAACAAGGTCATTGCACTAGGGCTGCCCACCAACCTGGTCTCATGGCTCACTGATTTCTTGAGTGGACGTCGTCAGGCAGTCAGGTACCAGGGTTCTGTCTCCACATTCCAACACCTCACCTGCGGTGTTCCCCAGGGGACCAAGATGGGACCATTGTGCTTCCTAATCCTGATCAACGACGCTCTATCGGACACTCCTCACAGGTGGAAGTACGTGGATGACTGCAGTGTGGGGGTTATGGTTGACAACACCTCACCGGATACTCATCGCCACTAGGCACCCTGGACAGGCTACAGGCATGGACTACGGAGAACAAGGTCAACATCAACCACAGCAAAACCGTAGTCATGCACATCAATACCGCCACCACTCCAGTGGAAGCTCCAGCAGTTACAGTGGGTGCCCATCCTCTCCAGTTAGTGCAGTCTGCCAAACTCCTGGGTGTAACTACAGACAACAAACTGGACTGGAAGGCCCATGTAAACAACACAATCAAGGCAGCCTCGTACCGTCTCTACATGCTATGACGACTCAGTTCACTTGGGGCACCCACGCTAGAGCTGAGGACTATCTACAACGCATTTATACTCCCAAAAATAACGTATATGTCACCAGCCTGGTCGTCTTCTCACAACTGTACTCAACAACGTCAGCTAGAGAAGGTACAGAAGAGGGCCTGCAGAATCATGCTCGGCACAGATTACTCCGGCTACAACACAATCTTTCCACCCTGGAAATGTGATCCCTCAGTGACTTCCACCACCACGCACTAGCAGGGTTTGGCAGTGGACTACTGCACCATCCTCGTCATCGCCACCTTCTACCACCTGCAGTCCGCCACTACGACAAAATTCAGCCCATTAGAGCCCGCACTAATCGATATAAGAACAGCACCATCCCGTCAATTGTTGAAATCATAAACAGCTCCTGTTTTATGTACTGTACAGCCCTGTAAATGTATTGAACGTATATTAATATGTCTAAATCACATGTAAGTTTGTATATTTTCAGCCACCGGCTGCAACTCTATTAATAAACCATATATTATTATCATTATTATTATTATTATTATTATTATTATTATTATTATTATTATTATTATTATTACACACACACACACACACACACACACACACACACACAGACACACACACACACTATAGTTTGTCATGGTAGGATATACAGGATGGGCAGTGAAGCTTAGGTACCCACACTATACTTGGGCACGGTCTCGAAAGTAGCCTGTACCTACTACTACTACTGCTACCTACTTTTTTTTTATAACGTGGCCTCCATCCTCCCTCAATAGCCACACCTTCGCTGCCATTTTATTACCTTAAAATTAAATATCCTAATACATAAGTAGCTATCCTAGCTGTGTTGAGTTAGTTTGCGGCATTTCAGTGACTGTTGCCTCATAGTCAATATCTGCAACTGTTGTCGGCTTTGGGGCCGATGCTCTCGTTCCCCTGAGGCAGAGCAAAGCAGACCCAAGGAGAGAGAAGGACAGTCGACATCTCATCCAGGCTGTAACATAACTTCTTGGCTGCTGATTCTGTTCGGATAGCAGCTCCGCGAGTCTGGTGTAGAAGCATCTTGCACTTGGGCCCATCCCACCAGAGGTTGTGAACACCAGAGGAGTGAAGCTGCCTTGATCAACGTTTTAAATTCTCTCCCCATATGCCCTTATCTTGTCGTTCTCGGTCCTCTAGTGTGCAGCATCGAGAGCTAAGTCACGGTGACATGCGGCCATGGAATAAAAAATCCTGATGTCGAAGAAGGCTCGCTGTCCCCGCGTCCAGAATCCTCGAGCACTGATGTCAACATGGGCTTCGTTGGATGTGCTTGAAGTCCTATGTTGGAAAATTTCACCGTGCAATGGAAGGAGGGTAGGTTCTACCCTGACATCCCGGCAGATTTCCTTCAACATATTTGCTGTGAGATCCCTTACTTCGTCATGCCTCATGCATATGAAGCTCCCTTTCTTGCACACCATGGCGTGATCGATGTCATAGGAAGAGCCACACACGCATTGGGAGGGCAAACCTTCTACTGGCCTACCGTACCTTAGCGCATTGGCATCTGTAAATTCTTGTTTATTGAGACTGAAACCATTTGCCCTTATCGGTAACGTAGTTAACCAGTTCGAGGCGCCCACCTCCTGCGCTATAGCTACTTTTTTTTCAAATTCTCTGGTACTTGCAGCAACAGTTGCTGCAACTTATCACTTTGGCTGTGCTGTCGTTCTGTCGTAATGGACCTTCGAATCTTGTTTACTTCACTGGTATCCACCTCCCCTGTTGCGTTCTGAGCTATTATGTGGTCAGTGAGGGCTGCCGTGAGCTGAACTGAGTTTTGATGTTCGGTGGCAGCAATCTCCTCTGGATTGGTCAATCCCATTCCTCCCAGTCTCGGTGGTAGTGCAAGGAGTGATCTTTCTGCTGGGGTTAAGTGAAGATGTTTCACTAATTTGGGAATGAAATTGACGCTGATACCTTCTTCCAGAGGGTGGAGGAGTGGTCCAATATCAGGTATAGTGCGCATCAGGTAGTTCCAGCGATGCTTGACTCCATGGGTGAATGCCGCAAAAGCCGCATGTGGCTCTGTGTTAGCAATATCAGACATAGCTTGGATTTCCCTAACTCACTCATTCACCTTTCCCGTTACGCACTCGGTCTTGAAGTCCGTTGTGCCGTCTACTGAGCATAGGTGTCTTTGGCTATCCTTTGTTATTTTGACCTCACTTCCACCGACTCCTCCATTGTCCGTTCATAATGTTCTGGCTTCACAATGAGGAAGGACTTGCTGGCGTTTGGGTGGTACCCTATTTGTGGGCCTCGTGATGTTACCAGGTCCCACCACTTTTTGACGTTCTCCACTTTTCCTGCTCCTGTAAGGTCATCAGCGCGCCACTTGCTTGACCTCAATTGTTTAAAATTTTATTGTAAGTTGGAGCACGGATAGGCCTATTACGTACATTGCCATTGCAACAGGGTCCTCCTGCATTGTTCCCTCGGTTACTGCTACTACTACCTACTACTTTTTTTTTAAAGACGTGGCCTCCAGCCAACCCCTAATTGCAGCACCTTCGCAGCCGCCAGTCGACATTTCAACCAGACTGTAACGTAGCTTCTGGGCTGCCGCTGCTTCTGTTCAGATAGCACCTCTGCCAGTCTGGCGTAGAAGCATCTTGCACTTGGTCCCATCCCACCAGAGATTGTGAACACTAGAGGAGTGAAGCTGCCTTTGTCTACATTCTAAATTGTCTGTGCTTATACTCTATTCTTGTTATTCTCATTTCTGGTGTGTGTAGCCATGAGAGACAGGTCACAGTGACATGCGGCCATGGGGTCGAATATTCTGATATCAAAGAAGGCTCGCTGTCCCAGTGCCCAGAATCCGGGCTTCGTTGGATGTGTTGAAGTCTGGTGATGGAAATTCTCACCGTCCAATGGATGGAGGTCAGTTCCACTGTTATGTCGTAGCAAATTTCCTTCAACTTATTTGCTGTGAGATTCCTTACTTCGTCTTGCCTCATGCATACGAAGCCCCCTTCTTGCACACCATGGCGTGATTAATGTCGTAGGATGAGGCACACATGCGTTGGGTGGGTATACCTTCTACTGTCCAACCATACTGTAGAGCAGGGGTTCTCAACCGGGGGGGAATTTCCCCCCCTCGGGTTTTCAGGGGGGGGGGAAAACTGATACTAATATGGAAAAAATAAAGGATTTTCAGTATTATATGCATATTATTTGGAATGCACTTTTTGAGGCAGACAATCTTGGAAAGGAGAGGGAATGACTTTCTGACATATGGTGAAAGGGGTTTATGGGGCAAAAAAGGTTGAGAACCACTGCTGTAGAGCAATGGCATTTGTGAATTCTGTTTTATTTATGCTGAGGCCCTTTGCTCCTATTGGTAACATTGTTAGCCAGTTTGAGGTGCCCACCGTATGTGCTGCAGGTTCTTTTTTTCTCAAGTACACTGACAATTGTTGCTTCAATTGTTGAAGTTTATCACTTTGGGTGTGCTGCTACAACTACTACTACCATCACTACTGTTTCGAATACTACTATTACTGCTGCTACTGCTGCTAAAACTTTTACTACTACTATTGTACTTCTACTGCTATTACTACTACTACTGCTCTTTTATATTTCCTTCAACCTACCCTTACAGTCTTACCTTATCCTCACATTTTATTGCGTAACTATCCTAATACAAATAAAGTACCCTAACTGAGATAGCCAAGTGGCATTCAGTGACTGTTGGCTCATAATCGATATCTCCAGCTGTTGTTGACTTAAGGGCCGATGATCTTGTTTCACTGAGACACAGCAGACCAGGCCTGAGGAGAGAGAAGGACAGGCGACATCTCAACCAGGTCACAACATAGCTTCTGGGCTGCTGCTTCTGTTCTGATAACACCTCGGCCAGTCTTGGATAGAAGCACTTTGCATTTGGTCCCATCCCACCCGATGTTGTGAACACCAGAGGAATGAAGCTGCCTTGATCCACATTCTGTATTCTCTTTGTATATTTTCTGTTCTTTTCGTTCGTGTTCCTTCGAGAGACAGATCATGGTGAACAACTACTACTACTACTACTACTACTACTACTACTACTACTACTACTACTACTACTTTCATGTGTTATTGACCATAAATTTATTTTTATTTTTATCTTCTATATTTTTCAATATTTTTCTCTTCTTCACCACCGACTCTAAGAGTTGTTATATGTTTGTTATTACACATTGTCTTTCATTATTCTTCAACTGTCATCAACACCAGTCAACTATTGTGTTAGGGGTCATTTAAGGTGTGTTACAACACTATCAACAACCACCAGGTGGGTTACAACACTATCAACAACCACCAGGTGTGTTACAACACTATCAACAACCACCAGGTGTGTTACAACACTATCAACAACCACCAGGTGTGTTACAACACTATCAACAACCACCAGGTGGGTTACAACACTATCAACAACCACCAGGTGTGTTACAACACTATCAACAACCACCAGGTGTGCTACAACACTATCAACAACCACCAGGTGTGTTACAACACTATCAACAACCACCAGGTGTGTTACAACACTATCAACAACCACCAGGTGGGTTACAACACTATCAACAACCACCAGGTGTGTTACAACACTATCAACAACCACCAGGTGTGTTACAACACTATCAACAACCACCAGGTGTGTTACAACACTATCAACAACCACCAGGTGTGTTACAACACTATCAACAACCACCAGGTGTGTTACAACACTATCAACAACCACCAGGTGTGTTACAACACTATCAACAACCACCAGGTGTGTTACAACACTATCAACAACCACCAGGTGGGCTACAACACTATCAACAACCACCAGGTGTGTTACAACACTATCAACAACCACCAGGTGTGTTACAACACTATCAACAACCACCAGGTGGGTTACAACACTATCAACAACCACCAGGTGGGTTACAACACTATCAACAACCACCAGGTGTGTTACAACACTATCAACAACCACCAGGTGGGTTACAACACTATCAACAACCACCAGGTGTGTTACAACACTATCAACAACCACCAGGTGGGCTACAACACTATCAACAACCACCAGGTGTGTTACAACACTATCAACAACCACCAGGTGTGTTACAACACTATCAACAACCACCAGGTGGGTTACAACACTATCAACAACCACCAGGTGTGTTACAACACTATCAACAACCACCAGATGTGTTACAACACTATCAACAACCACCAGGTGGGTTACAACACTATCAACAACCACCAGGTGTGTTACAACACTATCAACAACCACCAGGTGTGTTACAACACTATCAACAACCACCAGGTGTGTTACAACACTATCAACAACCACCAGGTGTGTTACAACACTATCAACAACCACCAGGTGTGTTACAACACTATCAACAACCACCAGGTGGGTTACAACACTATCAACAACCACCAGGTGTGTTACAACACTATCAACAACCACCAGGTGTGTTACAACACTATCAACAACCACCAGGTGTGTTACAACACTATCAACAACCACCAGGGGTGTTACAACAATATCAACAACCACAAGGTGTGTTACAACACTATCAACAACCACCAGGTGTGTTACAACACTATCAACAACAACCAGGTGTGTTATAACACTATCAACAACCACCAGGTGTGTTACAACACTATCAACAACAACCTGGTGTGTTACAACAATATCAACCACCACAAGGTGTGTTACAACACTATCAACAACCACCAGGTGTGTTACAACACTATAAACAACCACGAGGTGTGTTACAACACTATCAACAACCACCAGGTGTGTTACAACACTATCAACAACCACTAGGTGTGTTACAACACTATCAACAACCACAAGGTGTGTTACAACTATCAACAACAACCAGGTGTGTTACAACACCAGCAATGACCACCAGGTGTGTTACAACACTATTAGCAATCACCAGGTGTGTTACAACACTATCAACAACCACCAGGTGTGTTACAACACTATCAACAACAACCAGGTGTGTTACAACACTATCAACAATCACCAGGTGTGTTACAACACTATCAACAACAACCAGGTGTGTTACAACACTATCAACAGCCACCAGGTGTATTACAACACTATTAACAACCACCAGGTGTGTTACAACACTATCAACAACCACCAGATGTGTTACAACACTATCAACAACCACAAGGTGTGTTACAACACTATCAACAACAACCAGGTGTGTTACAACACTATCAATAACCACCAGGTGTGTTACAACACTATTAGCAATCACCAGGTGTGTTACAACACTATCAACAACCACCAGGTGTGTTACAACACTATCAACAACCACCAGGTGTGTTACAACACTATCAACAACCACCAGGTGTGTTACAACACTATCAACAACCACCAGGTGTGTTACACCAGTATTATGAACCACCAGGTGTGTTACAACAGTATTATCAACCACCAAGTGTGTTACAACACTATCAACAACCACCAGGTGTGTTACAACAGTATTATCAACCACCAGGTGTGTTACAACACTATCAACAACCACCAGGTGTGTTACAACGCTATCAACAACCACCAGGTGTGTTACAACACTATCAACAACCACCAGGTGTGTTACAACAGAATTATCAACCACCAGGTGTGTTACAACACTATCAACAACCACCAGGTGTGTTACAACGCTATCAACAACCACCAGGTGTGTTACAACAGTATTATACCCCAGGAGGTGTGTTCCAACGCTATCAACAACCACCAGGTGTGTTACAACGCTATCAACAACCACCAGGTGTTACAACACAATCAACAACCACCAGGTGTGTTACAACGCTATCAACAACCACCAGGTGTGTTACAACAGTATTATCAACCACCAGGTGTGTTACAACACTATCAACAACCACCAGGTGTGTTACAACAGTATTATCAACCACCAGGTGTGTTACAACACTATCAACAACCACCAGGTGTGTTACAACACTATCAACAACCACCAGGTGTGTTACAACGGTATTATCAACCGCCAGGTGTGTTACAACAGTATTATCAACCACCAGGTGTGTTACAACACTATCAACAACCACCAGGTGTGTTACAACAGTATTATCAACCACCAGGTGTGTTACAACACTATCAACAACCACCAGGTGTGTTACAACACTATCAACAACCACCAGGTGTGTTACAACGGTATTATCAACCACCAGGTGTGTTACAACACTATCAACAACCACCAGGTGTGCTACAACACTATCAACAACCACCAGGTGTTACAACACAATCAACAACCACCAGGTGTGTTACAACGCTATCAACAACCACCAGGTGTGTTACAACAGTATTATCAACCACCAGGTGTGTTACAACACTATCAACAACCACCAGGTGTGTTACAACAGTATTATCAACCACCAGGTGTGTTACAACACTATCAACAACCACCAGGTGTGTTGCAACACTATCAACAACCACCAGGTGTGTTACAACGGTATTATCAACCGCCAGGTGTGTTACAACATTTTTATCAACCACCAGGTGTGTTACAAGACTATCAACAACCACCAGGTGTGTTACAACACTATCAACAACCGCCAGGTGTGCTACAACACTATCAACAACCACCAGGTGTGTTACAACACTATCAACAACCACCAGGTGTGTTACAACGGTATTATCAACCGCCAGGTGTGTTACAACACCATCAACAACCACCAGGTGTGTTACAACACTATCAACAACCACCAGGTGTGTTACAACGGTATTATCAACCGCCAGGTGTGTTACAACATTTTTATCAACCACCAGGTGTGTTACAAGACTATCAACAACCACCAGGTGTGTTACAACACTATCAACAACCACCAGGTGTGCTACAACACTATCAACAACCACCAGGTGTGTTACAACACTATCAACAACCACCAGGTGTGTTACAACGGTATTATCAACCACCAGGTGTCTTACAACACCATCAACAACCACCAGGTGTGTTACAACAGTATTATCAATCACCAGGTGTGTTACAACAGAATTATCAACTTCCAGGTGTGTTACAACATTATTATCAACCGCCAGGTGTGTTACAACATTTTTATCAACCACCAGGTGTGTTACAACATTTTTATCAACCACCAGGTGTGTTACAAGACTATCAACAAACACCAGGTGTGTTACAACACTATCAACAACCGCCAGGTGTGTTACAACACTATCAACAACCACCAGGTGTGTTACAACACTATCAACAACCACCAGGTGTGTTACAACGGTATTATCAACCGCCAGGTGTGTTACAACAGTATTATCAACCACCAGGTGTCTTACAACACCATCAACAACCACCAGGTGTGTTACAACAGAATTATCAACTTCCAGGTGTGTTACAACATTATTATCAACTGCCAGGTGTGTTACAACATTATTATCAACCGCCAGATGTGTTGCAACTGTATTATCAACCACCAGGTGTGTTACAACAGTATTATCAACTTCCAGGTGTGTTACAACATTATTATCAACCGCCAGGTGTGTTACAACATTTTTATCAACCACCAGGTGTGTTACAACAGTATTATCAACCACCAGGTGTGCTGCAACACGATCAATAACCACCAGGTGTGCTACAACACTATCAATAACCACTAGGTGTGTTACAACACTATTGCCTACCACCAGGTGTACTGCTACAGTATTATCAACCACCAGGTTGTGTTACAACAATACCAACAACCACCAGGTGTGTTAAAACACTATCAACAGCCACCAGGTGTGTTACAACACTATCAACAACCACCAGGTGTGTTACAACACCATCAACAACCACCAGGTGTGTAACAACAATATCAACAGCCACCAGGTGTGTTACAACACTATCAACAACCACCAGGTGTGTTACAACACTATCAAAAGCCACCAGATGTGTTACAACACTATCAACAACAACCAGGTGTGTTACAACATTATCAACAGCCAACAGGTGTGTTACAACACTATCAACAACCACCAGGTGTGTTACAACACCATCAACAACCACCAGGTGTGTTACAACAGTATTATCAACCACCAGGTGCGTTACAACAGAATTATCAACAACCATCAGGTGTGTTACAACACTATCAACAACCACCAGGTGTGTTACAACACTCTCAACAACCACCAGGTGTGCTACAACACTATCAACAACCACCAGGTGTGTTACAACACTATCAACAACCACCAGGTGTGTTACAACACCATCAACAACCACCAGGTGTGTTACAACAGTATTATCAACCACCAGGTGCGTTACAACTGAATTATCAACAACCATCAGGTGTGTTACAACACTATCAACAACCACCAGGTGTGTTACAACACTATCAACAACCACCAGGTGTGTTACAACACTATCAACAACCACCAGGTGTGTTACAACACTATCAACAACCACCAGGTGTGTTACAACACCATCAACAACCACCAGGTGTGTTACAACAGTATTATCAACCACCAGGTGTGTTACAACAGAATTATCAACAACCATCAGGTGTGTTACAACACTATCAACAACCACCAGGTGTGTTACAATAGTATTATCAACCACCAGGTGTGTTACAACACTATCAACAACCACCAGATATGTTACAACAGTATTATCAACCACCAGGTGTGTTACAACACTATCAACAACTATCAGGTGTGTTACAACACTCTCACCAACTATCAGGTGTGTTGCAACAGTATTATCAACCACCAGGTGTGTTACAAGAGTATTATCAACCACCAGGTGTGTTACAACAGAATTATCAACCACCAGGTGTGTTACAACACCATTAACAACCATCAGGTGTGTTACAACACTATCAGCAACTATCAGGTGTGTTGCAACAGTATTATCGACCACCAGGTGTGTTACAACAGTATTATCAACCACCAGGTGTGTTACAACACTATCAACAACCACCTGGTGCGTTACAACACTATCAACAACCACCTGGTGTGTTACAACATTATCAACAACCACCATGTGTGTTACAACACTATCAACAACCACCAGGTGTGTTACAACACTATCAACAACCACCAGGTGTGTTACAACACTATCAAAAACCACCAGGTGTGTTACAACACTATCAACAACCACCAGGTGTGTTAAAACACTATCAACAACCACCAGGTGTGTTGCAACACTATCAACCACCAGGTGTGTTACAACACTATCAGCAACCACCAGGTGTGTTGCAACAATATCAACAACCACCAGGTGTGTTGCAACACTATCAACTACCACCAGGTGTGTTGCAACACTATCAAAAACCCCCAGGTGTGTTACAACACTATGAACAGCCACCAGTTGTGTTTCAACAGTATTATCAACCACCAGGTGTGTTACAACACTATCAACAACCACCAGGTGTGTTACAACACCATCAACAACCTCCAGGTGTTTTACAACAGTATTATCAATCACCAGGTGTGTTACAACAGAATTATCAACCACCAGGTGTGTTACTACAGTATTAACAACAACCACCAGGTGTGTTACAACAGAATTATCAGCCACCATGTGTGTTGCAATAATGTCAACAACCACCAGGTGTGTTACAGTACTGTCAACAGCTACCAGGTGTGTTACAACAGTATTATCAACCACTAGGTGTGTTACAACACTATCAACAACCACCAGGTGTGTTACAACACCATGAACAACCTCCAGGTGTTTTACAACAGTATTATCAACCACCAGGTGTGTTACTACAGTATTAACAACAACCAACAGGTGTGTTAAAACAGAATTATCAGCCACCAGGTGTGTTACAATACTCTCAACAACCACAAGGTGTGTTACAATAATATTAACATCCACCAGGTGTGTTACAACAGTATTATCAACCACCAGGTGTGTTACAACACCATCAAAAACCACCAGGTGTGTTACAACACTATCAACAAGCACCAGGTGTGTTACAACACTATCAACAGTCACCAGGTGTGTTACAACACTATCAACAAACACCAAGTGTGTTACAACACCATCAACAACCACCAGGTGTGTTTCAACAGTATTATCAAGCACCAGGTGTGTTACAACAGAATTATCAACCACCAGGTGTGTTACAACAGTTTTAACAACAACCACCAGGTGTGTTGCAACATCATCAACAACCACCAGGTGTGTTACAACACTGTCAACAACTACCAGGTATGTTACAACAGTACTATCAACCACCAGGTGTGTTACAACACCATCAACAACCACCAGGTGTGCTACAACAGTATTAACAATCACCAGGTGTGTTACAAGAGAATTATCAACCACCAGGTGTGTTACAACAATACTATCAACAGCCACCTGGTGTGTTACAACAGAATTATCAGCCACGAGGTGTGTTACAATAGAGTCAACAACCACCAGGTTTGTTACAATACTGTTAACAACCACCAGGTGTGTTACAACAGTATTATCAACCACAAGGTGTGTTACAACAGTCTTATCCACAACCACCAGGTGTTTTACAACACTATCAACAACCACCAGGTGTGTTACAACAGTATTATCAACCACCAGGTGTGTTACAACACCATCAACAACCACCAGGTGTGTTACAACACGATCAACAGCCACCAGGTGTGTTCGAACAGTATTACCAACCACCAGGTGTGTTACAACACTATCAACAATCACCATGTGTGTTACAACACGTTCAACAGCCACCAGGTGTGTTACAACAGTATTACCAACCATCAGGTGTGTTAAAATAGTATTATCAACCACCAGGTGTGTTACAACACGTTCAACAGCCACCAGGTGTGTTACAACAGTATTACCAACCACCAGGTGTGTTACAACATTATCAACAACTACCAGGTGTGTTACAACACTGTCAACAACTACCAGGTATGTTACAACAGTATTATCAATCACCATTTGTGTTACAACAGAATTATGAACCACCATGTGTGTTACAACAATACTGTCAACAGAAACCAGGTGTCTTACAACAGAATTATCAGCCACCAGGTGTGTTACAATACTGTCAACAACCACCAGGTGTGTTACAACACTGTCAACAACTACCAGGTATGTTACAACAGTATTATCAATCACCATTTGTGTTACAACAGAATTATCAACCACCAGGTGTGTTACAACAATACTGTCAACAGAAACCAGGTGTCTTACAACAGAATTATCAGCCACCAGGTGTGTTACAATACTGTCAACAACCACCAGGTGTGTTACAATACTATTAACCACTACCAGGTGTGTTACAACAGTATTATCAACCACCAGGTGTGTTACAACAGTCTTATCAACAACCACCAAGTGTGTTACAACAGTATTATCAATCACCAGGTGTGTTACAACAGAATTATCAGCCACCAGGTGTGTTGCAATACTGTCAACAATCACCAGGTGTGTTACAACACTGTCAACAACTACCAGGTATGTTCCAACAGTATTATCAACCACCAAGTGTGTTGCAACACTATCAACAACCACCAGGTGTGTTACAACACCATCAACAACCACCAGGTGTGCTACAACAGTATTATCAATCACCAGGTGTGTTACAACAGTCTTATCAACAACTACCAGGTGTGTTACAACACCATCAACAACCACCAGGTGTGCTACAACAGTATTTTCAATCACCAGGTGTGTTACAACAGAATTATCAACCACCAAGTGTGTTACAACAATACTATCAACAGCCACCAGGTGTGTTACAATACTGTCAACAACCACCAGGTGTGTTGTAATACTATTAACAACCACCAGGTGTGTTACAACCTATATTATCAACCACCAGGTGTGTTACAACAGTCTTATCAACAACTATTAGGTGTGTTACAACACTATCAACAATCACCAGGTTATTTACAACACTATCAACCACCAACAGGTGTGTTACAACACTATCAACAGCCACCAAATATGTTACAACACTATCAACAACCACCAGGTGTGTTACAACACTATCAACAGCCACCAGGTGTGTTACAACAGCATTACCAACCACCAGGTGTGTTACAACAGTATTATCAACCACCAGGTGTCTTACAACACCATCAACAACCACCAGGTGTGTTACAACAGTATTATCAATCACCAGGTGTGTTACAACAGAATTATCAACCACCAGGTGTGTTACAACAAAACTATCAACAGAAACCAGGTGTGTTACAACAGAATTATCAGCCACCAGGTGTGTTACAATACTGTTAACAACCACCAGGTTTGTTACAATACCTTTAGCAACCACCAGGTGTGTTATAACAGTATTATCAACCTCCAGGTTTGTTACAACACTATCAACAGCCACCAGGTGTGTTACAACAGTATTACCAACCACTAGGTGTGTTACAACAGTATTATCAACCAGCAGGTGTGTTACAACAGTATTATCAACTACCAGGTGTGTTACAACACTATCAACAACCACCAGGTGTGTTACAACAGTATTATCAATCACCACTTGTGTTACAACAGAATTATCAACCACCAGGTGTGTTACAACAATACTATCAACAGCCACCAGGTGTGTTACAACAGAATTATCAGCCACCAGGTGTGTTACAATACTGTCAACAACTACCAGGTGTGTTACAATACTGTCAACAGCTACCAGGTTTGTTACAACACTATCAACAGCCACCAGGTGTGTTACAACAGTATTACCAACCACTAGGTGTGTTACAACAGTATTATCAACCACCAGGTGTGTTACAACAGTATTATCAACCACCAGGTGTGTTACAACACTATCAACAACCACCAGGTGTGTTACAACAGTATTATCAATCACCAATTGTGTTACAACAGAATTATCAACCACCAGGTGTGTTACAACAATACTATCAACAGCCACCAGGTGTGTTACAACAGAATTATCAGCCACCAGGTGTGTTACAACAATACTATCAACAGCCACCAGGTGTGTTACAACAGAATTATCAGCCACCAGGTGTGTTACAACACTGTCAGCAGCTACCAGGCGTGTTACAACCACAATATCAACTATTAGGTACTCTCTAAAATACAAGAATACAGACTAAACTGCATAGGCCACACCTCCTTCAGGGACCATCAAGGGTGTGTGAAGACTGTGCCACACCTCCTTCAGGGACCATCAAGGGTGTGTGAAGACTGTGCCACACCTCCTTCAGGGACCATCAAGGGTGTGTGAAGACTTTGCCACACCTCCTTCAGGGACCATCAAGGGTGTGTGAAGAAGGTGCCACACCTCCTTCAGGACCATCAAGGGTGTGTGAAGACTGTGCCACACCTCCTTCAGGGACCATCAAGGGTGTGTGAAGACTGCCACACCTCCTTCAGGGACCATCAAGGGTGTGTGAAGACTGTGCCACATATCCTTCAAGGACCATCAAGGGTGTGTGAAGACCACACCTCCTTCGGTGACCATCAAGGGTGTGTGAAGACTGTGCCACACATCCTTCAAGGACCATCAAGGGTGTGTGAAGACTGTGCCACACCTCCTTCAGGGACCATCACGGGTGTGTGTGAAGACTGTGCCACATCTCCTTCAGGGACCATCAAGGGTGTGTGAAGACTGTGCCACACCTCCTTCAGGGACCATCAAGGGTGTGTGAAGACTGTGCCACACCTCCTTCAGGGACCATCAAGGGTGTGTGAAGACTGTGCCACACTTCCTTCAGGGACCATCAAGGGTGTGTGAAGACTGTGCCACACCTCCTTCAGGGACCATCAAGGGTGTGTGAAGACTGTGCCACACTTCCTTCAGGGACCATCAAGGGTGTGTGAAGACTGTGCCACACCTCCTTCAGGGACCATCAAGGGTGTGTGAAGACTGTGCCACACTTCCTTCATCGACCATCCTACTCAAAACACAGGGGACACGTCCCGTAAGGCCGTGACCAACTGTGATGGTCACCTGCGGTGTGCTGGTCATCTGTGGTGTGGTGGTCACCTGTGGTGTGGTGGTCACCTGTGGTGTGCTGGTCATCTGTGGTGTGGTGGTCACCTGTGGTGTGCTGGTCACCTGTGGTGTGGTGGTCACCTGTGGTTTGGTGGTCACCTGTGGTGTGGTGGTCACCTGTGGTGTGGTGGTCACCTGTGGTTTGGTGGTCACCTGTGGTTTGGTGGTCACCTGTGGTGTGGTGGTCACCTGTGGTGTGGTGGTCACCTGTGGTTTGGTGGTCACCTGTGGTGTGGTGGTCACCTGTGGTGTGGTGGTCACCTGTGGTGTGCTGGTCACCTGTGGTGTGGTGGTCACCTGTGGTTTGGTGGTCACCTGTGGTGTGGTGGTCACCTGTGGTGTGGTGGTCACCTGTGGTGTGGTGGTCACCTGTGGTGTGGTGGTCACCTGTGGTGTGGTGGTCACCTGTGGTGTGGTGGTCACCTGTGGTTTGGTGGTCACCTGTGGTGTGGTGGTCACCTGTGGTTTGGTGGTCACCTGTGGTTTGGTGGTCACCTGTGGTGTGGTGGTCACCTGTGGTTTGGTGGTCACCTGTGGTGTGGTGGTCACCTGTGGTTTGGTGGTCACCTGTGGTTTGGTGGTCACCTGTGGTGTGGTGGTCACCTTTTGTTTGGTGGTCACCTGTGGTTTGGTGGTCACCTGTGGTGTGGTGGTCACCTGTGGTTTGGTGGTCACCTGTGGTTTGGTGGTCACCTGTGGTGTGGTGGTCACCTGTGGTGTGGTGGTCACCTGTGGTTTGGTGGTCACCTGTGGTGTGGTGGTCACCTGTGGTTTGGTGGTCACCTGTGGTTTGGTGGTCACCTGTGGTTTGGTGGTCACCTGTTGTGTGGTGGTCACCTGTGGTTTGGTGGTCACCTGTTGTGTGGTGGTCACCTGTGGTGTGGTGGTCACCTGTGGTGTGGTGGTCACCTGTGGTTTGGTGGTCACCTGTGGTTTGGTGGTCACCTGTGGTTTGGTGGTCACCTGTGGTGTGGTGGTCACTTGTTGTGTGATGGTCACTTGTTGTGTGATGGTCACCTGTGGTGTGGTGGTCACCTGTGGTGTGGTGTGGTGGTCACCTGTGGTGTGGTGGTCACCTGTGGTTTGGTGGTCACCTGTGGTTTGGTGGTCACCTGTGGTGTGGTGTGATGGTCACCTGTTGTGTGGTGGTCACCTGTGGTTTGGTGGTCACCTGTGGTTTGGTGGTCACCTGTGGTGTGGTGGTCACTTGTTGTGTAATGGTCACCTGTGGTTTGGTGGTCACCTGTGGTTTGGTGGTCATCTGTGGTGTGGTGGTCACCTGTGGTGTGGTGTGATGGTCACCTGTTGTGTGGTGGTCACCTGTGGTGTGGTGGTCACCTATTGTATGGTGGTCACCTGTGGTGTGGTGGTCACTTGTTGTGTGGTGGTCACCTGTGGTGTGGTGGTCACCTATGGTGTGGTGTTCACTTGTGGTGTGGTGGTCACCTGTTGTGTGATGGTCACCTGTGGTGTGGTGGTCACTTATTGTGTGGTGGTCACCTGTGGTGTGGTGGTCACCTTTCGTGTGGTGGTCACCTGTGGTGTGGTGGTCACCTTTCGTGTGGTGGTCACCTATTGTGTGGTGGTCACCTGTGGTGTGTTGGTCACCTTTGGTGTGGTGGTCACCTGTGGTGTGGTGGTTACCTGTGGTTTGGTGGTCACCAGTGGTGTGGTGATCACCTGTGGCGTGGTGGTCTCCTGTGGTGTGGTCGTCACTTTTTGTGTGGTGGTCACCTGTGGTGTGGTGGTCACCTGTGGTGTGGTGGTCACCTGTTGTGTGGTGGTCACATGTGGTGTTTTGGTCACCTGTGGTGTGGTGGTCACCTATTGTGTGGTGGTCACCTGTGGTGTGGTGGTCACCTATTGTGTGGTGGTCGTCTGTGGTGTGGTGGTTACCTGTGGTTTGGTGATCACCTGTGGTGTGGTGGTCACCTGTGGGGTGGTGGTCTCCTGTGGTGTGGTGGTCACTTGTTGTGTGGTGGTCACATGTGGTGTAGTGGTCACCTGTGGTGTTGTGGTCACCTGTTGTGTGATGGTCACCTGAGGTGTGGTGGTCACATGTGGTGTGGTGTGGTGGTCACCTGTGGTGTGGTGGTCACATGTGGTGTTGTGTGGTGGTCACCTGTGGTGTGGTGGTCACATGTGGTGTGGTGTGGTGGTCACCTGGGGTGTGGTGTGGTTGTCACCTGTGGTGTGGTGGTTACCTGTGGTGTGGTGGTCACCTGTGGTGTGGTGGTCACCTGGGGTGTGGTGTGGTTGTCACCTGTGGTGTGGTGGTTACCTGTGGTGTGGTGGTCACCTGTGGTGTGATTTGATTTTTTGATTTTGCTTACAGTGGCTATTTTATTGTGCACCCCACACTCATCCTGTGATCGGTAGCGCAAAAGGATTACAGAGTAGAGTTAACAACGGTTCATAATAATTAACCCCGGTTGTCAGGATATTATGGTACTGAATGTTACACAGTATTTCATTTACATTATTTGTTTAGTTCTATACATAAAAGGTAACTTATTCACAAATGCGTGAGAACAGGCGTGTGAGGCAGTATGTCTGGCCTCACACTTTGTTATTCACATTTACGTGAGAAGTATTCAAGCACATTGTGTATTTGGTTCTGTACATGAGAACTGATATAGTTACTTAGTGCAAAAAAAGTGGATACAATCTTAATATGTCGGCTATCTTGCCATTAGAGATGAAGTGTTGTGCCATTTCACACACAGTGTGCTTGGACCTGTCCCTAAAAGGTTCTATCTTCACACAGTCGAGGACGTAGTGTTCAAGTGTGTGGCCATATGTCTGGCCACACACTTTACATTTAGTTTTGTTTACATCTGCTTGAGGAACATACTGCCAAAGGTACTTATATCCTAACCTTAATCTACCGGTTACAACATCTTGTATTCTAGTGATCTTGTTACTTGCTCCATATACATGTTTCACTTGATACATCTCATCATGGTAAACTATGGATCGACTAGTGCCTGCTTGCACTAGTCTACTTGCGTCAAACTCATCAATAAGTTCTTTCTTAATTACAGTTTTAAGGGTTCTTTTTGACAGACCCAAATTGTATTCAACGGTGTCTTTGTTAGACGCGAGTTTGGCGAGGGCATCAACTCTGTCATGTTTTATGAGGCCTATGTGATAGGGGATCCACAACAGTTTGACCTTGACACCCCGGTCAACAGGGCACGCATATTTGTGTCTGGCTTCAGAGACAAGAGCGTGACAACCTGAGTCGAGGGTGTCAAGGGCAAGTAGTGAGGATAGAGAGTCAGTGATGATGAGACTGTCAGTAACAGTGGTTTCAATGAATTTAATAGCTGTGAGTATGGCAACTAATTCAGTTTGTAGAGTGGATGCCCAGTTGTTAATTCTAACTCCTTTCTCAATTATATTACCGTCAGGTTGAGTCACAACAATAGCACTTCCAGCCCTCCTACAGGCGGTGTTAAGAGATCCATCAGTGTAGATGGTCTGTGTGATATTTTCATCAGGCTGTAGAGCAGTGGTTCTCAACCTTGTTTGCCCCATGCACCCCTTTCACCATATGTCAGAATGTCATTCCCCCCTCCTTTCCAAGATTGTCTGCCTCAAAAATTGCATTCTAAATAATGTGCATATAATACTGAAAATCCTTTATTTTTTCCATATTAGTATCAGTTCCCCCCCCCCCCCCCCCATGAAAACCAAAGGGGGGAAATTCCTCCCTGGTTGAGAACCCCTGCTGTAGAGTGTGTATGTGTTCAAGAGCTCTCAATTTGGCAGTGTGTTGGAGATAAGTACTTTGTATAATTAATTTTTTAGGCGGATATGTCGGTATTGTGATATCGAAGAGAACTGTCCGCCAGGGTGGCAGGAAGCGCTGTTGTATCTCAACTTTGTACAGGTGGTCTAGTCCAAACATCTTCATATGTGTAGCTGTAGTTTGGATCCATTTAGACTCAGAAGTCCCATGGTTCACACATTCTAGCAATTTTAAGGAAACAATGTTATCAGGATCACCACGCAGAAGCCTCGGGGCTATCATGAAGTTGACTTCAATTATTCTACCTTTAACACTGGGTATACCTAGTTCTTTCCTCATATTAAGTACTTTAGTGCTCATAGGACATCCTAGGATAAATCTGTGGGCATTATTTTGCATTTTCTCGAGCTTGTCAACGCCTTTCCCGTCACGAATGACCAGGGCTGGTGCGTGGTAATCTATCAGAGATCTTATATAGCCTAAGTACATTGTTTTAACAATTCTAATATTAGCACCATAGTGCGGGCTGTACCCCGTTACACTTCTAAGAGGTCTCAGTCTGTCAGTACATTGACGGGTTAGCTGTTGTATGGCAGGTAAGGTACAATGG
The DNA here is from genome assembly GCA_958450375.1 of Homarus gammarus. NCBI lineage: Eukaryota > Metazoa > Arthropoda > Malacostraca > Decapoda > Nephropidae > Homarus > Homarus gammarus. Next base: position 857,329 of record CAUDMG010001053.1, read on the forward strand.
ACGGAAACACCAAGATATTTAAAAGAAGAAACATAGTCAATAGTGTTGTTACCTATCTTGAACTTGGCGGGGCCGCGTGTGCGGTTACCAGCTTGTTTGTTGAACACCTTAGTTTTCTCAGCGGGGATAATAAGACCGAGGTTCTCACAGGCTGCGTATACATGGTTCAGGGTGATTTGCGTTTCACGATGAGTTTTAGTATGTATAAGAATATCATCAGCATAGCTTATTGAGATATTGCTGGGGTTGTCTGGTATTAAATTTAATAATGCATTCATAAGAACATTGAACAAAGTGGGGCTAAGTACTTCACCTTGAGGGGTACCAAGTTGCATATCTTTAACTTCACTTTTGTAATCCTGAAACAGTGCAGCAGACCTTCTGTTGGTTAGGTAACCACTTATCCAGTGTAACAGCCTACCTCCTATATCCATTTTGGCTAGTTCGTACAATATCAGTTGCCTATTGGCAATATCAAATGCAGCTTTTAAGTCAAAAAATATCGTGTATCTGTGCCTTTCATCACCATGCACAGTTAGGAATGTGGTGATGCAATTATGTACACCTTTACCATGGGTGAAGCCATTTATGTTAGGAGACATGTGTTCTCTGATTCTATATTAGAGTCTGCCAAGAACCATCCTCTCAAAGGTTTTACACAGGCAGCTGGTTAGTGATATGGGACGAAAAGCATCAGGCTGTCCTGGTTTCGGTATTGGTACAACAATACTGCTGGTCCATGATGTGGGTAGTTGGCCCTCGGCATGACTCATATTGTACAATAGCAACAACGGATTGCCTGGCACGCGCCTTAGTAGTCTAACGATGTTGTAGGTGACTCTGTCCTCTCCAGGTGAGGTAGACCTACCCCTGGCGAGGGCGGCGTCAAGCTCCCACTCAGTATATGGAACATCACACTCATCGTGCTGTTTGCCCAGCATAAAGCTAATAAGATTACTTCTCTCTACAGACTTCGCATCAAGGAGTCCCCGAGTCCTAGCTGGTAACATGTCATAGCTCGACACATGAGCCCACTTTGTTATTAGCTCATTCGACTTTTGCAGAGGGTTTGGATTGGAGACGTGTCTACTGTTTTTACCTCTGATTGTGTTTATGTCTTTCCAGGCTTTGCTGACGGATGTGTGTTGGTTCAGGCTGTTGACATATGTCTCCCATGCATTTTGTCTGAGTTCGTTTACACGTTTTCTGACAGCAGCAAGGGAAGCTTGATACAATTGTAACATTTGAGGTGTTCTAATTTGTCTGTAACCCTTACCCACCCTCCTGACTCTAGCTCTGAGTTTTTTCAGTTCAGGGTCATTATAGCACTGCTGTTGCCTGTTCCCATGATGCTGACCACGCTTTCTCCTTTTTTTGGTGGAGGCATTGTTGATGAACTATGCATAAGTCCTATCTATCAGATCGTCATGGAAACTTTGGTAGTTGTCAGGCTTGTAGTCCTTGTACCAGTCATGGATGAAGTCTATGAACTGGCTTTCATGTTCTTGCTTGACTGTGATTCTACGTCTGTTGGGTTTACCACCAGTGGGGGTGTCATTGGCCACATGTATACTAGCTTGGATTGGGCTGTGGTCAGACATAAGATCAGTGACAACATCAGAGCTATGAGTTGTGTATGATAGATTAAAGCCAATACATTTGTCTAGACCCCCGCCATAGATGTGTGTTGGTTCATTATTGCCTATAATTTGAACATCTTCATATGCGCTGAGAATTGAGATAAGTCTGCTACCATTGGTGTTAGTGGTGGAGTCACCTAATTTCTTGTGTCTAGTATTCAGGTCACCCATCAGGACAGTGGGCTCAGTGTGTAAAAAGTCTGGGAGATCTGTGTACTGAAGCTGATCTGAGGGAGCATAGGCGTTTAGCACGTTGAGTGTGGAGTTGCCCAGGTGGATAGTGATCCCATGGTACTGAAGGTTGGTAGTCTTTTTGGATACAAGAGGTACATGCGGGAGTGACTTCTTAACATACATCAAACATGTGTGAGTAGAACTAGGATCATAATACACATAATTGGGCAGACTGGGTGGGGGCTTACCATTAGGTGTGAGACACTCCTGCAGACACACAATATCGATGTCCTCAGTCACAACTTTGTGGTGTAGGTCAGGGTATCGTTTTCTAAGGGATGAGATGTTCCAACTCATCACCTTCACCGCTCTGTATCTTTGCCTGGTATTAACACTGGCCATTATGAAATGTATTTGGAAAGAAGCAAAAGGCACTGTATGATACTGTTCTTTTCTGCGCTGCCTGTCCCTTCGGCAGGCAGTAGGCCAGTTAACCTTTTTGAAACATTTCTGGAGCATGTACGGCTCAACAATTGTTGTATTTCAGTGGCAGACAACAACACACTTTGGTTACACTCGACATCACCACCATTTTCTGTTTGTGCTTGTTCATCTTCACTGACCATGTCCACAGAGGCATCATTAGAACTGTTACCAGTATCACTATTTTCCTCTGCGTGGACACTAGTTCCTGGTGGGTCTTGAGTTTCCACATCTGGTACTGACATCTGAATGTCTTCAGTTTGACTGTAATTTTTCCGTAGCTGCTGCACTGTGTTGGTGGTGTTTTTTTCCTTTAGTGTATCACAGAGGCTCCTTAACATTTCAGTTTGAGCTGTAAACTGAGCTTTGAGTTCTTTAATTTCATTTTTCAAATCATTGATCTCTTCACGTTGTGCGTGTTCATGGAGTGTGTTGGCAGCTACCTGTTGTGTCGGTACGTCTGTGTTGCCCCATACTGATCTTTCGATGACTGCTGGTGATGATCCTGGAGCTTTGGTGGGGAGGGCGGGCCAGGGGTTGGCCGTAGGGAGTACCCTAGCAGCATTAGTGTTTCTTGAGACCTGCCTGGGTGGCGGGTCTGGGCGCTGTAGGGGTGTAGGAGCTCTAGAACAGTCAGGGTGCCATACAGGAACTCCAACTGTTTTGCAGTTAATACACTTCTGATGGATGACACCCCCTTGAGCAACTGTATCTCTGCAAACCTGTGTTGCATGTTGCCTTGAGCAGAGACCACACCACGGCTTAGTCGAGGGGCATAATCTGGCCACATGGCCCCAGTGCTGACAATTGTAACACCTCCGGTTAGGGGGCTGATAGAGAGCTACCTTCAGAGTCCGATAGGCACCACTGACTCGAATGGTCTTGGGTGGGTCTTCCGAGCCAACCCAGTCTGCAATGACTGCATTCTTGCCCCTGAGTCGCTTCGTCCTTCTGATGTAGGGATGGGCTTCTAATAGTGTAGGGGTTTGGTACTGGTCGACCCTATGATTAAGATGGTTTTCTTGCTCGATGGTTGGGATGATTGTTCCATGGTTATTCCCCTTATGCTATTGGTGAGGAGATCCTGTATGACTGCTGGGTCGTTTCTAATCAGAACATGATCTTGTGTACCGACTCTGAACTGAAACTCAGCGTCTGGGTGTTCATCTTCCGCATCGTTCAGCCAGAGATACTTGTCTTCAGGTGATGTACCTCCAGGGAAGTATAATCTTACTCTCATGGGGGGTTGAGGTTGTAGTTGATGGTCTCTAAGTCTTTCTGTCTTTTCGGCCTTCCGCTTGTTCCTGGACTGAACTAGTTGAAAGCCATCCTCTCCGTTGGTGTCAAGGTCAACACCATAGTCGCCTGGCTCACTCAGTGCATCAGGAGAGTTAAAGCGAGTATCTGGGTCTCCAGTCAACTCAAACATGGTGGAGTTACAGGACTCGACTTATATGCCTATGTCAGAGGGCCGAGGACTGCTTGGCACTCCTAGGAAGTCAGCAGTGGTTGGGAGGTGTAACCCTCTTAGAGGACAAAGAAGACTGGCATCTACAGCGTATTAGCGGTGTGAGGGGAGGCCATGAACGGGCCCTCCGCGGAGGGAGTGTGGTGTCGGGGGGACTAAGGTAACAGGAGTATTCTCAGTTTATAAACACTTTTATTACACTACACTTGTTCTTAATAGTATCTCTGTTTTTCTGGTTAGATACAGTATCAAAGTCGATTTTAGTTTCAAAAGAACTAACCAGCTTGGCACACTATGAGGGGGGGGGGGGGTTTGTGTAAACAAACCCTCACCACATGGCCGAGCGTGACCACAAGGGTATAGGCCTTGCCTTGCAGGCACCTACACCTACACACGACACGGTAGTTCACTTGTTATACAGGCAACATATTTGCAGTTGTTGACCTATCCCCACCCTACTGGGTGGTGTTGTGTTATTTCGAAGTCAAGTTTGAAGCCGACCCACTGTTGTTCTTAGGGTGGGCTGATTAGCACCTCCTTGTCAGAAGATGGCGGTCAGTTCCCAGGGGTGCTTATCTCACTTGTGAGTCACGGTTCTCACTGGTACTGTCTAGTACTGAATTCACTGGCTTAAACACATTTCATAACTGTTCAACACTGGTTCCACGTCTTTACGAAACGAAATTGTCACTTTTGATTATGTTGATATCCCGGTGGTGAAGATGGGTCGGGGAGAGGGACGCGGGGAATGGGCCGAACATTGGCCAAGGGTGAGAGCTGCTCAGCAGGAGCAGCGCCTAAATAGGTCTTGACCCTACGGTGGTAAGGTCATCACTGGTGGTGGGGGAGGTGGTTGGGGGAGGTGGAGGGGGAGGTGGAGGGGAGGCACTGGTGGAGGTGGAGGTGGAGGGGGAAGTGGAGGGGGAGGTGGTTGGGGGAGGTGGTTGGGGGAGGTGGAGGGGGAGGCACTGGTGGAGGTGGAGGGGGAGGTGGAGGGAGAGGTGGTGGGCGGGTGGAGGGGGAGGTGGAGGGGAGGCACTGGTGGAGGGGGAGGTGGAGGGGGAGGAACTGGTGGCGGGGGAGGGGGAGGTGGAGGGGGAGGTGGAGGGGGAGGCACTGGTGGAGGTGGAGGGGGAGGTGGTTGGGGGAGGTGGAGGGGGAGGCACTGGTGGAGGGGGAGGTGGAGGGGGAGGCACTGGTGGAGGGGGAGGTGGTTGGGGGAGGTGGAGGGGGAGGCACTGGTGGAGGGGAAGGTGGAGGGGGAGGCACTGGTGGAGGGGGAGGTGGTTGGGGGAGGTGGAGGGGGAGGCACTGGTGGAGGTGGAGGTGGAGGGAGGTGGAGGGGGAGGCACTGGTGGAGGGGAGGTAGAGGGGGAAGTGGAGGGGGAAGTGGAGGGGGAGGCACTGGTGGATGGGGAGGTGGAGGGGGAGGTGGTTGGGGGAGGTGGAATGGGGAGGCACTGGTGGAGGTGGAGGTGGAGGGAGAGGTGGTTGGGGGAGGTGGAGGTGGAGGCACTGGTGGAGGTGGAGGTGGAGGGGGAGGGGGTTGGGGGAGGTGGAGGGGGAGGCACTGGTGGAGGGGGAGGTGGAGGGGGAGGTGGTTGGGGGAGGTGGAAGGGGAGGCACTGGTGGAGGTGGAGGTGGAGGGGGAGGTGGAGGGGGAGGCACTGGTGGAGGGGAGGTAGAGGGGGAGGTGGAGGGGGAAGTGGAGGGGGAGGCACTGGTGGAGGGGGAGGTGGAGGCACTGGTGGAGGGGGAGGTGGAGGGGGGAGGTGGAGGGGGAGGCACTGGTGGAGGGGGAGGTGGAGGGGGAGGTGGTTGGGGGAGTGTGGAGGGGGCGGCACTGGTGGAGGGGAGGTAGAGGGGGAGGTGGAGGGGGAAGTGGAGGGGGAGGCACTGGTGGAGGGGAGGTAGAGGGGGAGGTGGAGGGGGAAGTGGAGGGGGAGGCACTGGTGGAGGGGGAGGTGGAGGCACTGGTGGAGGGGGAGGTGGAGGCACTGGTGGAGGGGGAGGTGGAGGCACTGGTGGAGGGGGAGGTGGAGGGGGAGGCACTGGTGGAGGGGGAGGTGGAGGGGGAGGCACTGGTGGAGTGGGACGTGGAGGGGGAAGTGGTGGGGGAGGTGGAGTGGGAGGCACTGGTGGAGGGGGAGGCACTGGTGGAGGGGAGGTGGTGGGGGAGGTGGAGGGGGAGGTGGAGGCACTGGTGGAGGGGGACGTGGAGGGGGAGGCACTGGTGGAGGGGGACGTGGAGGGGGAAGTGGAGGGGGAGGTGGAGTGGGAGGCACTGGTGGAGGGGGAGGTGGTGGGGGTGGTGGAGGTGGAGAAACTTGTGGAGGGGGAGGTGGAGGGGGAAGTGGAGGGGGAGGGGGAGGGGGAGGTGGAGGGGGAGGCACTGGTGGAGGGGGACGTGGAGGGGGAAGTGGTGGGGGAGGTGGAGTGGGAGAAACTGGTGGAGGGGGAGGTGGAGGGGGAGGCGGAGGGGGAAGTGGAGGGGGAGGTGGAGAGGGAGGGGGAGGGGGAGGTGGTGGGGGAGGTGGGGGGGAGGCACTGGTGGAGGGGTATGTGGAGGGGGAGGCACTGGTGGAGGGGGAGGTGGAGGGGGACGTGATGGGGGAAGTGGTGGGGGAGGTGGAGTGGGAGGTGGAGGGGGAGGCACTGGTGGAGGGGGAGGTGGAGGGGGAGGCACTGGTGGAGGGGGAGGTGCAGGCGGAGGCACTGGTGGAGGGGGAGGTGGAGGGGGAGGCACTGGTGGAGGGCGAGGAGGAGGGGGAGGTGGAGGGGGAGGAGGAGGGGGAGGTGGAGGGGGAGGCACTGGTGGAGGGGGAGGTGGAAAGGGAGGCACTGGTGGAGGGGGAGGTGGAGGCGGAGGCACTGGTGGAGGGGGAGGATGGTGGTTGATGGGTTGTGTGGTGGACAGTATGGGGTGATGTTGGGTGATGGTGGTGGTTGGGTAGGTAGTGATGGTGTGGGGGTTGGTGGGCAGTGTGGAGGGGTGGGGTGGGTGGTGGTGGGCAGTGTGGGGGGGTGGGGTGGGTGGTGGTGGGCAGTGTGGAGGGGTGGGGTGGGTGGTGGTGGGCAGTGTGGGGGGGTGGGGTGGCTCCGTACCCCTGCTGTGCCACAGGGAGGGGCCACGCTGGGTGCCACGCAGGGCCACCCCACCAACCCCTCACACTCTAGCCTGGCACTCCAGTAATATTTGACTGCTGGAGGGAGGACGTGGGTAGGAGAGAGGGCGGTAGACGGCCGGGGCGGGCGGGTGGCTGAAGGTGTAGTAGCAGAAGGCGCGGTGGGCGGTGGGCGGCCGTACTGAGGGAGTGACGTTCATGTATGCCGGGGTAGGATCACATGACCTGCCCTGCATACAGAGTGGGCGCCCACCCAGACCATGGGCCGCCCACCCAGACCACAGACCGCCCACCCAGACCATAGGCCGCCCACCCAGACCATGGGCTGCCCACCATATTCATCCAGATTATAGGCCCGCCCATCCGGTCAACAGATCTGGCCATCCAGCCCAAGGGGCCGCCCACCCAGATTCAAGCCGCCCACGGGGCTGTTTAACGCCACGTAAAGGCAGCCATACCAGACCAATGTCCCACCCATAACACGCCCCCGCGCCCACACCATAGGACTGACGTGTGCCAAGGAGCAGAAGGCAGGTCAGGCGCCACGGGCTGCCCGCTGAAGAAGAGAGCGGCACGCCAGAATGCCGATGACCTTGCCACCTCTGTCTCAGCTGATTCACATTATTTCTCCGCCACACACATCTGCTAGACTGACAGGTGCGCGCGTGAGAGTGCCACACCTGCTAGACTGACAGGTGCGCGCGTGAGAGTGCCACACCTGGTAGACTGATAGGTGCGCGGGTGAGAGTGCCACACCTGGTAGACTGATAGGTGCGCGGGTGAGAGTGCCACACCTGGTAGACTGATAGGTGCGCGCGTGAGAGTGCCACACCTGGTAGACTGAAAGGTGCGCGGGTGAGAGTGCCACACCTGGTAGACTGATAGGTGCGCGGGTGAGAGTGCCACACATCTGCCTCATACTCGTGTGGAAAGAGATAAGATGGGGTAGGGGGCGTGGGGGGAGAAGATAGGTAGGATGGGGGGAGGAGAAGGGAGGTAGGATGGGGGGAGGAAGGGAGAGAGGTAGGATGGGGGAGGGGGAGAGAGAGGTAGGATGAGGGGAGGAGGAGAAGGGAGGTAGGATGGCGGAGGAGGAGAAGGGAGGTAGGATGGCGGAGGAGGAGAAGGGAGGTAGGATGGCGGAGGAGGAGAAGGGAGGTAGGATGAGGGGAGGAGAGAGAGGTAGGATGTGGGGAGGAGGAGAAGGGAGGTAGGATGGAGGAGGGGGGATAGCTAGGATGGATTGGGGGGGGGGGGGGGGTTGTTGATGGCCGGCCAGTACACACCCGCTCTTCTCCCACCATAAGGGGGTAATATCACTCCTCCAGGCCCTCACTCACACTGGGTGGTCGCTACTGCTTCTCTCCCACACCTGCTGCTTCTCTCCCACACCTGCTTCTTCTCTCCCACACCTGCTGCTACTTTTCCACACCTGCTGCTTCTGTCCCACACCTTCTGTTTCTGTCCCACATCTGCTTCTGTCCCACACCTGCTGCTTCTCTTCCACACCTTCCGCCTCTCTCCCACACCTGCTGCTTCACTCCCACACCTGCTGCTTCTCTCCCACACCTGCTGCTTCTCTCCCACAACTGTTGCATTTCTCCCAGACCTGCTGCATCTCTCCCACACCTGCACATGCTTTTCCACACCTGCTGATGCTCTCTCACACCTGCTGCTTCTGTCCCACACCTTCTGTTTCTGTCCCACACCTGCTGCTTCTCTCCCACACCTGCACATGCTTTTCCACACCTGCTGATTCTCTCCCACACCTTCTGATTCTCTCCCACACCTGTTGCTGTTCTCCCACACCTGCTGCTTCTCTCCCACACCTGCTGCTTCTCTCCCACACCTGCTGCTTCTCTCCCACACCTACTGTTACTCTCCCACACCTTCTGATTCTCTCCCACACCTGCTGCTTCTGTCCCACACCTTCTGTTTCTGTCCCACACCTGCTGATTCTCTCCCACACCTGCTGCTTCTCTCGCACACCTTCTGCTTCTCTCCCACACCTGTTGCTGTTCTCCCACACCTGCTGCTTCTCTCCCACACCTGCTGCTTCACTCCCACACCTGCTGCTTCTGTCCCACACCTGCTGCTTCTGTCCCACACCTTCTGCTTCTGTCCCACACCTGCTGCTTCTCTCCCACACCTGTTGCTTCTCTCCCACACATGCTGCTTCACTCCCACACCTGCTGCTTCACTCCCACACCTGCTGCTTCTGTCCCACACCTTCTGCTTCTCTCCCACACCTTCTGCTTCTGTCCCACACCTGCTGCTTCACTCCCACACCTGCTGCTTCTCTCCCACACCTGCTGCTTCTCTCCCACAACTGTTGCATTTCTCCCAGACCTGCTGCATCTCTCCCACACCTGCACATGCTTTTCCACACCTGCTGATGCTCTCCCACACCTGCTGCTTCTCTCCCACACCTGCACATGCTTTTCCACACCTGCTGATTCTCTCCCACACCTTCTGCTTCTCTCCCACACCTGCTGCTTCTGTCCCACACCTTCTGTTTCTGTCCCACACCTGCTGCTTCCCTCCCACACCTGCACATACTTTTCCACACCTGTTGCTGTTCTCCCACACCTGCTGCTTCTCTCCCACACCTGCTGCTTCTCTCGCACACCTTCTGCTTCTCTCCCACACCTGTTGCTGTTCTCCCACACCTGCTGCTTCTCTCCCACACCTTCTGATTCTGTCCCACACCTGCTGCTTCTCTCCCACACCTGCTGCTTCTCTCCCATACCTGCTGCTTCTGTCCCACACCTTCTGCTTCTGTCCCACACCTGTTGCTTCTCTCCCACACCTGCTGCTTCTCTCCCACACCTTCTGCTTCTGTCCCAGACCTGCTGCATCTCTCCCACACCTGCACATGCTTCTCCACACCTGCTGATGCTCTCCCACACCTGCTGCTTCTCTCCCACACCTGCACATGCTTTTCCACACCTGCTGATTCTCTCCCACACCTGCTGCTTCTCTCCCACACCTGCTGCTTCTCTCCCACACCTGCACATGCTTCTCCACACCTGCCGATGCTCTCTCACACCTGCTGTTTCTCTCCCACACCTGCACATGCTTTTCCACACCTGCTGATTCTCTCCCACACCTGCTGCTTCTCTCCCACACCTGCTGCTTCTCTCCCACATCTGCACATGCTTTTCCACACCTGCTGATTCTCTCCCACACCTGCTGCTTCTCTCCCACACCTGCTGCTTCTCTCCCACACCTGCACATGCTTCTCCACTCCTGCTGATGCTCTCCCACACCTGCTGCTTCTCTCCCACACCTGCACATGCTTTTCCACACCTGCTGATTCTCTCCCACACCTGCTGCTTCTCTCCCACACATGCTGCTTCTCTCCCACACCTGCACATGCTTTTCCACACCTGCTGATTCTCTCCCACACCTGCTGCTTCTCTCCCACACCTGCACATGCTTTTCCACACCTGCTGATTCTCTCCCACACATGCTGCTTCTCTCCCACACCTGCTGCTTCTCTCCCACACCTGCACATGCTTCTCCACACCTGCTGATGCTCTCCCACACCTGCTGCTTCTCTCCCACACCTGCACATGATTTTCCACACCTGCTGATTCTCTCCCACACCTGCTGCTTCTCTCCCACACCTGCTGCTTCTCTCCCACACCTGCACATGCTTCTCCACACCTGCTGATGCTCTCCCACACCTGCTGCTTCGCTCCCACACCTGCACATGCTTTTCCACACCTGCTAATTCTCTCCCACACCTGCTGTTACTCTCCCACACCTGCTGCAACTCTCCCACACCTGCTCCTGCTCTCCCACACCTGCTGCTTCTCTCCTACACTGGTACCTGCGTTCAAACACCTACTGTTCCTCCCCCACACCTGCTGTTACTCTCCCACACCTGCTCCTGCTCCCCCACACCTGCCCATGCTCTCCCACACCTGCTCCTGCTCCCCCACACCTGCTCCTGCTCTCCCACACCTACTCCTGCTCCCCCACACCTGCTCCTGCTCTCCCACACCTGCTCCTGCTCCCCCACACCTGCTCCTGCTCCCCCACACCTACTCCTGCTCTCCCACACCTGCCCCTGCTCTCCCACACCTGCTCCTGCTCCCCCACACCTGCCCATGCTCTCCCACACCTGCTCCTGCTCCCACACCTGCTCCTGCTCCCCCACACCTGCTCCTGCTCCCCCACACCTGCTCCTGCTCTCCCACACCTGCTCCTGCTCCCCCACACCTGCTCCTGCTCTCCCACACCTGCTCCTGCTCTCCCACACCTGCTCCTGCTCTCCCACACCTGCTCCTGCTCCCCCACACCTGCTCCTGCTCTCCCACACCTGCTCCTGCTCTCCCACACCTACTGCTCTTTTCACACAGTTCCTTCCCCACACTTAACACATACTTTCTGCTGCTGTCTGCTGTAGTGCCACACATAGCTGTACTGTAACACACCCCTTAGTGCCACACATGGCTGTACTGTAACACACACCTTAGTGCCACACATAGCTGTAGTGTAACACACACCTGAGTGCCACATCATAGCTGTAGTGTAACACACACCTTAGTGCCACACATGGCTGTAGTGTAACACACACCTTAGTGCCACACATAGCTGTAGTGTAACACACACCTTAGTGCCACACATAGCTGTAGTGTAACACACACCTTAGTGCCACACATAGCTGTAGTGTAACACACACCTTAGTGCCACACATAGCTGTAGTGTAACACACACCTTAGTGCCACACATAGCTGTAGTGTAACACACACCTTAGTGCCACACATAGCTGTAGTGTAACACACCTTAGTGCCACACATGGCTGTAGTGTAACACACACCTTAGTGCCACACATAGCTGTAGTGTAACACACACCTTAGTGCCACACATAGCTGTAGTGTAACACACACCTTAGTGCCACACATGGCTGTAGTGTAATACACACCTTAGTGCCACACATAGCTGTAGTGTAACACACACCTTATTGCCACACATGGCTGTACTGTAACACACACCTTAGTGCCACACATAGCTGTAGTGTAACACATACCTATAGTGCATCATATACCATGAGTGCCACATATACTTGTAATGGAACACATAACTGTAGTGTAGCATATATTTATAGTGCCACACACCCGTCGTCCACAAACACTTGTAGTGCCTCACACCCGTGGTCACACAAACACTTGTAGTGCCACACACCCGTCGTCCACAAACACCTGTAGTGCCACACACCCGTGGTCACACAAACACTTGTAGTGCCACACACCCGTCGTCCACAAACACCTGTAGTGCCACACACCCGTGGTGCCACAAGCACTTGTAGTGCCACTCACCCGTGGTCCACAAACACTTGTAGTGCCACACACCCGTCGTCCACAAACACCTGTAGTGCCACACACCCGTGGTCACACAAACACTTGTAGTGCCACACACCCGTGGTGCCACAAACACTTGTAGTGCCACACACCCGTGGTCACACAAACACTTGTAGTGCCACACACCCGTCGTCCACAAACACCTGTAGTGCCACACACCCGTCGTCCACAAACACCTGTAGTGCCACACACCCGTGGTGCCACAAACACTTGTAGTGCCACACACCCGTGGTGCCACAAACACTTGTAGTGCCACACACCCGTGGTCCACAAACACTTGTAGTGCCACACACCCGTCGTCCACAAACACTTGTAGTGCCACACACCCGTCGTCCACAAACACTTGTAGTGCCACACACCCGTCGTCCACAAACACCTGTAGTGCCACACACCCGTGGTCACACAAACACCTGTAGTGCCACACACCCGTGGTCACACAAACACTTGTAGTGCCACACACCCGTCGTCCACAAACACCTGTAGTGCCACACACCCGTGGTCACACAAACACTTGTAGTGCCACACACCCGTCGTCCACAAACACCTGTAGTGCCACACACCCGTGGTCACACAAACACTTGTAGTGCCACACACCCGTCGTTCACAAACACCTGTAGTGCCACACACCCGTGGTGCCACAAACACTTGTAGTGCCACTCACCCGTGGTCCACAAACACTTGTAGTGCCACACACCCGTCGTCCACAAACACTTGTAGTGCCACACACCCGTCGTCCACAAACACTTGTAGTGCCACACACCCGTGGTCACACAAACACTTGTAGTGCCACACACCCGTGGTCCACAAACACTTGTAGTGCCACACACCCGTCGTCCACAAACACTTGTAGTGCCACACACCCGTCGTCCACAAACACTTGTAGTGCCACACACCCGTCGTCCACAAACACTTGTAGTGCCACACACCCGTGGTCCACAAACACTTGTAGTGCCACACACCCGTCGTCCACAAACACTTGTAGTGCCACACACCCGTCGTCCACAAACACTTGTAGTGCCACACACCCGTCGTCCACAAACACTTGTAGTGCCACACACCCGTCGTCCACAAACACCTGTAGTGCCACACACCCGTGGTCACACAAACACTTGTAGTGCCACACACCCGTCGTCCACAAACACCTGTAGTGCCATACACCCGTGGTCACACAAACACTTGTAGTGCCACACACCCGTCGTCCACAAACACCTGTAGTGCCTCACACCCGTGGTGCCACAAACACCTGTAGTGCCACACACCCGTGGTGCCACAAACACTTGTAGTGCCACACACGTGTGATGACACAAAGACCTGTAGTGCCATATATACACATTGTACCACGACACTTTTAGTACCACAGACTCTCCTGTAGCCCCACACACTTATGTAGATCTTATTGCATACTTGTACCTGTATAGTACTTAATACACTTAGCTGTAGTGCCACATGTGTGGTAGCCTTTGTAGTGGCACATGTCATAACCTCTGTAGCTGTACATCTGCCGTAGCCTCTGTAGAGGCACATGTTTCGTAGCCTCTGTAATGGTACATGTGTCATAACCTCTGTAGTGCCATATGTGTCATTACCTCTGTAGTGCCACATGTGTCATAACCTCTGTAGTGCCATATGTGTCGTAGCCTCTGTAGTGCCACATGTGTCATAACCTCTGTAGTGCCATATGTGTCATAGCCTCTGTAGTGGCACATGTGTCATAACCTCTGTAGTGCTATATGTATCACCAGTTAATATCACGGTCGCTGGTGTTGCCAGTTGAACCTTTTGGTAGATATGCAATATACTACCTACCTGGCGTCTACCTGGCGTCTACCTAGCGTCTACCCAGCGTCTACCTCGTGAGTACCGAGCGCCTGCGTCGTGTCTACCTAGCATCTACCTGGCGTCTACCTCGTGTCCACCTAGCGTCTACCTAGCGTCTACCTCGTGTCCGCCTAGCGTCTACCTAGCGTCTACCTCGTGTCCACCTCGCGTCTACCTAGCGTCTACCTCGTGTCCACCTAGCGTCTACCTAGCGTCTACCCAGCGTCTACCACGTGTCTACCGAGCGCCTGCGTCGTGTCTACCTAGCATCTACTTAGCGTCTACCTCGTGTCCACCTAGTGTCTACCTAGCGTCTACCTAGCGTCTACCTCGTGTCCACCTAGCGTCTACCTAGCGTCTACCTAGCCCTCTACTTAGCGTCTACCTCGTGTCCACCTAGCGTCTACCTAGCGTCTACCTCGTGTCCACCTAGTGTCTACCTAGCGTCTACCTCGTGTCCACCTAGCGTCTACCTAGCGTCTACCTAGCCCTCTACTTAGCGTCTACCTCGTGTCCACCTAGCGTCTACCTAGCGTCTACATCGTGTCCACCTAGTGTCTACCTAGCGTCCACCTAGCGTCCACCTAGCGTCTACCTAGCGTCTACCTCGTGTCCACCTAGCGTCTACCTCGTGTCCACCTAGCGTCTACCTAGCGTCTACCTCGTGTCCACCTAGCGTCTGCCTAGCGTCTACCTCGTGTCCACCTAGCGTCTACCTAGCGTCTACCTCGTGTCCACCTTGCGTCTACCTAGCGTCTACCTCGTGTCCACCTAGCGTCTACCTAGCGTCTACCTCGTGTCCACCTAGCGTCTACCTAGCGTCTACCTCGTGTCCTCCTCGTGTCCACCTAGCGTCTACCTAGCGTCTACCTCGTGTCCACCTAGCGTCTACCTAGCGTCTACCTCGTGTCCACCTAGCGTCTACCTAGCGTCTACCTCGTGTCCACCTAGCGTCTACCTAGCGTCTACCTCGTGTCCACCTAGCGTCTACCTAGCGTCTACCTCGTGTCCACCTAGCGTCTACCTAGCGTCTACCTCGTGTCCACCTAGCGTCTACCTAGCGTCTACCTCGTGTCCACCTAGCGTCTACCTAGCGTCTACCTCGTGTCCACCTAGCGTCTACCTAGCGTCTACCTTGTGTCCACCTAGCGTCTACCTAGCTTCTACCTCGTGTCCACCTAGCGTCTACCTAGCGTCTACCTCGTGTCCACCTAGCGTCTACCTAGCGTCTACCTCGTGTCCACCTAGCATCTTCCTAGCGTCTACCTCTTGTCCACCTAGCGTCTACCTAGCGTCTACCTCGTGTCCACCTAGCGTCTGCCTAGCGTCTACCTAGCGTCTACCTCGTGTCCACCTAGCGTCTGCCTAGCGTCTACCTAGCGTCTACCTAGCCTAACCCAGTGCAAATAATATGGTAGGAAATGGGGAGAAATAATGAAAATACGAAACGATTAACAACAATAATAATAATAATAATAATAATAATAATAATAATAATAATAATAATAATAACAAACCCCTCAGCCACGTGAACCTCAGTCAGGTGTATGGGTGATGATGACGGCGTGTTTGGTGACGCCTCGTCAACGTCACGGACAGGTAATTATCCAAGAAGGGAGTGACTCTGTATGAGGGACGTCGCCGCCACCATAGGGGAGGGGAGCCAGCGTGGGCTGGGCTGGGGTGGTGTGGTGTGGTGTGTCGGTGGCGGCCCCCACACGTGCGGCACCCGACTAACCCCACCGCCAACCCCTCGCTTCTATCACATCATGACTCAAGCCAAGACGAGACTAATTGATGAAGAAGTTCATTAATACGGAAATTCGCTGGTTTTGGTTTTGATTGTGGCTGTGATGTGTGGAGGAAGTTTTTTGGCGCGACGTGGTGGTGGGGGGCTGGCGTTCACCCCCCGTCACAACCGCCCTTCGCCACCCGGAGAAATCTGAGGAATTCGTGGGCCTGGCCGTATAAGTCAGTCGTTACCTAGTTTTTGCAGGTGCATAGTGTCCAAGGTACACACGAGTGCGTCTTTCCTGCTGCTCACATCAAGAGGAATTGCTGTACCATATCCTTCTGTACTGAGATGGCTCCTCATGAGTGGTCGCTGGTGGTACCTCGAGACCATGGATGCGAGAGGGCCCACACCAACACCGTACCGCCCCGCTCCACCCCGCCACCCCTCGCTGCCCCGGCCTCTCGTGGGTTTTTCTGTGGTCGTGGCCCAAGTAATAGCTGCAGTGTTGGGTCATCAACAATCAATTTGTAGGAGGTGAGAAGGCCACTTAAGCCAAGGTGGGCCAGACCTCCCTGCTGGTGTTCAGGCCTACCTCACGCCACCTGTGCACACTTACCTACTCCCTTACCTCTCCGTGTACATTTTTGTGTATCTCGCTGTACAGTTTGAAGGAGTGTGACTGTACTCTACAGGTGGCGTAAGAATGTATCACATTAATGTACTTTCAAACAAACAGACATGACTAGCGTGCAGGAAGACAGTAAAAACTACGACGATACTAAGTTATCTTATAGTCTGGCAGACGTGTTGAGGGTGGTGCCTGGTGCTCTGGCAGACGTGTTGAGGGGCGGTGCCTGGTGCTCTGGCAGACGTGTTGAGGGGCGGTGCCTGGTGCTCTGGCAGACGTGTTGAGGGTGGTGCCTGGTGCTCTGGCAGACGTGTTGAGGGTGGTGCCTGGTGCTCTGGCAGACGTGTTGAGGGTGGTGCCTGGTGCTCTGGCAGACGTGTTGAGGGTGGTGCCTGGTGCTCTGGCAGACGTGTTGAGGGTGGTGCCTGGTGCTGTGGCAGACGTGTTGAGGGTGGTGCCTGGTGCTCTGGCAGACGTGTTGAGGGTGGTGCCTGGTGCTCTGGCAGACGTGTTGAGGGTGGTGCCTGGTGCTCTGGCAGACGTGTTGAGGGTGGTGCCTGGTGCTCTGGCAGACGTGTTGAGGGTGGTGCCTGGTGCTCTGGCAGACGTGTTGAGGGTGGTGCCTGGTGCTCTGGCAGACGTGTTGAGGGTGGTGCCTGGTGCTCTGGCAGACGTGTTGAGGGTGGTGCCTGGTGCTCTGGCAGACGTGTTGAGGGTGGTGCCTGGTGCTCTGGCAGACGTGTTGAGGGTCGGTGCCTGGTGCTCTGGCAGACGTGTTGAGGGTGGTGCCTGGTGCTCTGGCAGACGTGTTGAGGGGTGCTGGTGCTCTGGCAGACGTGTTGAGGTGGTGCCTGGTGCTCTGGCAGACGTGTTGAGGGTGGTGCCTGGTGCTCTGGCAGACGTGTTGAGGGTGGTGCCTGGTGCTCTGGCAGACGTGTTGAGGGTGGTGCCTGGTGCTCTGGCAGACGTGTTGAGGGGCGGTGCCTGGTGCTCTGGCAGACGTGTTGAGGGTGGTGCCTGGTGCTCTGGCAGACGTGTTGAGGGTGGTGCCTGGTGCTCTGGCAGACGTGTTGAGGGTGGTGCCTGGTGCTCTGGCAGACGTGTTGAGGGTGGTGCCTGGTGCTCTGGCAGACGTGTTGAGGGTGGTGCCTGGTGCTCTGGCAGACGTGTTGAGGGTGGTGCCTGGTGCTCTGGCAGACGTGTTGACGGTGGTGCTGGTGCTCTGGCAGACGTGTTGTGGTTGTGCCTGGTGCTCTGGCAGACGTGTTGAGGGTGGTGCCTGGTGCTCTGGCAGACGTGTTGAGGGTGGTGCCTGGTGCTCTGGCAGACGTGTTGAGGGTGGTGCCTGGTGCTCTGGCAGACGTGTTGAGGGGCGGTGCCTGGTGCTCTGGCAGACGTGTTGAGGGTGGTGTCTGGTGCTCTGGCAGACGTGTTGACGGGTGGTGTCTGGTGCTCTGGCAGACGTGTTAAGGGGTGGTGCCTGGTGCTCTGGCAGACGTGTTGAGGGTGGTGCCTGGTGCTCTGGCAGACGTGTTGAGGGTGGTGCCTGGTGCTCTGGCAGACGTGTTGAGGGGCGGTGCCTGGTGCTCTGGCAGACGTGTTGAGGGTGGTGCCTGGTGCTCTGGCAGACGTGTTGAGGGTGGTGTCTGGTGCTCTGGCAGACGTGTTGACGGGTGGTGCCTGGTGCTCTGGCAGACGTGTTGAGGGGTGGTGTCTGGTGCTCTGGCAGACGTGTTGAGGGTGGTGCCTGGTGCTCTGGCAGACGTGTTGAGGGTGGTGCCTGGTGCTCTGGCAGACGTGTTGAGGGTGGTGCCTGGTGCTCTGGCAGACGTGTTGAGGGTGGTGTCTGGTGCTCTGGCAGACGTGTTGACGGGTGGTGTCTGGTGCTCTGGCAGACGTGTTGAGGGTGGTGCCTGGTGCTCTGGCAGACGTGTTGAGGGTGGTGCCTGGTGCTCTGGCAGACGTGTTGAGGGTGGTGCCTGGTGCTCTGGCAGACGTGTTGAGGGTGGTGCCTGGTGCTCTGGCAGACGTGTTGAGGGTGGTGTCTGGTGCTCTGGCAGACGTGTTGAGGGTGGTGTCTGGTGCTCTGGCAGACGTGTTGACGGGTGGTGCCTGGTGCTCTGGCAGACGTGTTGAGGGTGGTGCCTGGTGCTCTGGCAGACGTGTTGAGGGTGGTGCCTGGTGCTCTGGCAGACGTGTTGAGGGTGGTGCCTGGTGCTCTGGCAGACGTGTTGAGGGTGGTGTCTGGTGCTCTGGCAGACGTGTTGACGGGTGGTGTCTGGTGCTCTGGCAGACGTGTTGAGGTCGGTGCCTGGTGCTCTGGCAGACGTGTTGAGGGTGGTGCCTGGTGCTCTGGCAGACGTGTTGAGGGTGGTGCCTGGTGCTCTGGCAGACGTGTTGAGGGTGGTGTCTGGTGCTCTGGCAGACGTGTTGAGGGTGGTGCCTGGTGCTCTGGCAGACGTGTTGAGGTCGGTGCCTGGTGCTCTGGCAGACGTGTTGAGGGTGGTGCCTGGTGCTCTGGCAGACGTGTTGAGGGTGGTGTCTGGTGCTCTGGCAGACGTGTTGAGGGTGGTGTCTGGTGCTCTGGCAGACGTGTTGAGGGTCGGTGCCTGGTGCTCTGGCAGACGTGTTGAGGGACGGTGCCTGGTGCTCTGGCAGACGTGTTGAGGGTGGTGCCTGGTGTTCTGGCAGACGTGTTGACGGGTGGTGTCTGGTGCTGTGGCAGACGTGTTGAGGGTGGTGCCTGGTGCTCTGGCAGACGTGTTGAGGGTGGTGCCTGGTGCTCTGGCAGACGTGTTGAGGGTGGTGCCTGGTGCTCTGGCAGACGTGTTGAGGGTGGTGCCTGGTGCTCTGGCAGACGTGTTGAGGGTGGTGCCTGGTGCTCTGGCAGACGTGTTGAGGGTGGTGCCTGGTGCTCTGGCAGACGTGTTGAGGGTGGTGCCTGGTGCTCTGGCAGACGTGTTGAGGGTGGTGCCTGGTGCTCTGGCAGACGTGTTGAGGGTGGTGCCTGGTGCTCTGGCAGACGTGTTGAGGGTGGTGCCTGGTGCTCTGGCAGACGTGTTGAGGGTGGTGCCTGGTGCTCTGGCAGACGTGTTGACGGGTGGTGCCTGGTGCTCTGGCAGACGTGTTGAGGGTGGTGCCTGGTGCTGTGGCAGACGTGTTGAGGGCGGTGTCTGGTGCTCTGGCAGACGTGTTGAGGGGCGGTGCCTGGTGCTCTGGCAGACGTGTTGAGGGTGGTGTCTGGTGCTCTGGCAGACGTGTTGAGGTCGGTGCCTGGTGCTCTGGCAGACGTGTTGAGGGTGGTGTCTGGTGCTGTGGCAGACGTGTTGAGGGTGGTGTCTGGTGCTCTGGCAGACGTGTTGAGGTCGGTGCCTGGTGCTCTGGCAGACGTGTTGAGGGGCGGTGCCTGGTGCTCTGGCAGACGTGTTGAGGTCGGTGCCTGGTGCTCTGGCAGACGTGTTGAGGGTGGTGTCTGGTGCTCTGGCAGACGTGTTGAGGGCGGTGCCTGGTGCTCTGGCAGACGTGTTGAGGGTGGTGTCTGGTGCTCTGGCAGACGTGTTGAGGTCGGTGCCTGGTGCTCTGGCAGACGTGTTGAGGTCGGTGCCTGGTGCTCTGGCAGACGTGTTGAGGTCGGTGCCTGGTGCTCTGGCAGACGTGTTGAGGTCGGTTGCCTGGTGCTCTGGCAGACGTGTTGAGGGTGGTGTCTGGTGCTCTGGCAGACGTGTTGAGGGTGGTGTCTGGTGCTGTAGCAGACGTGTTGAGAGTGGTGCCTGGTGCTCTGGCAGACGTGTTGAGGGGCGGTGCCTGGTGCTCTGGCAGACGTGTTGAGGGTGGTGTCTGGTGCTCTGGCAGACGTGTTGAGGTCGGTGCCTGGTGCTCTGGCAGACGTGTTGAGGTCGGTGCCTGGTGCTCTGGCAGACGTGTTGAGGGTGGTGCCTGGTGCTGTAGCAGACGTGTTGAGAGTGGTGCCTGGTGCTCTGGCAGACGTGTTGAGGGTGGTGTCTGGTGCTCTGGCAGACGTGTTGAGGTCGGTGCCTGGTGCTCTGGCAGACGTGTTGAGGGTGGTGCCTGGTGCTCTGGCAGACGTGTTGACGGGTGGTGTCTGGTGCTCTGGCAGACGTGTTGACGGGTGGTGCCTGGTGCTCTGGCAGACGTGTTGACGGGTGGTGCCTGGTGCTCTGGCAGACGTGTTGAGGTCGGTGCCTGGTGCTCTGGCAGACGTGTTGAGGGTGGTGTCTGGTGCTGTAGCAGACGTGTTGAGAGTGGTGCCTGGTGCTCTGGCAGACGTGTTGAGGGGCGGTGCCTGGTGCTCTGGCAGACGTGTTGAGGGTGGTGTCTGGTGCTCTGGCAGACGTGTTGAGGTCGGTGCCTGGTGCTCTGGCAGACGTGTTGAGGTCGGTGCCTGGTGCTCTGGCAGACGTGTTGAGGTCGGTGCCTGGTGCTCTGGCAGACGTGTTGAGAGTGGTGCCTGGTGCTCTGGCAGACGTGTTGAGGGTGGTGTCTGGTCCTCTGGCAGACGTGTTGAGGTCGGTGCCTGGTGCTCTGGCAGACGTGTTGAGGGTGGTGCCTGGTGCTCTGGCAGACGTGTTGACGGGTGGTGTCTGGTGCTCTGGCAGACGTGTTGACGGGTGGTGCCTGGTGCTCTGGCAGACGTGTTGACGGGTGGTGCCTGGTGCTCTGGCAGACGTGTTGAGGTCGGTGCCTGGTGCTCTGGCAGACGTGTTGAGGGTGGTGCCTGGTGCTCTGGCAGACGTGTTGACGGGTGGTGCCTGGTGCTCTGGCAGACGTGTTGAGGGTGGTGCCTGGTGCTCTGGCAGACGTGTTGAGGGTGGTGTCTGGTGCTCTGGCAGACGTGTTGACGGGTGGTGTCTGGTGCTCTGGCAGACGTGTTGACGGGTGGTGCCTGGTGCTCTGGCAGACGTGTTGAGGGTGGTGCCTGGTGCTCTGGCAGACGTGTTGAGGGTGGTGTCTGGTGCTCTGGCAGACGTGTTGACGGGTGGTGCCTGGTGCTGTGGCAGACGTGTTGAGGGGCGGTGTCTGGTGCTGTGGCAGACGTGTTGAGGGTGGTGCCTGGTGCTGTGGCAGACGTGTTGAGGGGCGGTGTCTGGTGCTCTGGCAGACGTGTTGACGGGTGGTGCCTGGTGCTCTGGCAGACGTGTTGAGGGTGGTGCCTGGTGCTCTGGCAGGCGTGTTGAGGGTGGTGCCTGGTGTTCTGGCAGACGTGTTGAGGTCGGTGCCTGGTGCTCTCACTATGAGTCAAGTCAGTACCAAGTGTTTCAGACGGTGTAACTTTTAAAGAAAAAATATGATTACCTTAGATCACTGTAAGACCTTTAGTAAGTGACAAGGTGGTATGGTGCTTTTCGAGATGGAGGTGGTGGCAGAGGTCGTAATGATGGTAATGATGGTGGCAGAGATCGTAATGGTGGTAATGGTGGTGGTGGCAGATATACTAATGGTGGTGTTAGTGGTGGCAGAGATCGTAATGGTGGTAGTGTTGATAATGGTGGTGGTAGTGATGGTGATAGTAGGGTGAAGAAATGAAAAGTGCGTAGTAGTCTTGTGGTCATCGCTTTCAACTCCACAAGAACGCAATGCAACGTCTTTGCCTTGAGCCTCGAGCGAGGTGTTGTATCGCTAAACAAATCCTTTCCTCACTCTTGCCTCTTGTTGTCACTTAATACTTCAAGGGTTGATTCATTACAGAAGGCCGCCGCGCTATAAACAAGTTGAGCGAGAAATATTTAACACAATTAGCGGTGACAAATGACTGCCACAATTGTCACATCGTCACTCGGCTAAAGGCGACTCACAGTGGACCCCGCGCTGTCTGGTCTTACTGTGTGTCTCTGCCCCCCATCCCCCCTCCCGTACCGACGTCCCTATCCCACTCCTCCATGTCACCTCCCCCTATTCTCAACGCCCTACCCCCTCCTCTACCTACCATTCCCACACAACCCTTCCCTGTCTACCTTAAAACACGTGTGTGTATGTGTGTGTGTGTGTGTGTGTGTGTGTGTGAGAGAGAGAGAGAGTGGAGTACACCCTTTCTCAAGCACCTCCATTACTGTACCATTACTGTTTTGATTTTTTTTTAGAGCCATAACTTTATTTTTAGAGGTTGATTGTGTTGAGGGAGAGGTGGAGGAGGTGGGTGGATGGTGGAGGGTGTGAGAGTGGCGTCCTGAAACATGTGGTGAGGAAGGCAACTGACCACAGGGCAGTGTGTGTGTGTGTGTGTGTGTGTGTGCTCCTTCGCTTAGTGGTTTTCTGTTAGAGAAGGAGGGAGGGCATTCATACATGCTGCCACCATTCTCTCTCTCTCTCTCTCTCTCTCTCTCTCTCTCTCTCTCTCTCTCTCTCTCTCTCTCTCTCTCTCTCCAGTCCTGAACAACCAATACTAACGTAATGGTTGTTTCCAAATCGGAAATAAATCCCCCAAATAAAATTATGGTAGACAAGAGATAACTTAACACGTGGAAAATTTTGTGCATTTGGGAAATAATATTAACTGTGATGGTATTGAAACAGTTTATTTAGCCCCAAAACACAGATACAGAGTGGATAATAATAACAATATTAACATGGCTGAGCCAGTTGAGAGCCTGAGCTCTCTTTGAGGCACCTGATATATACTATACATTTATCTCAAGGAAGTATTATGTAACATTTAGTATCATCTGGAATAGTACAATAGCATGGTGGTAATAAGAACATGTTACCACGATTATCACTTCATTTTGTTTTTGTTTTTTACATTTATATTAGTATATACATAATTTACAGTGGAAATTGAAAAACATACATATGGTAAGGGAGGGAAGCAGTACAACATGGCTGTATTAAGGTGGGACAAGAGGACAGAGCTGTCAGTATCATGTCGAGTCGGCAAATATATTTTTTGCATTGTTGATTTCTTATCTATCTACATAATAATTTCTGATAAAACGGTTTTTGTGGTACAATAAAAGGAGGTATATAAAGAAGGTATTACAAAAAATATTAATACTAGGACAATAGATATTTTTTAAGAGATGATTTAAAGGAAGGGAGCGTAGTCTTTGCTCGGATGGTTGGGAGTAAGTTGTTCCACACCTTCACACTGTGATATTTTATGGAGGCCTGGGACTGAGAGGAGCGCATGGGGGGTGGTCTTTGTAGCTCTGGGTGCCTAAGTTGTATCTCTGATTATTCCGGAACTGAAAATAATTGTTGTCAAGCAAGTGATTGACAGATTTGTAAACAAATAGGGCACAGCAGTAGGTGTTAATATCCTCGAATTTTAATATTTTCAATTTAGCAAATTTTTCGTTTGTGCGATCAGTTCTTTTCAAGTAGGTCTTTGTCCGTACAACTCTCTTTTGTGCAGTAACCAGAGACTGTGTTTGAAGATCCAGAGGCGCCCCATAGTGTGTGACAGTGTCTCAGGTGTTGGTAAACAAGATCATGATAGATTTCTTGCATTGCTGTGAGAGTGAGTGACTGTCGAGTGTGATACATCATACCGCACTGTTTATTGACTTTACTGTGAATGGCTTGTATGTGGTTTCTCCAGTTAAGTTTCTCATCAACAATAACTCCGAGAATTTAGTATTTTGTTCGTGTTTGAGGACTGTATTACCAAGGTACAGGGGGTCCAAGTCTGGGGGTAAGTTTTTCCTTCTGTGATAGATCGTGTAGTGAGTTTTTTTTTCGATGTATAAGGTCAGTTTATAACGTATTACCCAGGTCCTGACTTAAGTCAATTCAGTGTTCGTTGTTCTCATCAAGGAATGGCGACCTGATTGGTTGGCAAAGAGATTACTATCATCTGCAAATAAGTTGTATTTTATGAGTGTGCTGGAGTGGACAACAAAAACAGTACAGGACCAAGAATGGAACCTTGGGGAACGCCATACAAGATTGGTGAGGAGTCAGATTGGTGATTATTATAACAGACATACTGCTTACTGTTAGACAGTTATGACCTATTTGAAATGTACAGAATAAGGAAAATGAGATACTTTGGTCACATAATTAGGGATGATGGGATAATAACAGAAATATTAATGGACAAAGTTGAGGGTAGGAGGCCAGGGAAGGCAGAGACTGAGATGGACGAATAACATAAACTGGGCCCCAGAGAGATACAAGACCTTAGAGGATTGGTAATAACGGTACTCTGATTAGTCTGTATGTTAGTACACGTGCTAGTAGAGGGTGGTTACTAGTACTAGCAATAATTTCTAGGTATTTCTTTCTTTAGGAAACTTCTCACTGGCCATAAGCGACCATGACCATCATCATAATACATATAAATAAACAGCCTCACATAAAACCTAACCTAACCTAACCTAACCTAACCTAACCTAACCTAACCTAATTTGGATTTTTTTTATTATATGAATAAATTTTCGTAAATTTAGATCATTCAAAATAAAAATTTATCCAGATTCGGCAAAACCGTCAATTATCTCTATGTAATGTCACACACACACACACACACACACACACACACACATTGGAACAGAAACAGGCACAAGTCAGTCTCTCCGTCCTGCCTTCCGTCCGTCCACAGGTGTAAACAAACTCTCCGTCCTACCTTACGTCCGTCCACAGGTGTAAACAAACTCTCCGTCCTACCTTACGTCCGTCCACAGGTATAAACAGAGGCGGTTGCTCGTGTATCCAAGAGCTTCGTGGATTAGCCGGGCAGCTTACTACTACCTAATTAAGTTATGTGTAGAATGTCTTGGCGGTCTCTCTCTCTCTCTCTCTCTCTCTCGGTCTGTATCCCTCCCTTACCTCCCTCTTTCCCTTACCTCCCTTCCTCCCTTTTCTCCTTCCCCTCATTCCCTCCCTCTCTCTCTTCCTTCCCCTTCCCCCCCCTCCCCTCCTTCTCTCCTTACTTCCCACCTCTCTACACCATAAAATCATCCAATACAACTAACTTATCAGAGAGACTAATGTTATGAATGCAATTTATTCATCTATTTATTTTCAACCTATTAACTATATCCAACATGGCGTCCAGATTAACGTGAGACTCTACTGAAACAAAAACAATTGTATTATTTTGACTGAGAGAGAACGGACCGACAGACACATCCAAGGAGACTCTGGTCCAATGTGGGGAGATGGGAGTATATGTCGGGGAGTTACGGATTACGTGGGGAGGAAGCGCCAAAATCGGGGTGATGTAGGAGAGCTTGGGGTGATGTAGGTGAGCTTGGGGTGTTGTAGGAGACCTTGGGGTGATGTAGGAGAGCTTGGGGGTGATGTAGGAGAGCGTGGGGTGATGTAAGAGAGCTTGGGGTGATGGAGAGCTTGGGGTGATGTAGGAGAGCTTGGGGATGATGTAGAAGAGCTTGGGGTGATGTAGGAGAGCTTGGGGGTGATGTAGGAGAGATCGGGATGATGTAGGAGAGCTTGGGGTGATATAGGAGGGCTTGGGGTGATGTAGGAGAGCTTGGGGTGATGTAGGATAGCTTGGGGGTGATGTAGGAGAGCTTGGGGTGATGTAGGAGAGCTTGGGGTGTTGTAAGAGAGCTTGGGGTGATGTAGGAGAGCTTGGGGTGATGTAGGAGAGCTTGGGGTGATGTAGGAGAGCTTGGGGTGATGTAGGAGAGCTTGGGGGTGATGTAGGAGAGCTTGGGGTGATGTAGGAGAGCTTGGGGTGATGTAGGAGAGCTTGGGGTGATGCAGGAGAGCTTGGGGTGATGCAGGAGAGCTTGGGGTGATGTAGGAGATCTTGGGGTGATGTAGGAGAGCTTGGGGTGATGTAGGAGAGCTTGGGGTGTTGTAGGAGAGCTTGGGGTGATGTAGGAGAGCTTGGGGTGTTGTAGGAGAGCTTGGGGCTGATGTAGGAGAGCTTGGGGTGATGTAGGTGAGCTTGGGGTGATGTAGGAGAGCTTGGGGGTGATGTAGGAGAGCTTGGGGGTGATGTAGGAGAGCTTGGGGGTGATGTAGGAGAGCTTGGGGTGATGTAGGAGAGCTTGGGGTGACATAACAGTATTTACATAAGGTGTGCAGTGGTTTACACAACATACAGTCAACATACTTTCTTGGATATGTTGGGGCGAGGAGGAGGAGGAGGAGGAGGAGGAGGAGGAGGAGGAGACGTGTATTAATCCAGATGCCGCAAGTTTTACGTCAAACATGGAGTGAGGGAGGAGGAGGAGGAGGAGGAGGCAGGGAGGGTAGAGGGGGTATCAGTTCACCTGCCACAACTGTACTTACTCTTGCTGACGTATGACACCTGGTAGTGTGTCTACCTGGTGTGGCCCCACCACACACTGTGGGCCAACAGCCTACACTTCCAACACACACAGACACACACACACACACACACACACACACACACACACACACACACACACACACACACACACACACAAACACCAGGATAAGAAAATAATCACCTAATACGCTGACTGAGGCCAAAAGTGTGGCAAGTCCGGAATGGAAAGGCGTCCCCAGGGCCGTGTTGTCTGAGCCACTCACATACCTCTACGCTGTTTGATATTCAATCAGCGAGACAGAATACTGCTTATAACTCCTCCTAGTGCTGCTGCTGCTGCTGCTGCTGCTGCTGCTGCTGCTGCTTCTTCCTCCCTCCTTCCTGTCTGCTTGTTCGACTTGATCTCGCCCTCTAATGGTGTAAGAGGGGGCAGGTGGTGGCACTTCTACACCCAGACATGTATCCCCACGCCTACCTTAGTTCTCCTCCTTCTTTCCCTCTTCCTCCTCCTCCTACCTGGCCAACTTGCAGACTCTGGTATTCGGACATAACCAGTAGACAACAGGCCGCCACCACTACCCCTCCACCACCACCCCTCCACCACCACCCCTCCACCACCACCTCTCCACCACTACCCCTCCACCACCACCCCTCCACCACTACCCCTCCACCACCACCCCTCCACCACCACCCCTCCACCACCACCTCTCCACCACTACCCCTCCACCACCACCCCTCCACCACTACCCCTCCACCACTACCCCTCCACCACCATCCACCACCACCCCTCCACCACTACCTCTCCACCACTACCCCTCCACCACCACCCCTCCACCACTACCTCTCCACCACTACCCCTCCACCACCACCCCTCCACCACTACCTCTCCACCACTACCCCTCCACCACTACCCCTCCACCACTACCCCTCCACCACCACCCCTCCACCACTACCCCTCCACCACTACCCCTCCACCACCACCCCTCCACCACTACCTCTCCACCACTACCCCTCCACCACTACCCCTCCACCACCACCCCTCCACCACCACCCCTCCACCACTACCCCTCCACCACCACCCCTCCACCACTACCTCTCCACCACTACCCCTCCACCACCACCCCTCCACCACCACCCCTCCACCACTACCCCTCCACCACTACCCCTCCACCACCACCCCTCCACCACTACCCCTCCACCACTACCCCTCCACCACTACCCCTCCACCACTACCCTTCCACCACTACCCCTCCACCACTACCCCTCCACCACTACCCCTCCACCACTACCCTTTCACCACTACCCCTCCACCACCACCCCTCCACCACTACCCCTCCACGACCACCCTTCCACCACCACCCCTCCACCACCACCCCTCCACCACTACCCTTCCACCACTACCCCTCCACCACCACCCCTCCACCACCACCCCTCCACCACTACCCCTCCACCACTACCCCTCCACCACTTCCCCTCCACCACTACCCCTCCACCACTACCCCTCCACCACTACCCCTCCACCACTACCCTTCCACCACTACCCTTTCACCACTACCCCTCCACCACTACCCCTCCACCACTACCCCTCCACCACTACCCCTCCACCACCACCCCTCCACCACCACCCCTCCCCCACTACCCCTCCACCACTACCCCTCCACCACCACCCCTCCACCACTACCCCTCCACCACTACCCCTCCACCACCACCCCTCCACCACTACCCCTCCACCAATACCCCTCCACCACTACCCCTCCACCACCACCCCTCCACCACTACCCCTCCACCACTACCCCTCC
The DNA here is from genome assembly GCA_958450375.1 of Homarus gammarus. Lineage (NCBI taxonomy): Eukaryota > Metazoa > Arthropoda > Malacostraca > Decapoda > Nephropidae > Homarus > Homarus gammarus. Next base: position 885,787 of record CAUDMG010001053.1, read on the forward strand.
ACCACTACCCTTTCACCACTACCCCTCCACCACCACCCCTCCACCAATACACCTCCACCACCACCCCTCCACCACCGTCAAAAGGTTAAGTTTTACACCATTTTCCATCCGTTCGCCTTTTCTCGAGGATGATGGTTTAACCCGTTGACGATGATGGTTTAACCCGTTGACGATGCTGGTTTAATCCGTTGACGATCCTGGTTTAACCAGTTGAGGATGATGGTTTAACCCGTTGACGATGATGGTTTAACTCTTCTAGGGCGATGGTTTAACCCGATGACGATGATGGTTTAACCCGTTGAGGATGATGGTTTAACCGGTTGAGGGTGGTAGCTTAACCTTTTGAAGTTGATTGTTTAACCCTTCCAGGATGATGGTTTAACCTTGAGGAGGATGTGTTAACCCTTGATGGATGATGCCTTAGCCTCTCTGAAGGTGATGGTTTAACCCGTTAAGGACAATGAGCTAACCCTTTAAGGATGATGGTTTAACCCTTTAAGGGAGATAATTTAACCCTTTCAGTATTATGGTTTAACCCACCATCCTTAAAGGGTAAATGCATCATCCTGAAAGAGTTAAGATACGAACGTGTTTTAGAGAGAATGGTCACCGCACAAAACCTTCTGTTGACTCACCTGTGGCGCCGCTCCATTCCACTCTTGAGTTCCACAAATACGCCGCATCACGTTTACTGATGGTGTCGGGGAAAACTCTCCCTCCGTGATCATCCTCGCCACCCATTCATGAATTTTAGCTGTGAATTAAGATTCCTCCGTTGCCGAGTGGACGTGACGCTCTGGTGTGGAATATGATGAACTTCCGTACTTATTCTCTTCTGTTCAGTTGTGACGAGAGTTCATCTTGTGGCTCTCCTAGGGCCTCGTGGGTTCCTCTTAGGGCTCGTAAGGTCCGAGGGCTCATGAGGTCCTCCTGGGGTTCTTAAGGTTCTCCCAGGGCTGTTATGGTACTCCCAGGGCTGGTGTGGTCCTGAGAGACTGCCTGGTCACTGAGAGGCCACAACAACACACACAGAATCGTTGCACCAGTTATTTATGACCATGAAAAAAGGAGTTAGAGTCAATATGTTGTATTAACCCGACAAATATACCAGCAAGAGTGACGTGAGTTAGGGGTCTCAGCCCAGCTTTGACGTGTTGCCACCACATACACGGCCCTTCCCTGCCTCACCCTTGCCTTAAGTACTGACAACACAGGTGGCACACATTATAAGTAAGGGTGCCATAAGTACAGTCAGGTGGTACACATTATAAGTAAGGGTGCCATAAATACATTAACGTGGTACACTTTATAAGTAAGGGTGTCATAAGTAGTCAGGTGGTACACTTTATAAGTAAGGGTGCCATAAGTACAGTCAGGTGGTACACATTATAAGTAAGGGTGCCATAAATACATTAACGTGGTACACTTTATAAGTAAGGGTGTCATAAGTAGTCAGGTGGTACACTTTATAAGTAAGGGTGCCATAAGTACAGTCAGGTGGTACACTTTATAAGTAAGGGTGCCATAAGTACAGTCAGGTGGTACACTTTATAAGTAAGGGTGCCATAAGTACAGGCAGGTGGTACACTTTATAAGTAAGGGTGCCATAAGTACAGGCAGGTGGTACACTTTATAAGTACCTACAACACACTTGTCTGCAGGGATCCAGTAGCTTGTTGTTACTGATGGTGGGCAGCAGTACACGTTCTTCACCTTCACATTATTGACTACAGAGGAGTGAGTGAGGAACGTCACCCCTCCCTCCCTCCCTCCTTCCCTTCCTCACTCACTCCCTCCTTCCCTTCCTCACTCACTCCCTCCTTCCCTTCCTCACTCACTCCTTACTCCATCCCTCACTCCCTCCCTCCTTCCCTTCCTCACTCACTCCCCCCTTCCCTTCCTCACTCACTCCTTCCTTCCCTTCCTCCCTCCCTCCCTCCTTCCCTTCCTCACTCACTCCCTCCTTCCCTTCCTCACTCACTCCCTCCTTCCCTTCCTCACTCACTCCTTACTCCATCCCTCACTCCCTCCCTCCTTCCCTTCCTCACTCACTCCCCCCTTCCCTGCCTCACTCACTCCTTCCTTCCCTTCCTCACTCACTCCCTCCTTCCCTTCCTCCCTCCCTCCCTCCTTCCCTTCCTCACTCACTCCTTACTCCATCCCTCACTCCCTCCCTCCTTCCCTTCCTCACTCACTCCCCCCTTCCCTTCCTCACTCACTCCTTCCTTCCCTTCCTCACTCACTCCCTCCTTCCCTTCCTCCCTCCCTCCCTCCTTCCCTTCCTCACTCACTCCCTCCTTCCCTCCCTCCCTCCCTCCTTCCCTTCCTCACTCACTCCTTACTCCATCCCTCACTCACTCCGTCTGTCCATGCCTTATCACGTTGTCACCCTGGAGTTTAAGGGATCCTTGATATCCTCTCCAGGTTAGGTTAGGTCAGGTCAGGTCAGGTCAGGTCAGGTTAGATTAGGTCAGGTCAAGTCAGGTCAGGTCAGGTCAGGACAGGTTAGGTTAGGTCAGGTCAGGTTAGGTTAGGTCAGGTCAGGTCAGGTTAGGTTAGGAGAAAAAACTGAGACTACAAAACCAAAATTAGACATTAATAATTGTTGATCTCACCTACACAAGGCATAAAAAACACACACACACACACACACATCCTTGACCACCGAAGGGTCAAGACGTACCTGGCGCTCCTCTCGGAGCAACCAGGTCAACTGTTATGTTGGCCCATACCAACTCCCTCCCCTGAACCCTCCTCCCCACCAGAATATCAACATGTTCTCGCCAGAAGTTACTATTTCATTTAGGAAAGGAATGGAACCAGTGTTAAACAGAGGTGAACAGTGGTGAACAGTGCTTAAGTCAGTGAGAACAACTCAACAGTAACAGTAGTACCCAAGTTAACCTTCACACAGTGAGGTCCCAGGTACCCAGTGATAACGGCCCGTGAGACCCAACAACCAGCGATGTGTTAATCCGTCTATGATAGGAAGGACTGGGACCACACCTCACTCATATAACACCATCTGTGAGGGAATTACTACACCACGTGAGGCCCCTCATAACACCATCTGTGAAGGAATTACTACACCACGTGAGGCCCCTCATAACACCATCTGTGAGGGAATTACTACACCACGTGAGGCCCCTCGTAACACCATATGTGAAGGAGTTACTACACCACGTGAGGCCCCTCATAACACCATCTGTGAGGGAATTACTACACCACGTGAGGCCCCTCATAACACCATCTGTGAGGGAACTACTACACCACGTGAGGTCCCTCATAACACCATCTGTGAGGGAATTACTACACCACGTGATGCCCTTCATAACACCATCTGTGAGGGAATTACTACACCACGTGAGGCCCCTCATAACACCATCTGTGAGGGAATTACTACACCACGTGAGGCCCCTCATAACACCATCTGTGAGGGAATTACTACACCACGTGAGGCCCCTCATAACACCATCTGTGAGGGAATTACTACACCACGTGAGGCCCCTCATAACACCATCTGTGAGGGAATTACTACACCACGTGAGGCCCCTCATAACACCATCTGTGAGGGAACTACTACACCACGTGAGGTCCCTCCTAACACCATCTGGGAGGGAGTTACTACACTACGTGTTTGCTGTTCAACACCTACATTAATCTGTATGTTCACTGTATGTTCCTTTACCTTTCTCTAATGAAGGCTTTTGTTAAACCACCAATGTATGTAATAAGTCATTTATGTCCAATGTATATTTTCAGCCTTCGGGCTGCAGAACTTTTTCAATAAACCGTTAATTATTATTATTTATTATTACATTTATCTGACCTTGTGAACGAGTGTATTTCTGTATTTCTGCCTTTACGAGTTCCTTTAACAATACCATCAATCATTATTTTTTTTTATATATATACAATTTCCTGTACCTAAAGAATTAAATATGTTTAGTTTCTACATTTTTAACTTTCATTTTTTTTTTTTAAATTTTTTTTTATCTTTGGGAGAATGGCGGGGGGGGGGGGTGGGGGGGATGGGGGGTTGGGGATGGGGGGGTGGGGGTGTTGGGGGTGATGGGTGGGGGGGTTGACAATTAAAGGAAATAATGACTTGAAATTTTAGATACAGACAAAATTTTCTGTAGTACATGTTGGTCTGTCTCTGTAGTACATGATGGTCTGTAGTACATGTTGGTCTGTAGTACATGTTGGTCTGTCTGTAGTACATGTTGGTCTGTCTCTGTAGTACATGTTGGTCTGTAGTACATGATGGTCTGTCTCTGTAGTACATGTTGGTCTGTCTCTGTAGTACATGTTGGTCTGTAGTACATGTTGGTCTGTCTCTGTAGTACATGTTGGTCTGTCTCTGTAGTACATGTTGGTCTGTAGTACATGTTGGTCTGTCTCTGTAGTACATGTTGGTCTGTAGTACATGTTGGTCTGTCTCTGTAGTACATGTTGGTCTGTCTCTGTAGTACATGTTGGTCTGTAGTACATGTTGGTCTGTCTCTGTAGTACATGTTGGTCTGTCTGTAGTACATGTTGGTCTGTCTCTGTAGTACATGTTGGTCTGTAGTACATGATGGTCTGTAGTACATGTTGGTCTGGCTCTGTAGTACATGTTGGTCTGTCTCTGTAGTACATGTTGGCCTGTAGTACATGTTGGTCTTTGTAGCGGAGAATAGTGAGGGAGGAGGAGAGAAGAGTGAGGGAGATGGAGAGAAGAGTGAGGGAAGAGGAAGGTGTGGGGGAGAAGGAGGCGTGCGGGAGGTCTGCTACAGTCTACGGTTCCTGCACCAACAAATTCAAAACTGGAGACATTTCTATAAGACTGAGAGGAGGAGGAGGAGGAGGAGACATGGTAGTGGTGGTGGAGATGAAAGATACGGAGGAGGGGGAGGAGGAGATAGTGATGGTGGTGATTATGACAGCAGATTGAGGGAGAGTTTTGAGAGAGTAAGATGGGCAGAGGGAATTGGGGGGGGGGGGGGGGTGAGGAGTGGGACATTCTGTGGTCGGTGTGGGCAACAGGTGGCCCGGACTGTCTCTCTCTCTCACTCTGCTACCATCCATGGCCCGAATACCTAAGTACTCGTTCCCTGCATGAGAACTGCCCGGGCCGTCTGCTTCAGTGGTGTGCTGTTCTGGTACCTCTAGTTGGGCTGTCACTTGAGAAAACCACTCGGGCAACTGTGGCTTCTCTGGTATTTAGTGGGGGCTGTCACTACTCCCCGCCGCTAGTTTAGGTAGTAACCATTTGTGCGTCTTTAATCTCCAGTGGCGCTTCAAGATACACTGTAGAGCTCAGGCATTAAGTGGTAGTCTCGATACGTCCACTTGTCTGGCATGTAGCGCGTGTCTACCTTGAGTGAGTGCTAACCTTTTTAGGGGGGAGTGATGCTGTAAGGTTAAGTGTTCCTCCAGGTCGTACCACTTGTCACGTCCACCTGTGACTCGGTGTCGGGGTAAGGCAGGTCTCCAGGTCGTTGGTTGCATCTGGTCTACCTGGCGGTGACCTGCTGGTGCCCCACCATACGTGCACCAGGTCATGGCGTCAGCCGTTCTCACCTCCAGGTGGAAGTACACAGAACTCCTAGCCTCCACACCAGGGGAGACAGACAGACAGACGTACCTATAGATTAAAAGAGATAGAAAAAAAGAAAAACTACTACTACTACTACTACTACTACTATTACTACTACTTTTTTTATAAGGCCTCCAGCCTCCCCCAATAGCCACACCTAATACATAAGTAGCTATCCTAGCTGTGTTGAGTTACTTGAGCCGCAGATCTATGCGGCATTCAGTGACTGTTGCTACTACTACTACTACTACTACTACTACTACTACTACTACTACCTTTTTTTTCAATATGGCCTTCATCCTCCCCCTATAGCCACACCTTCGCCACCATTTTATAACCTTAAAATTACATATCCTAATACATAAGTAGCTATCCTAGCTGTGTTGAGTTAGTTTGCGGCATTTAGTGACTGTTGCCTCATAGTCAATATCTGCAACTGTTGTCGGCTTTGGGGTCGATGCTCTCGTTCCCCTGAGGCACAGCAAAGCCGACCTAAAGAGAGAGAAGGACAGTCGACACCTCATCCAGGCTGTAATACAACTTCTGGGCAGCTGCTTCTGTTCGGAGATCACCTCCGCGAGTCTGGCGTAGAAGCATCTTGCACTTGGGCCCATCCCACCAGAGGTTGTGAACACCAGGGGAGTGAAGCTGCCTTGATCAACGTTCTGAATTCTCTCCCCATATGTCCTTATCTTGTCGTTCTCGTTCCTCCTGTGTGCAGCATCGAGAGCTAAGTTACGGTGACATGCGGCCATGGGATAAAAAATCCTGATGTCGAAGAAGGCTCGCTGTCCCCGCATCCAGAATCCTCGAGCACTGACGTCAACATGGGCTTCGTTGGATGTGTTTGAAATCCTATGTTGGAAATTCTCACCATCGAATGGAAGGGGGTCGGTTCTACCCTGACATCACGGAAGATATCCTTCAACATGTTTGCTGTGAGATCCCTTACTTCGTCATGCCTCATGCATATGAAGCCCCCTTTCTTGCACTCCATGGCGTGATCGACATCATAGGAAGAGCCACACACGCATTAGGAGGGCAAAACTTCTACTGGTTTACCATACCTTAGAGCATTGGCATCTGTAAATTCTTGTTTATTGAGACTGAAACCATTTGCCCTTATCGGTAACGTAATTAACCAGTTCGAGGCGCCCACCTCCTGCGGTATAGCTACTTTTTTTCTTCAAATTCTCTGGTACTTGCAGCAACAGTTGCTGCAACTTATCACTTTGGCCGTGCTGTCATTCTGTCGTAATGGACCTTCGAATCTTGTTTACTTCACTGGTATCCACCTCCCCTGTTGCGTTCTGAGCTATTATGTGGTCCGTGAGGGCTGCCGTGAGCTGAACTGAGTTTTGATGTTCGGTGGCAGCAATCTCCTCTGGATTGGTCAATCCCATTCCTCCCAGTCTCGGTGGTAGTGCAAGGAGTGATCTTTCTGCTGGGGTTAAGTGAGGGTGTTTCACTAATTTGGGAATGAAATTGACGCTGATAGCTTTTTCCAGAGGGTGGAGGAGGGGTCCGATATCAGGGATAGTGCGCATCAGGTAGTTCCAGCGATGCTCGACTCCATGAGTGAATGCCGCAAAAGCCGCATGTGGCTCTGTGTTAGCAATCTCACAAAAGAGCTTGGATTACCCTAACCCACTCATTCACCTTTCCCGTTACGTACTCGGTCTTGAAGTCCGTCGTGCCGATTACTGCGCCAAGGTGTCTTTGGCCATCCTTTGTTATTTTGACCTCACTTCCACCGAACACCTCCATTGTCCGTTCATAATGTTCTGGCTTCACAATGAGGAAGGACTTGCTGGCGTTTGGGTGGTAACCTATTTGTAGGCCTCGTGATGTTACTAGGTCTCACCACTTTTTGGTGTCCACCACTTTTCCTGCTCCTGTAAGGTCATCAGCTTACGCCACTTGCTTGACCTCAGTTGTTTCAAAATTTATTGCGTGTTGGAGCACTGATAGGCCTATTGTGTACATTGCCATGGCAACAGGGTTCCCCTGCGTTGTCTACTATATATATATATTATATATATATATATATATATATATATATATATATATATATATATATATATATATATATATATATATATATATATATGATGTATTTCTTTGCGTATGAACCTCTGTCCTGCGTGGCAGTGAACAGTGATAGCACCCTCAGTGTCAAGACCTGACTGAATTAATCACAATAGGCAAATTGTACTCCAAGCTTTGTCAATAAATTTGTTAAACTAAAAAACTAAAAACTACTACTATAATTATTGAAATTATTCATGGTATTGCTTACTAATACTGTAATTAAGACTTACTACTGTGACATGGCCAGAGTAGGGGTCTGGCCCACTCACCGCCACATGGCCAGTGTGGGACTCTGGCCAGCTCACAACAGTATTCTATAAATAAAACACTGTCAGATTTTATTGCAAGAGCTGGCCACTCCCTCCTCAAGGTTATCCGGCCTCCAACACCAGGTTATCCGGCCTCCAACACAAGGTTATCCGGCCTCCAACACCAGGTTATCCGGACTCCAACACCAGATTATCCGGACTCCAACACAATGTTATCAGGCCTCCAACACAAGGTTATCCGGACTCCAACACCAGGTTATCCGGCCTCCAACACAAAGTTATGCGGCCTCCAACACCAGGTTATCCGGCCTCCAACACCAAAGTTATCCGGTTATCCCTCTCTGAGATCCCTGTCCTCCCTCGCTGCCCCTCCTTTACAGATAGATAAATAGATAGACTACTACGGCTTCATTATGAGAATTTTATCTTTTTAATACTTATTTTTAACCCTTCGAGTGTTAAGTCATCGTCATCCAGAGGTTAAGTCGTTATCATCCAGAAGTTAAGTCATCGTCATCCAGAGGTTAAGTCATTGTCATCCAGAAGTTAAGTCATTGTCATCCAGAAGTTAAGTCATCGTCATCCAAAGGTTAAATAATCATCATCATCCAGAGATTGTCATAGTCATCCAAATGTTAAATCATCCTCTTCCAAAAGTTAACCATCGTCATCCAAAGGTTAAGTCATCGTCATACAAAGGTTAAGTTATCGTCATCCAGAAGTTAAATCATCGTCATCCAGAGGTTAACATATCCACTATTGGAAAGGAAGATGGAGACTAAGTCATGGCCGGTGGCAAGGTTTGGGAGACGTGTGTCCCTGTGAGAGTAAACAGACTGGTGGGGGCTTATGATTGGTTGAAGGACTCCCAGCTTGCCTTGCCACCAGCCAATCACTGTCACACCCTTACGATTCTGATTACGTTTTTACTAGCGTTAGGCACCGAGTCAGGTGTGGATCTACTGCGTCAAACTAGGTGCTGCTCAGTCAGGGGTGGCACTATTGAGTCAGGGGTGGCACTATTGAGTCAGGGGTGGCACTATTGAGTCAGGGGTGGCACTATTGAGTCAGGGGTGGCACTATTGAGTCAGGGGTGGCACTATTGAGTCAGGGGTGGCACTATTGAGTCAGAGGTGGCACTATTGAGTCAGAGGTGGCACTATTTAGTCAGGGGTGGCACTATTGAGTCAGAGGTTTCACTATTTAGTCAGGGGTGGTACTATTGAGTCAGGGGTGGCACTATTGAGTCAGGGGTGGCACTATTGAGTCAGGGGTGGCACTATTGAGTCAGGGGTGGTACTATTGAGTCAGAGGTTTCACTATTTAGTCAGGGGTGGCACTATTGAGTCAGAGGTTTCACTATTTAGTCAGGGGTGGTACTATTGAGTCAGATGTAGCACTATTGAGTCAGAAGTGGCACTATTTAGTCAGGGGTGGCACTGTTGAGTCAGATGTAGCACTATTGAGTCAGAGGTGGCACTATTTAGTCAGGGGTGGCACTATTGAGTCAGGGGTGGCACTATTGAGTCTGGGGTGGCACTATTGAGTCAGAGGTGGCACTATCGAGTCAGGGGTGGCACTATTGAGTCAGAGGTGGCACTGTCGAGTCAGGGGTGGCACTATTGAGTCAGGGATAGCACTATTGAGATAGGGGTGGCACTATTGAGTCAGAGGTGGCACTATTGAGTCAGGGGTGGCACTATTGAGTCAGAGGTGGCACTATCGAGTCAGGGGTGGCACTATTGAGTCAGAGGTGGCACTATCGAGTCAGGGGTGGCACTATTGAGTCAGGGTTGGCACTATTGAGATAGGGGTGGCACTATTGAGTCAGAGGTGGCACTATTGAGTCAGGGGTGGCACTATTGAGTCAGAGGTGGCACTATTGAGTCAGGGGTGGCACTATTGAGTCGGAGGTGGCACTATTGAGTCAGGGGTGGCACTATTGAGTCAGGGGTGGCACTATTGAGTCGGAGGTGGCACTATTGAGTCGGAGGTGGCACTATTGAGTCAGGGGTGGCACTATTGAGTCAGGGGTGGCACTGTTGAGTCAGGAGGTGGCGCTGTCGTATCAGAGGTTATTTTTTTAGTCAGATATGCCAGTGCTGAGTCATGTGACACCGGTTAATCAGGTGTGACACTGGCGGGGTTAGATAATGCTGTAGGGGAGCATTTGTAATACTAATGAGGGAAGGTGTGACACTAACGAGGCAGATGTGGCTATACTGAAGCAGGTGTGGCGTTGCTAGTACAGCTGTGGCGTCGCTAGTACAAGTGTGGTGTTGATGGGGCAGGTGTGGTATCTGTGGAGTGGGTTATGGGTGTGGTGCAGGTCAAGGGTGTGGTGTGCGTCATAGGTGTGGTGTGGGTCATAGGTGTGGTGTAGGTCATGGGTGTGGTGTGGGTTATGGGTGTAGTGTGGGTCATGGGTGTAGTGTGGGTCATAGGTGTGGTGTGGGTCATAGGTGTGGTGTGGGTCATAGGTGTGGTGTAGGTCATGGGTATGGTGTGGGGTCATGGGTGTTAGTGTGGGTCAGTAGTAGTAGTGGGTCATGGGTGTGGTGTGGGGTCATGAGTGTGGTGTAGGTCTTGGGTGTGGTATGGGTCATGGATGTGGTGTAGGTCATAGGTGTGGTGTGGGTTATGGGTGTGGTGTGGGTCGGGTGTGGTGTGGGTTAGTAGTGTGGTGTGGGTCATGGGTGTGGGTTATGGGTGTGGTGTGGGTCATGGGAAGGGAGATGCAGTGTGGCAATGGACGAGTATACGGTTGGAATTTTTTCGTAAGATAGCAGGTCAATGGGTGAAGAAAAGGCTTAAACTCACTATGGTAATGATATTTTTTACTAAATTGAGCCAAAAAGGGTAAACAAATAAGGTCTAAAGGCGCTAAAATTTCACGTGACTGCGAAAAGCTCTGTGATTGGTTGTGACGTCACATACTAGTGCCAGCCGCAGACAGGGAATCAGCTAGCTGTAGAATATGTTTTTACCTACACAAATACAGGACTTGAGGCCATATACAGTATTCATATACACAGGTATACCTTATTTTTAGGTTACATTATTACTGCTCCAGTATCACCGTGTGTATTTACTTGCTGGCTGCCTAAATGATGCAAAGACCGATAACTCCAACATGGAAGTTTTCATCACTGTTCTCTGTTTCATGTCTGGAAAATGTAAGTTTTCGTCACTGATGTTTATATTTAATGTTGTGGAAGGACTAGGGACGACCATGACCAGGGAATGGGCTGAGATGATCAGATGACAGATGTAATTTAACGAGCTTCATAGATGGATGGCGGAGTTCTTGATAATACTCTACAATCATAAACACAGCTACTTGTGGTAAATTTCTTTCATCTGCCTTGATGAACCCTGGAAGTAGTTGTCCAACCTTCTCTGCTGATCGGCTCTGTATATAAATATTATTAGATAATTATTGTGCTTTACTGTGCAACACATTAATACTATATTGAATATATAAATATTACTAAGCACATAAACTAATTCAATGGCTATTAGCTGCCCCTACAACAAATTTCATAGTATAAACATTCCAAACAATATTGGTATTATTTTGGTTTTGGTCATCTGGGGAACCTTAAGATTCTAACTATGAGATTAAGTCCTTTAAACAGTAAGACACATTAACTCTACAGGATTTCTGTCGCAAAACATTTCTCGATCGCATAAGAAAATACAAGTCATTGTTAGGTTAGGTTAGGTTAGGGTAAGATGAGTTACAAGGTTAGCTTAACATACATCGGTAAGGGGGGGGGGGGGGTAGTAACTCAAAACTAGTGATTTACGGTAGAAATGAAGGTCTAAATCGTTCATAACACGTCGCAAACCACCAGAAAAAGAAAACATAGTCACCATGTCTAAGTACAGGGATGACCAAAACTTAAAATTTACCCACTATCGCCTATCTCGAATCTAAACATCCAACTACTCATGGCAGTGAAAGTAAAAGTTTACCCATAAATTAATATAAATAATATATCCCAGTAGTTCATTAGTGAATCATTAAAACAATAACAGCACTATGTTGTCATGTTTACCTAGCACCAGGCATTATCAAAACAAAGTCCAGACAATGTCATTACTTCTAAACTGACTCGTATCTCCATCTAGTACTGATATACTCTGTAAATGCACTGAAAGAAAAGAGAAAGTCTCCCAGGTAAGAGTACATGACAGCTGAGCTGGTGTGAACATGGGAGTCATTTATGTCCATAAGAACATAAGAATGGAGGAAACTGCAGCGGGCCTATTGACCCATACTGGGCAGGCCAATTTACACCCAACCCCTATCGCTCATATATCCATCCAACCTATGTTTAAAACTGCTCTTCACGGCACATTTCTTCACTAACGAAATATCCATGACTTAGACCATAAAAAAACACCCTTATATCTTACCTGAACGTGGCATTTGGGGTCTGATGAGGCCATCCCTTCTACTGCAGGTGATGGAGAGCATCGTCTGCAGGGTAGGGGGTGACGTCATTGTAAATGGCGGCCCTGTTTCAAGAGAAATATACTTATCTCGACTATTATAGCAGGACTTCAAACTTTTATTACAAATTATATATACCGTATCACTCTACGAACTTGGCAGAGTGTATTTCTGGTGTTTTCCCAGAACCGTTAGCTCGTCCATTGTGGTGTGGCTATGACAATATGACATCTCCTTAAGGGCACACACACACACACACACACTGTCTGGTTCCTCAAGTTCAAGGCACTGTGCTGCGTGTTTCTTGCTCTACGTCCACCTGAAACTGTGGCGGTGACTTCTCTCTCTCACACACACGCGCGGGCGTAGAAGGACGACGAGAGAGGACGATGAAAAGAACAGGAGAACAGATAAGACAATAAACTAAGCATTGGGAGAAAGAGAAGGAGAGATTAGTCAAGAAACGGCAAAAAAGAATAAGAAAAATGAATAGGATAGCACCCACACTCAGTTTGTGTAACCATCTGTGGCGGTGGTGGTACACGAAGCTGCCACACTGTGAGGGCCTTGTTCCTACCCTCCTCCTCCTCCTCCTCCTCCTGTCTCAATTTGCCCCTTCTACATCTTTCTTTTCTTTCTTTTCACAGTCAATCGTCGACGAGTATCTCTCTCTCTCTCTCTCTCTCTCTCTCTCTCTCTCTCTCTCTCTCTCTCTCTCTCTCTCTCTCCTGGTTTCTGTTGCCTTCTCTTCCTCCTCCTCTTCCTCCTTCTCCTCCTCCTTCTCCTCCTCCCTCTATCCTTAGCAGCGCCATGCAGTCTCGAGACTCGAACCTTGACTTCATACATACAACCATCACTGCCACCCACACAGCCACCACTGCCACCCACACAGCCACCACTGCCACCCACACAGCCATCACTGCCACCCACACAGCCAACCACTGCCACCCACACAGCCACCACTGCCACCCACACAGCCATCACTGCCACCCACACAGCCAACCACTGCCACCCACACAGCCACCACTGCCACCCACACAGCCATCACTGCCACCCACACAGCCACCACTGCCACCCATACAGCCACCACTGCCACCCATACAGCCACCATTGCCACCCACACAGCCACCACTGCCACCCACACAGCCACCACTGCCACCCACACAGCCACCACTGCCACCCACACAACCATCACTGCCACCCACACAGCCACCACTGCCACCCATACAGCCACCACTGCCACCCATACAGCCACCATTGCCACCCACACAGCCACCACTGCCACCCACACAGCCACCACTGCCACCCACAAACGGTATTGCATAATTTCGATTATTTTGGCCATAGGCAGAGAGGATCATTTAACAAGGAATTTCTACAAAGTTACAGTAAACACACTCAGTTTACCTACGACTTGTTGATAATGAAAACGTACTGATCACTATAAGTCAGTACGTTGTCTTCTGCTCAGGTGGCGAGAACGGTGTAGGAGCTTTATTCTAACGTGGCAGATGAGGTCATGGTGATGTGTGTGTGTAAAAATAATAATAATAATAATAATAATTAACGGTTTATTGAAAGAGCATGGCTGCCGGAAGGCTAAAAATATACAGTTATATAATTGGGGAATGGGTCTCTTGATTTACAAATAATAAACAAGTAACATAAGTGATACAAATATGATATATAATAACTAGGTGGGGAGAAGGTCAAACTACAGGGCATTTCAACATAATGACAGTGCAAAAAGTAAGATTGACAGGGAATGAATACACTGGTTTATTACAAGTTATTGATAATTTTTACAATGGTTGGGACTGGGCTGTTCTTATAGCGATCAGTTCGTGCTCGTATGGGCTTGATGCGGTTGTGGTGTCGAACAGCAATTCTCGGGCGAGGGATATCAGGTGGTAGTAGGAGCCGGTGTCGAAGATGGTGCAGAAGCTTCTCACCAAATTTGCAAATAAAGTCGTGGTGATAGTCAGAGACAGCCAAGAGGGTCAGTGTGTTGAGCGCATCTTGATATGTGGAGTAGGAAGGGGAGAGAATAATCTTGCATGCCCTCTTTTGCACTTTTTCTAGGTGTTTACGTTTTGTGTGTGTGTGTGTGTGTGTCATTTTAATTTTTCCGTGAACAAGAGCTAGTTTATTGTGCACCCTATACTCATCCTGTGATCGGTAGCACAATAAGGATTACAGAGTAGAGGCCACAAAGGGTGTTTATCAGACCCCAGTGGTCAGAGTATTTTGGTGTTGAACTGTTACAGAGTATTTCCAGTACAATGTTTGTTTACTTCTGTACATATGAGTTCTTTATCCACACCTGCGTGAGTGACATACAACAGTGTGAGAGACATTCCCGTACATTGTTTGTTTAGGTCGGTACTTAGCTACTAGGCTAAATCTATCTGTTATCTTGCCATCAGAGATAAAGTGTTGTGCCATTGTTCACACAGTGTGCCAGGACTTGTCCCCAAATGGTTCTATCTTCCCACAGTCCAGGACGTAGTGTTAGAGTGTGTGGCCATTTGTCTGGCCTCACACTTTACTAAATACTGTACTGTGTTGTTCACATCTGCTTGAGGGGCATACTGCCAGAGGTACTATATCGTTACCCCAGTCTAGCGGTTAAAACATCTCGTGATGTATTGATATTTTTGTTTATGTTGTGCGTGTGTATATATATATATATATATATATATATATATATATATATATATATATATATATATATATATATATATATATATATGTGTGTGTGTGTGTGTGTGTGTGTGTCCCAGCTTAGTGGCGTGCAGGAAGGTGGAGCAGCAAGTGTTGGTTGCGGCGGTCCTGCTGGTATCCGATACTTCAACTCTCTTGGGCCGCACTAGACACAAGACATGCGTGCTTAACACTGTGTGTGTGTGTGTGTGTGTGTGTGTGTGAAGGTGGGAACGGGTAGGATGAGTATGTGTGTGTGTGTGTGTGTGTGTATGTGTGTGCGTGTGTGTGTACTCAAAGAAGAACGTGGTCAACGCACACAGGAAGAATCTCACCATTTGCCAGACGTAACTTTCCC
This sequence comes from Homarus gammarus, assembly GCA_958450375.1. Classification (NCBI taxonomy): domain Eukaryota; kingdom Metazoa; phylum Arthropoda; class Malacostraca; order Decapoda; family Nephropidae; genus Homarus; species Homarus gammarus. The sequence continues at coordinate 901,248 of CAUDMG010001053.1, forward strand.
AGCTTCTGACGATCACACCCTTGACAGTGACCAGCTGACACACACCCTCCTTCCTTCACTGTTGTATCTCCTCCTCCAAGACTACACAACCTCCTCCTCCACCACCTCCAAGACTACACAACCTCCTCCTCCTGCTCCTCCAACACTACACAACCTCCTCCTCCTACAAGACTACACAACCTCCTCCACCACCACAAAATACTTCTCAGTTATTTTCATATTATTACCATACTTCATTCATTCACTATCACCATAAGTGCCTTCATTCACTATCACCATAAGTACCTTCATTCATTCACTAACACCATAAGTACCTTCATTCATTCACTAACACCATAAGTACCTTCATTCATTCACTAACACCATAAGTACCTTCATTCACTCACTAACACCATAAGTACCTTCATTCACTCACTAACACCATAAGTGCCTTCATTCACTCACTAACACCATAAGTGCCTTCATTCACTCACTAACACCATAAGTACCTTCATTCACTATCACCATAAGTACCTTCACTCACTAGCACCATAAGTACCTTCACTCACTAGCACCATAAGTACCTTCCTTCACTAACACCATAAGTACCTTCACTCACTAGCACCATAAGTACCTTCCTTCACTATCACCATAAGTGCCTTCATTCACTCACTAGCACCATAAGTACCTTCCTTCACTAACACCATAAGTACCTTCTTTACAAACTTTTTTCTTATTCATGAATCACTCCTGAGGGTAATTCACTCTCTTATATATGGGTCTTGACGTGGTAAAGTAATATTTGTTTTTCTCTTCCCACAGGTACGTGTGTTGCTCTCCACAACAGTTCTGTATGTATGTTCTATTTCAACCGTGATGTTAACCAACTTAATTATAACCTAACCTAACCTACCACCCTACCTACCACCTTACCACCCTACCTACCACCCTACCTACCACCCTACCTACCACCTTACCACCCTACCTACCACCTTACCACCCTTCCTACCACCATAGTACCCTACCTACCACCCTACCTACCCTCAAACCACCTAACCACCATTCCACCCCACCACCCGTCGCGAGCATCCAGCTATGATACATTTATATAAGTTATTAAGGATGTCACCTAGGTTGGTGAGCTCTGAGAGGACTAGAGAGGCCGATACAAGACCGGGAAGGTCGTACACCTGCACAGATAGTTGTTTCAGCTACTGTATAGTCCTCTTCACTGGTGCATTTACAGGTTTTGTGTAGAGTGGAAGAGCTGTGTTTCTTTTCATTCGACAGAAGGAAACTCCCAATAGTGACCAATATTAAATCAAATATCTCAAATATAATTGTTGGTGGAATGGTTATATGACGAGCCTGTGTAAACGCACTAGTGAAGGGGACTGTACATATGCATCTACAGGTACAGGTAAATACAATATATACAGTAGGGACAATCTTAATTACAGGTACAGATACATCTAATATTTTTTCGTCATGTTATTTACTGTTGAAGGTGTGGCCTCCAAGTCTAGATGGCCTCCAAGTCTAGATGGCCTCCAAGTCTAGATGGCCTCCAAGTCTAGATGGTCTCCAAGTCCAAATGGTCTCCAAACCTTCGCTAAACACTTTGAACAACATGAACACATTTCTTTAAATTTGCACGAAATGCATTAAACGTATACATAGTTGCATCAACCATACACATAGTTGCATCAACCATACACATAGTTGCATCAACCATACACATAGTTGCATCAACCATACACATAGTTGCATCAACCATACACACAGTTGCATAAACCATACACATAGTTGCATCAACCATACACATAGTTGCATCAACCATACACACAGTTGCATCAACCATACACACAGTTGCATAAACCACACCCATAGTTGCATCAACCATACACATAGTTGCATCAACCATACACATAGTTGCATCAACCATACACACAGTTGCATAAACCATACACATAGTTGCATAAACCATACACATAGTTGCATCAACCATACACACAGTTGCATCAACCATACACATAGCTGCATCAACCATACACATAGCTGCATCAACCATACACATAGCTGTATCAACCATACACACAGTTGCATAAACCATACACATAGTTGCATCAACCATACACACAGTTGCATAAACCATACACATAGTTGCATCAACCATACACACAGTTGCATAAACCATACACATAGTTGCATCAACCATACACACAGTTGCATCAACCATACACATAGCTGTATCAACCATACACACAGTTGCATAAACCATACACATAGTTGCATCAACCATACACACAGTTGCATCAACCATACACATAGTTGCATCAACCATACACACAGTTGCATAAACCACACCCATAGTTGCATCAACCATACACACAGTTGCATCAACCATACACATAGTTGCATCAACCATACACACAGTTGCATAAACCATACACACAGTTGCATCAACCATACACATAGTTGCATCAACCATACACATACTGTAGTTGCATCAACCATACACATAGTTCCATCAACCATACACATAGTTGCATCAACCATACACACAGTTGCATAAACCATACACATAGTTGCATCAACCATACACACAGTTGCATAAACCATACACATAGTTGCATCAACCATACACACAGTTGCATCAACCATACACATAGCTGTATCAACCATACACACAGTTGCATAAACCATACACATAGTTGCATCAACCATACACACAGTTGCATAAACCATACACACAGTTGCATCAACCATACACATAGTTGCATCAACCATACACATACTGTAGTTGCATCAACCATACACATAGTTGCATCAACCATACACATAGTTGCATCAACCATACACACAGTTGCATAAACCATACACACAGTTGCATCAACCATACACATAGCTGCATCAACCATACACAGAGTTGCATCAACCATACACATAGTTGCATCAACCATACACACAGTTGCATAAACCATACACACAGTTGCATCAACCATACACATAGTTGCATCAACCATACACACAGTTGCATAAACCACACCCATAGTTGCATCAACCATACACACAGTTGCATCAACCATACACATAGCTGCATCAACCATACACATAGCTGCATCAACCATACACATAGTTGCATCAACCATACACACAGTTGCATAAACCACATCCATAGTTGCATCAACCATACAAACAGTTGCATCAACCATACACATAGCTGCATCAACCATACACATAGCTGCATCAACCATACACACAGTTGCATAAACCACATCCATAGTTGCATCAACCATACACATAGTTGCATCAACCATACACATATTTGCGTCATCCAAATACATTGTTTGAAGCATGTACCAATTCTATGAGGAAAATACCCAGTGTGTCAATCCTTTACAAATGTAATCAATATCTCTGGTTAATTCAATATGTAGAAGCTGGGTGAGACATTACCTTACCTTACCTTACCTTACCTTACCTTACCTAACTTTACCTTACCTTACCTTACCTTACCTTACCTTACCTAACCTTACCTTACCTTACCTTACCTAACCTTACCTTACCTTACCATACCTTACCTTACCTTACCTTACCTAACCTTACCTTACCTTACCATACCTTACCTAACCTTACCTTACCTTACCTTACCATACCTTACCTTACCTTACCTTACCTAACCTAACCTTACCATACCTTACCTTACCTTACCTTTCCTTACCTTACCTTACCATACCTTACCTTACCTTACCTTACCTTACCTAACCTAACCTTACCTTACCTTACCATACCTTACCTTACCTTACCATACCTTACCTTACCTTACCATACCTTACCTTACCATACCTTACCTTACCTTACCTTACCAGTTGGTGTATTAAAAGTATTAGCTACGTCATGTATATCCATTTCACATCAAGGTATTACAGGATACATATTTCAACGGCTTAGTCAGTCATACATCAACGTGTCAAGAATATACAGTACACGTTGCTTTAAATATACACAAGTTGCATCAGACATACACAATTTGCGTCAGACATACAAAACTTGCTTCAGATATGCACATCTTATGTCAAACAAACACAACTTGCGTCAGACATACAAAACTTGCGTCAGACATACACAACTTGCGTCAAACACACACAACTTGCATCAAACATTTACACCTTACGTCAAACATACACAACTTGCGTCAGATATACACAAATTGCGTCAGCCATACACAAATTGCGTCAAACATACACAACTTGCGTCAGACATACACAACTTGCATCAGACATTCACACCTTACGTCAAACATATACAACTTACATAAAACTACATACCGTGCATCAGACATAATCAAGTAAAGTCCAATGTATACAGGCACTTGGCATTACAATTAGGCTGACCACTGCTTAACACACCTGTCGAGAATTCTAAGGTGAAGGGTGCCAAGCGTTACTCAGCTCTACCTACCTGGGCGATGTTTTGCTTCCTGCGGTGCAGTGTGGGTAGGCGGGACGTGCTAGCTGACGGCGTCCTACACTGAGCATACCAATGGACACTGGACGACTGCCTGCCCCTCTGTATATCACATTTCCCCACCATCAAGAATTTAAACATTTGCAGCCCGTGGATATTATTATTATTATTATTATTATTATTATTATTATTATTATTATTATTATTATTATTTATTATTATTATTATTATTATTGAACTAATCACTGGCCGTGGACATTTTCATTATTAATACAAAATCTCGCCAGCTATTACACTACTAAGAATGTACAGTGCCCTTCACTAGTGCGTTTACAGGCGCTCGTCAGGTTTTATACAGTGTGGCAGAGCTGTGGTTGTTTACATTCGACAGAAGGAAACTCCCAATAGTAAACAATATGGAATCAAAGAAAAACAATGTAAAGAAAAAATTTTCTCAATGATTTGTGGAATGATCGTATGACGAGCCCCTGTGAAGGGAGGGGGGTGCATCTGTTTCCTTCCGGTAACTTGTGTCTGTACCTGTGTCTGTACCTCTACTTGTGTCTGTACCTGTGTCTGTACCTGTGTCTGTACCTCTACTTGAGTCTGTACATGTGTCTGTACCTCTACTTGAGTCTGTACATGTGTCTGTACCTCTACTTGAGTCTGTACATGTGTCTGTACCTCTACTTGAGTCTGTACATGTGTCTGTACCTCTACTTGAGTCTGTACCTGTGTCTGTACCTCTACTTGAGTCTGTACCTGTGTCTGTACCTCTACTTGAGTCTGTACATGTGTCTGTACCTCTACTTGAGTCTGTACATGTGTCTGCATTATGCCGTCCTTCTTTAATTAGGGAGTTACTATTGGATGAGCATAGGGGGCTGTGCCGTGAGTGATAGGCCCATAAAATGTTTTAGTGGAATTGAAACTTTCGTTCATCCTGTGTTGATCTGCACGTTTTTGCATTTTACATGCTTAATATTAAACCAGTCGTTCTTTAGGTTGTGAAGTTCCCGCTGGGTTGCCGCTTTCTTCTTGAGGAAGGTATCAGCTGTGGTTCGAGACTGAGGGTTGTTCTGCCAGTCAGTTAAAGCAGCACATTTAGCATTAATGAGTACATTGATTTCTGGGTCATTTTCATGAAATCAGTTCTGGTGTATTCTTTCGATCTGGCCGAGGGTCTCTGCAGGCTTTTGTTATGACAGTGTCGAGAACACCCCATTCAGCACTGTGATTTGGGTTGTTTGTTGTCGGGTTGTTTATCAGCCGCTGTTCGAGCTGCTCTCTGAAGGCCTGTGCTACTATTGGATCCTCCCGGCGCTTATTGTTAAAACTTCTTCTGGAGGCTGGTTTCCTTCGTCGTTTTCAGGTGACTTCAAGTGAGAGTTTTGGCTCTGACGAATCGATGATCAGTGTTGCAGTGGTCTGATCTCTTTCTCTGACAATGATGTAGTCAATGAGATGTCAATGTTTGGATCGTAGATGTTGCCACGAACCCTTGAATTTGTTGGCCTGCCTAAACAAGGTTTTGGTGATGGTGAGGTTGAGTGCAGCACACTTGCTGAGGAGGAGTAGGTCGTTGGGGTTACACTTGCCTCGTCCATTTCTCCTTATGGTTCCCTGCCAAATGTCAGCATCTCTGCCAACTCTGGCATTGAAGTCACCAAGGAGCACAACCTTGTCTTCTCTGAGTTTAGAGGTTAGTACTCTGTCAAGGTCGGCATAAAAGGCCTCCTTGATGTCATCCTCTGCATCCAGTGTTGGGGGGTATGCACTGATGAAGAAGGCATGACGTGAGTGACTCAGTGGGACTCGAAGCGTCATGAGGCGCATGTTGATCCCAATAGACATTTCAGTTATCCTATGTAGGATGCATTGGCGGATGGCAAAGCCAACTCCATAAATGCGGTTTCTCTCCTCAGCAGGCTTACCCTTCCAGAAGAAGGTATAGCCAGACCTCTGTTCTGCGGGTTGATCCTCGTCTGGGAGAGGGGATTCACTAATGGCTGCTCTCTCTCTCTCTCTCTCTCTCTCTCTCTCTCTCTTTTAAACTGACGGAGAGACTAGAAGAGTTAAAGAACGGTAGGTATATTTTTGGTGGTTGTCGCTAGCTTTGGTTGTCACGTTTTCTATGAGTGTAAGGAGAGTAAAATAGGGTGGGTGACTATTCCAAACTCCGGTGATCCTCCCTCGCTTAAGAATGACCCACGACAGCGACTTTGGTGGCTCTCGTCCGTGTCTCCTCAAAGAAAATAAGTTAGCTGGGGGTTCTACTTCATATTTTGAGTAGAAACGTTAATAAGAGCGAGGAAGTGCTTCGTGGTTTCGTTCCATATTGGTTACTGACTCGTGGAATAAAGCCAGTGTACAAATCTATCAATAATTGGACCTTGATCACAGCAACACGCGAAAATTGATTAAACTGAAGCTATGCTGACACCCTCATATAGATGGACACCTAGCAGAGGGAAGGAGGGAGGAAATAGGAGGGAAAGACGGGGAAGGAGAGGGTGTGGTGGTGGCTGGTTGGTGAGGGAGGGTGTGTGATGTGGCAGGCGGGAAGGGGAGGGGTGGGAGGGGAGGGGAGGGGTGATGGGAGGGAGGGAGGGGAGGAGATGAGAAGGGTACGGGGGGACGTGAGAGGTGAGGGGCGGTAACTAAGGGGTTAAGGGGACAAACGAGGGATGAAGTGAGGCGTCGTAGTGGATGAGGAAAGAAAGACGTGAGGGCTAGAAAAAGGGTTGAGGGGGAGGAGAGAGAGGTGTGAGGAGAGTGAGGGGTGAGGAGAGTGAGGGGTGAGGAGAGTGAGGGGTGAGGAGAGTGAGGGGTGAGCAGAGTCAGGGGTGAGGAGAGAGAGGTGTGAGGAGAGTGAGGTGTGAGGAGAGTGAGGGGTGAGGAGAGTGAGGGGTGAGGAGAGTGAGGTGTGAGGAGAGTGAGGGGGGAGTGAGGGGTGAGGAGAGTGAGGGGTGAGGAGAGTGAGGGGTGAGGAGAGTGAGGAAAAAGGGTTGAGGATGAGGAGAGTGAGGTTTTAAGAGAGTGAGGGGTGAGGTGAGTGAGGGGTGAGGAGAGTGAGGGGTGAAGAGAATGAGGTGTGGGGAGAGTGAGGGAAGAGGGTAGAGGAGGAGGAGAGTGAGGTGTGAGGAGAGTGAGGTGTGAGGAGAATGAGGGAAGAGGGTTGAGGGTGAGGAGAATGAGATGTGAGGAGACTAAAGGGTGAGGAGACTGAGGGGTGAGGAGAATGAGGGGTGAGCAGAGTGAGGGGTGAGGAGAATGAGGTGTGAGGAGAGTGAGGGGTGAGGAGAGTGAGGTGTGAGGAGAGCGAGGAGTGAGGAGAGTGAGGGGTGAGGAGAGTGAGGGATGAGGAGAGCGAGGGGTGAGGAGAGCGAGGAGTGAGGAGAGTGAGGGGTGAGGAGAGTGAGGGGTGAGGAGAGCGAGGGGTGTCTGGGAAGATTTATTGCCGTCAGGTAGGAAGATATAGAAAAGTCAGGGCAGAATTGGCATAACTTGAACTGTAACCTAACCTAACCTAACCTAACCTAACCTAACCTAAACTAAACTAACCTAAACTAACCTCATAGCAAATTAAGCTCCACCTAATGCTCCACCTTAGGTTATACCTTATGCTCCACCCAACCCTCCACCTCGTGCTCCTCCTCATGCTCCACTCAATGTTCCACCTTATGCTCCTCTCTGTGCTCCACCTTATGCTCCACTATTTTTCTACCATATCCTCCATCTTATTGTAAACTCTCTTCTCCACCTTAGGCTCACCTTATGCTCCACTCTATGATTCACCTTATGCTCCACTCTACGCTCCACTCTATGCTTCATCTATGATCCACCTTATGTCTTACTCTATACACCACTCTATGATCCACCTTATGCCTCACTCTATGCTCCACTCTATGATCCACTCTATGATCCAATCTATGAACCACCTTATGCCTCACTCTATGCTCCACTCTATGATCCACCTTATGCTCCACTCCATGATCCATCTGATGCTCCATCCAACCAGGTTTTGTTTAGGTGAACTTTTTTCTTGTCTGGCAATAAGCAAGGTGGAAATGGTCGTGTTTATGTGGGGATCTTGCCAACTCCTCTTCGTCTGTCTGTCTGTGAAAGTCTTCCCACAGGTACGAGTGTCTCACTGGGTGTCTGTCTTTACCCCGTGTCAATGAGTGTAGTGTCAGGGGTGGTGTGTGTTAGGGGTGGTGTGTGTTAGGGGTGGTGTGTGTTAGGTGTGGTGTGTGTTAGGGGTGGTGTGTGTGTCTTGGGTGGTGTGTGTGTTAGGAGTGGTGTGTGTGTTAGGGGTGGTGTGTGTGTCTGGGGTGGTGTGTGTGTCTGGAGTGGTGTGTGTGTTAGGGGTGGTGTGTGTGTCAGGGGTGGTGTGTGTGTTAGGGGTGGTGTGTGTGTCAGGGGTGGTGTGTGTGTTAGGGTGGTGTGTGTGTTAGGGGTGGTGTGTGTGTTAGGGGTGGTGTGTGTGTTAGGGGTGGTGTGTGTGTTAGGGGTGGTGTGTGTGCTAGGGGTGGTGTGTGTGTTAGGGGTGGTGTGTGTGTTAGGGGTGGTGTGTGTGTCTGGGGTGGTGTGTGTGTCTGGAGTGGTGTGTGTGTTAGGGGTGGTGTGTGTGTCAGGGGTGGTGTGTGTGTTAGGGGTGGTGTGTGTGTCAGGGGTGGTGTGTGTGTTAGGGGTGGTGTGTGTGTTAGGGGTGGTGTGTGTGTTAGGGGTGGTGTGTGTGTTAGGGGTGGTGTGTGTGTTAGGGGTGGTGTGTGTGCTAGGGGTGGTGTGTGTGTTAGGGGTGGTGTGTGTGTTAGGGGTGGTGTGTGTGTCAGGGGTGGTGTGTGTGTCTGGGGTGGTGTGTGTGTTAGGGGTGGTGTGTGTGTTAGGGGTGGTGTGTGTGTCAGGGGTGGTGTGTGTTAGGGGTGGTGTGTGTGTCAGGGGTGGTGTGTGTGTCTGGGGTGGTGTGTGTGTTAGGGGTGGTGTGTGTGTCAAGGGTGGTGTGTGTGTTAGGGGTGGTGTGTGTGTCTGGGGTGGTGTGTGTGTCTGGAGTGGTGTGTGTGTTAGGGGTGGTGTGTGTCTGGGGTGGTGTGTGTGTCAGGGGTGGTGTGTGTGTTAGGGGTGGTGTGTGTGTTAGGGGTGGTGTGTGTGTTAGGGGTGGTGTGTGTGTTAGGGGTGGTGTGTGTGTTAGGGGTGGTGTGTGTGTCAGGGGTGGTGTGTGTGTTAGGGGTGGTGTGTGTGTTAGGGGTGGTGTGTGTGTTAGGGGTGGTGTGTGTGTTAGGGGTGGTGTGTGTGTTAGGGGTGGTGTGTGTGTTAGGGGTGGTGTGTGTGTTAGGGGTGGTGTGTGTGTCTTGGGTGGTGTGTGTGTTAGGGGTGGTGTGTGTGTTAGGGGTGGTGTGTGTGTTAGGGGTGGTGTGTGTGTCAGGGGTGGTGTGTGTGTTAGGGGTGGTGTGTGTGTCTTGGGTGGTGTGTGTGTCAGGGGTGGTGTGTGTGTTAGGGGTGGTGTGTGTGTTAGGGGTGGTGTGTGTGTCTGGGGTGGTGTGTGTGTTAGGGGTGGTGTGTGTGTTAGGGGTGGTGTGTGTGGTGGGTGTGTGGTGGGTGGTGTGTGTCTTAGGGGTGGTGTGTGTGTCTTGGGTGGTGTGTGTGTTAGGGGTGGTGTGTGTGTTAGGGGTGGTGTGTGTGTTTGGGTGGTGTGTGTGTCTTGGGTGGTGTGTGTGTCTTGGGTGGTGTGTGTGTTTGGGTGGTGTGTGTGTTAGGGGTGGTGTGTGTGTTAGGGGTGGTGTGTGTGTCTGGGGTGGTGTGTGTGTTAGGGGTGGTGTGTGTGTGAGGGGTGGTGTGTGTGTTGGGTGGTGTGTGTGTTGGGTGGTGTGTGTGTTAGGGGTGGTGTGTGTGTTAGGGGTGGTGTGTGTGTCTTGGGTGGTGTGTGTGTTAGGGGTGGTGTGTGTGTTAGGGTGGTGTGTGTGTTAGGGGTGGTGTGTGTGTTAGGGGTGGTGTGTGTGTTAGGGGTGGTGTGTGTGTTAGGGGTGGTGTGTGTGTTAGGGTGGTGTGTGTGTTAGGGGTGGTGTGTGTGTTAGGGGTGGTGTGTGTGTTAGGGGTGGTGTGTGTGTTAGGGGTGGTGTGTGTGTTAGGGGTGGTGTGTGTGTTAGGTGTTGTGTGTGTTAGGGGTGGTGTGTGTGTTGGGGTGGTGTGTGTGTTGGGTGGTGTGTGTGTTAGGGGTGGTGTGTGTGTCAGGGGTGGTGTGTGTGTTAGGGGTGGTGTGTGTGTCAGGGGTGGTGTGTGTGTTAGGGGTGGTGTGTGTGTTAGGGGTGGTGTGTGTGTTAGGGGTGGTGTGTGTGTTAGGGGTGGTGTGTGTGTTAGGGGTGGTGTGTGTGCTGGGGTGGTGTGTGTGATAGGGGTTGTGTGTATGTTAGGGGTGGTGTGTGTGTCAGGGTGGTGTGTGTGTCTGGGTGGTGTGTGTGTTAGGGGTGGTGTGTGTGTTAGGGGTGGTGTGTGTGTCAGGGGTGGTGTGTGTTAGGGTGGTGTGTGTGTCAGGGTGGTGTGTGTGTTGGGTGGTGTGTGTGTTAGGGGTGGTGTGTGTGTCAGGGTGGTGTGTGTGTTAGGGGTGGTGTGTGTGTCTGGGTGGTGTGTGTGTCTGGGTGGTGTGTGTGTTAGGGGTGGTGTGTGTCTGGGTGGTGTGTGTGTCAGGGGTGGTGTGTGTGTTAGGGGTGGTGTGTGTGTTAGGGGTGGTGTGTGTGTTAGGGGTGGTGTGTGTGTTAGGGTGGTGTGTGTGTTAGGGGTGGTGTGTGTGTCAGGGGTGGTGTGTGTGTTAGGGGTGGTGTGTGTGTTAGGGGTGGTGTGTGTGTTAGGGGTGGTGTGTGTGTCTTGGGTGGTGTGTGTGTTAGGGGTGGTGTGTGTGTTAGGGGTGGTGTGTGTGTTAGGGGTGGTGTGTGTGTTAGGGGTGGTGTGTGTGTTAGGGGTGGTGTGTGTGTTGGGTGGTGTGTGTGTTAGGGGTGGTGTGTGTGTTAGGGGTGGTGTGTGTGTTAGGGGTGGTGTGTGTGTCAGGGGTGGTGTGTGTGTTAGGGGTGGTGTGTGTGTCTTGGGTGGTGTGTGTGTCAGGGGTGGTGTGTGTGTTAGGGGTGGTGTGTGTGTTAGGGGTGGTGTGTGTGTCTGGGGTGGTGTGTGTGTTAGGGGTGGTGTGTGTGTTAGGGGTGGTGTGTGTGTTAGGGGTGGTGTGTGTGTTGGGGGTGGTGTGTGTCTGGGGTGGTGTGTGTGTTAGGGGTGGTGTGTGTGTCTTGGGTGGTGTGTGTGTTAGGGGTGGTGTGTGTGTTAGGGGTGGTGTGTGTGTCTTGGGTGGTGTGTGTGTCTTGGGTGGTGTGTGTGTCTTGGGTGGTGTGTGTGTCTTGGGTGGTGTGTGTGTTAGGGGTGGTGTGTGTGTTAGGGGTGGTGTGTGTGTCTGGGGTGGTGTGTGTGTTAGGGGTGGTGTGTGTTAGGGGTGGTGTGTGTGTCTTGGGTGGTGTGTGTGTCTTGGGTGGTGTGTGTGTTAGGGGTGGTGTGTGTGTTAGGGGTGGTGTGTGTGTCTTGGGTGGTGTGTGTGTTTGGGGTGGTGTGTGTGTTAGGGGTGGTGTGTGTGTCTTGGGTGGTGTGTGTGTTAGGGGTGGTGTGTGTGTCTTGGGTGGTGTGTGTGTTAGGGGTGGTGTGTGTGTTAGGGGTGGTGTGTGTGTTAGGGGTGGTGTGTGTGTCAGGGGTGGTGTGTGTGTTAGGGGTGGTGTGTGTGTGTTAGGGGTGGTGTGTGTGTTAGGGGTGGTGTGTGTGTTAGGGGTGGTGTGTGTGTTAGGGGTGGTGTGTGTGTTAGGGGTGGTGTGTGTGTTAGGGGTGGTGTGTGTGTTAGGGGTGGTGTGTGTGTGTCTGTTAGGGGTGGTGTGTGTGTGTTAGGGGTGGTGTGTGTGTTAGGGGTGGTGTGTGTGTTAGGGGTGGTGTGTGTGTTAGGGGTGGTGTGTGTGTTAGGGGTGGTGTGTGTGTTAGGGGTGGTGTGTGTGTTAGGGGTGGTGTGTGTGTGTTAGGGGTGGTGTGTGTGTCAGGGTGGTGTGTGTGTTAGGGGTGGTGTGTGTGTTAGGGGTGGTGTGTGTGTCTGGGGTGGTGTGTGTGTTAGGGGTGGTGTGTGTGTTAGGGGTGGTGTGTGTGTTAGGGGTGGTGTGTGTGTCTGGGGTGGTGTGTGTGTTAGGGGTGGTGTGTGTGTTAGGGGTGGTGTGTGTGTTAGGGGTGGTGTGTGTGTCTGGGGTGGTGTGTGTGTTAGGGGTGGTGTGTGTGTTAGGGGTGGTGTGTGTGTTAGGGGTGGTGTGTGTGTTAGGGGTGGTGTGTGTCTGGAGTGGTGTGTGTGTTAGGGGTGGTTTGTGTGTTAGGGGTGGTGTGTGTGTTAGGGGTGGTGTGTGTGTCAGGGGTGGTGTGTGTGTTAGGGGTGGTGTGTGTGTTAGTGGTGTGTGTGTTAGTGGTGTGTGTGTTAGTGGTGTGTGTGTTAGTGGTGTGTGTGTTAGTGGTGTGTGTGTTAGTGGTGTGTGTGTTAGTGGTGTGTGTGTTAGGGGTGGTGTGTGTGTTAGGGGTGGTGTGTGTGTCTGGAGTGGTGTGTGTGTTAGGGGTGGTGTGTGTGTCTTGAGTGGTGTGTGTGTTAGGGGTGGTGTGTGTGTTAGGGGTGGTGTGTGTGTCTTGGGTGGTGTGTGTGTCAGGGGTGGTGTGTGTGTTAGGGGTGGTGTGTGTGTTAGGGGTGGTGTGTGTGTTAGGGGTGGTGTGTGTGTCTTGGGTGGTGTGTGTGTTAGGGGTGGTGTGTGTGTTAGGGGTGGTGTGTGTGTTAGGGGTGGTGTGTGTGTCTTGGGTGGTGTGTGTGTCAGGGGTGGTGTGTGTGTTAGGGGTGGTGTGTGTGTTAGGGGTGGTGTGTGTGTTAGGGGTGGTGTGTGTGTTAGGGGTGGTGTGTGTGTCTTGGGTGGTGTGTGTGTTAGGGGTGGTGTGTGTGTCTTGGGTGGTGTGTGTGTTAGGGGTGGTGTGTGTGTTAGGGGTGGTGTGTGTGTCAGGGGTGGTGTGTGTGTTAGGGGTGGTGTGTGTGTTAGGGGTGGTGTGTGTGTTAGGGGTGGTGTGTGTGTCTTGGGTGGTGTGTGTGTCTTGGGTGGTGTGTGTGTTAGGGGTGGTGTGTGTGTCTTGGGTGGTGTGTGTGTTAGGAGTGGTGTGTGTGTTAGGGGTGGTGTGTGTGTCAGGGGTGGTGTGTGTTAGGAGTGGTGTGTGTGTCTTGGGTGGTGTGTGTGTTAGGGGTGGTGTGTGTGTCTTGGGTGGTGTGTGTGTTAGGGGTGGTGTGTGTATCTTGGGTGGTGTGTGTGTTAGGGGTGGTGTGTGTGTTAGGGGTGGTGTGTGTGTTAGGGGTGGTGTGTGTGTTAGGGGTGGTGTGTGTGTTAGGGGTGGTGTGTGTGTTAGGGGTGGTGTGTGTTAGGGGTGGTGTGTGTGTTAGGGGTGGTGTGTGTGTTAGGGGTGGTGTGTGTGTTAGGGGTGGTGTGTGTGTCAGGGGTGGTGTGTGTGTTAGGGGTGGTGTGTGTGTTCGGGGTGGTGTGTGTGTTAGGGATGGTGTGTGTTTTAGGGGTGGTGTGTGTGTCTGGGGTGGTGTGTGTTAGGGGTGGTGTGTGTGTCAGGGGTGGTGTGTGTGTTAGGGGTGGTGTGTGTGTCTGGGGTGGTGTGTGTTAGGGGTGGTGTGTGTGTCTGGGGTGGTGTGTGTTAGGGGTGGTGTGTGTGTCAGGGGTGGTGTGTGTGTTAGGGGTGGTGTGTGTGTGTCAGTGGGCGGGGCACATCTCCACCAGACTTGCGTTTGACAAATAAACATCTTGGCTTCAAATAAGCTCACATTTGTTTACCCGGGGACCTGGCCAGGTCATGCAGCATGCCTATTGACCTGGCCAACTCACGCAGTATACCTATTGTCCTGGCCAGGTCATGGAGCATACCTGTTGTTCTGGCCATGTTATGCAGCATACCTATTGACCTGGCCAGGTTATGCAGCATACCTATTGACCTGGCCAGGTCATGCAGCATACCTGTTGTTCTGGCAGGGTTATGCAGTATATATATTGACCTGGCCAGTTTATGCATCACACCTATTGAGCTGGCCATGTTATTTAGCATATATATTGACTTGGCCAGGTTATGAAGCATACCTATTGACCTGGCCAGGTTATGAAGCATACCTATTGACCTGGCCAGGTTATGAAGCATACCTATTGACCTGGCCAGGTTTTGCAACAGGCATATTGACTTGGCCAGGTTATGTTATGTAGCCACCAGAAAATCACATTAAGAGACGTCCTGAGAAGCACACTGTAATCGTTGAGAGAGAGAGAGAGAGAGAGAGAGAGAGAGAGAGAGAGAGATGTCAGTAATCTCATCTCATCGTGTGGGAAGAGGACAGTAATTATTAACATGTATTCAGCTTTATTTTATTATTATGATTTATTTTATTTTAGTAAAATTCATGAAACTAATAATTTCTTGTTCTTATTTCATAAAAAAATAAAAATCCTTGGTATACTGCCACATTTATCCCCATGACTGATGACCTCACGAGAGGCTTAGACAGATGGCAAAAAATTAATGGCCAATTGCATGTCAACGTAAACATTAGAAATATGTAAATGATATCAAGATATTTTCATTAACGATATTTATAATAAACTCGTATAATTAAATAAACAGTGCCAAGATATCATAGTCAGTAATTTAGTGTTTGTGCAGCAGTAGACATCTGGCAACCTTCCCATGCTGAATATATATAGCGTCATGCGCTGGTGTGTTACGTCAGTAAGTGTCCAGCTTGTGTAATGGGAACGTGTGACAAGTGCCAAAGAACTTACTGTAAGAATATAACAATGGAGGAAACTGCAGCGGGCCTGTTGGACCATACAAGGCAGTCCCATTTACACCCAACCACTATTGCTCATATATTCGTCTAACTTATGTTTGAAGCTACCCATCGTATTCGAGTTAATGATGATGTTTGGTAACTTGTTCCACTCGTCCACTACTCTATTTCCAAACCAGTGTTTACGTATAAAATTTTTTCAGATTTAAACCTATTGCTACGAGTTCGCTTCTGGTTGGATACTTTAAGCACATTTGTTATATCACCTTTGTTTAACCCTGACTTCCATTTATACACCTCTATCAGGTCGCCCCTCGCTCTACGTCTCTCGAGGGAGTGCAAATTAAGATGCTTTAACCTGTCTCTGTATTCAAGGTTCCTAATGCCCGGGATTAGTCTTGTCATTCTCCTCTGAATTCTTTCTAGAGATTCTATATCCATTCTGTAGTACGGTGACCAGAACTGAACTACATAATCCAAGTGAGTTCTCGCAAGCGCAAGATATAGTTTTAGGATGACCTCGCTAGTCTTGTAACTAACACTCGTTTGAATGATCCCAAGCATTTTGTTAGCCTTGTTTTGAGCAAATACACATTGTTGTCTTGGCTTAAGATTCCTACTTATCATAACTCCTGAATCTTTCTTACAGTCGGATTTCTCTATATAAACCACTACTGTATTGATATTTCTTTAAAGTTAAGTTCAAAATGAAACAAAGTTTTATAGTCTCCATGTGGAGTGATGATCCAAAAGGTAACAATATTTGGTGTAATGAAGTCAATCTACAATTGGCTGTTTATTTTTCCTGGTGACAAACACAGAAGGGTACCCGAGTTTGCACAGAAACTCGGGTACCCTTTTGTGTTTGTTGATCGTTGTTTTAAAAGGGCTAAAAAATCCTTTCATTCCTCTCAAACCAGACAAGTTCCTACACTTAAGAATATTTTGACTCTGCCCTATCGTAATGAATTTGTCCCGTTAGTTCGGTCCCTCAAGCTTCTAAATATTAATGTTGTTATCAAGCATGACTCAACCATTACCAATATGTTAATAAGGAATAGCCCAAGTTTGAATGTAAATGGTAGTGTTTATTGTATTCCATGTAGCAAATGTAATTGTAATTATGTAGGTCAGACAAGAAAAACACTGCAGCTCCGAATCAAACAACATAAGTATATTATCAGAACAGCATCTGAAAGCAGTGCCTTGTTCGTTCATGTTAGGAATAATAATCACCCCATTGCTTGGGAAAAAAGCTTAGAAGTATTTAAATCATCTTGTGTCACAGAAAGACTTCTGGTTGAAGCTAGTTTGATTAAGGAATTAAAATCAATAAACCTTAGTGATGGTCAGTTCAAAACTGATAATATGTTACATAAATTTATTTGTCAGTGGCCCAAGGTTAAAAATGCTTTGAAAACCTTTGATCTAGTTGTATGATAGTTATTTTGTGGGTCCCTTATTTCTGACCTGACCTGACTAGTCACGTCACCCCCCTTCTCTTAAGCTCCTCTACGTGTGTGTTGGTGTGGGGACTGGTGGATGTCATCATTATGACCTGATCTCATGAGTTTAAGGTCACCCTGTATATTTAAGCCTCTCTCTGTCCATGTAATCCAGTTGCCTCTGAAGATGTCTTGAATAAAGACGAAAGCTAAGGTACTCCGTTGTTTCCCTTTTCCCGTGTGATTTTATCAAGATTTATCTTATCCACGTTTCCATTGTGGATTTACATGAAATATATATATATATATACTGTACCTGTATGTAAATCCCCGCCTCTCTCCTTCACTACCCTCTGCCACCTCTCTCTCTCCCGGCCGTGTATTCTTGGTGGTGGTGCAACAAACACCTGTTCTACCATCTCCACCACCACCCCGGCCACTACCACTGCCACCTCATCACCATCACGCAGACCACCACCCACTATATGTTTGTATTTATAAACAGCAATATATTTAGGAGCCATATGTACAGTACAGGCAGTAGGGAAACTATCTTTATGTGTGGAGGAGGAGGAGGAGGATGGATTCTTGTTAACATAGAGACGAGAAACATGGGAAAAATATGGTGTTAGATTTAGGTTACAGAGAGTCAGTGTTTGGGGGGATGAGTCAGTGTGTGGGGGCATGAGTCAGTGTGTGGGGGCATGAATCAGTGTTTGGGGGCATGAGTAAGTGTTTGGGGGCCATGAGTCAGTGTGTGGGGGCATGAATCAGTGTGTGGGGGCATGAGTCAGTGTGTGGGGGCATGAGTAAGTGTTTGGGGGGCATGAGTCAGTGTGTGGGGGCATGAATCAGTGTGTGGGGGCATGAGTCAGTGTTTGGGGGCATGAGTCAGTGTGCTTGTCTGTCTGTCGCTATTTCTGTCTCATTTTCTCCTCTTCTTCCTAACTACCAGAGAGAGAGAGAGAGAGAGAGAGAGAGAGAGAGACCTTCACCTTGGCTAGTGTCACACGCATGGCACTAACATACTTTACGGTATATTAATCTTCAACATACCTACATTATACGCCCCATCTTCCTCCCCCCCGCCCCGCCCCGCCCCGCCCCGCGAGATACAGTCTTGGCACCGCCTTATCAACGCCAGGTTTAGTGATTACCGCAGTGGATGTTATGACTTGGTGATTATTATTATTATTAATATTATTATTATTATTATTAGCAGTAGTAGTAGTAGTAGTAGTAGTAGTAGTATATCAGTGACTCCAATATACCCAACACACACACACACACACACACACACACGGTAGGGGCCAATTATGAGACGAGATTTCATTCATGAAGATGTTCTTGTCTTGACGGATAGGAAGAGAGGAAGGAGAGAGGGGAGAACTGAGAGAAAGAGAGTGGGGGAGGCAAGAGGAGGAAGAGAGGGAGAACTGAGAGAAAGAGAGTGGGGGAGGCAAGAGGAAGGAGAGAGGGAGAACTGAGAGAAAGAGAGTGGGGGAGGAAGAGAGGAAGGTAGGGTGACTTACATGGGAGGGAAGACGGAGTTGAACGTACTGAAACTGGCCGTAAAATTCACTTAGATTTTATAAGTGTTCTGAATGGCTAATGAGTTACTTTTATCTAAATGAGGTGGTCATAAATGGCCAACGGTAGAGGCTGTGGCCCACGTTCCACCACCCCAGAGAAATCGTAACACACACTCTCTCTCTCAACTGCCGCTCTTCTTGTTTACCAGTTAATGAGTCAATTTTATATTGTGTAATATAGTGTGGTGTGGTGTGGGTACTACGGAAGTCACCTCGCTTCATATATTACAACTAGTGCCAAGGAGTAAGTCACCACCACCACCGCCGCCACCACCACCACCACCAACGCCGCCGCCCAGCCACCACCACCACACCACCACCACCACGGCAACCGCCGCCGTCACCACCACCACCCACCACCACCACCACCACCACTGCCACCGCCGCCACCACCACCACCACCACCACCACCACCACCACCATCACTGCCACCGCCGCCCCCACCACCACCACCACCACCACCGTCACCACCACCACCGTCACCACCGTCACCACCACCACCACCACTGTCACCACCACCACCACCGTCACCACCACCACTACCACCACCAACACCACCACTACCACCATCACCACCACTACCGTCACCACCACCACCACCACCACCACCACTACCGTCACCACCACCGCCACCACCACCGCCACCACCATCACTGCCACCGCCGCCACCATCACCACCACCACCACCACCACCACCACCACCGCCGCCGCCGCCGCCGCCACCACCACCACCACCACCACCACCACCACCACCACCACCACCACCACCACCACTACCACCACCACCACTACCGTCACCACCACCACCACCACCACCATAAGTGCCACCGCCGCCACCACCACCACCACCATACCACTACCGTCACCACCACCATCAACACCACCACCACTTCCACAATCAACACCACCACTACCGTCACCACCACCACCACTACCGTCACCACCACCACCACCACTACCGTCACCACCACCACCACCACCATAAGTGCCACCGCCGCCGCCACCACCACCACCGCCACCACTACTGTCACCACCACCACCACTACCGCCACCAACACCACCACCATCACTGCCACCGCCGCTACCACCACCACCACTACCGTCACCACCACCACTACCGTCACCATCACCACCATCACCATCACCACTACCACCACCAACACCACCACTACCGTCACCACCACCACTACCGTCACCAACACCACCACCACCACCACCATCACTGCCACCGCCGCCACCACCACCACCACCGCCACCACTACCGTCACCACCACCACCAGTACCGTCACCCACCACCACCACCACCACCACCACCACCACCGTCACCACCACCACCGTCACCACCACCACCACCACCACCACCACCACCACCACCGTCACCACCACCACCACCACCACTACTGTCACCACCACCACCACCATCACCACCACCACCATCACCACCACCACTACCACCACCACCATCACCACTACCGTCACCACCACCACTACCACCACCGTCACCACCACCACCACTACCGTCGCCACCACCACCATTACCACCACCACCATCAACACCACCACTACCGTCACCACCACCACCACCATCACCACTACCACCACCACCACCTTCACCACTACCGTCACCACCACCACCACCACCACCACCACCACCGTCACCACCACCACCACTACCGTCGCCACCACCACCATTACCACCACCACCACCACCATCAACACCACCACCACCACCACCACCGTCACCACCACCACCACCACCGCCACCATCACCACCACCATCACCACCACCACCACCGCCTTCACTACCTCCTTCACCACCACCTTCACCACCACCACCACCGTCACCACCACCACCACCGTCACCACCACCACCACCACTACCTTCACCACCTTCACCACCACCACCACCACCGTCACCACCACCACCACCACCACCACCACAGTCACCACCACCACCACCGTCACCACCACCACCACCACCGTCACCACCTCCTTCACTTCCATCACCGCCTCCTTCACCACCACCACCACCACCGTCACCACCACCGTCACCACCACCACCACCACCACCGTCACCACCACCACCACCACTACCTTCACCACCTTCACCACCACCACCACCACCGTCACCACCACCACCACCACCACCACCACCACCACCACCGTCACCACCTCCTTCACTTCCATCACCACCTCCTTCACCACCACCACCACCTTCACCACCACCACCACCGTCACCACCACCACCACCGTCACCACCACCACCACTCTCCCCAACACCTACTCTCTCCCCAACGGTTAACGTTTAACAAATTTATTGACAAAGCTTGGAGTACAGTTTGCCTAGTGTGAGTAATTCAGTCAGGTCTTGACACTGAGGATGCTTTCACTGTTCACTGCCACGCAGGACAGAGGTTCATACACAAAGGAATAGATCATATTCATTAACAGTATATATAGGTTAGAGTCATGTGGGTGATATCACTGTTCATTGCCATGCAGGAATAATCAGTGTGTGCTAGCAAATTTTGGATCCACAGCAAGAATGTCCTCAAGCACTCCTGATTCAATGTAATAATTGCAAAGTTCATAATACAATAAGCCAGATGGCCTGAAGTCTTTGACATTGTCACATTCAATACTATAGTGTTCATGTGTCCCCAACAGTGTATACAACTTCCACTCAGCATAGAACCACAAGTAACAATCCGTCTCGTCTGTGTTTCAGGAGAACCGCCGAAGGTAACAGGGCTACTAGACGACTCTGTGGTGGAGAACTACAACTTGACGCTGGAGTGCACGGTTCAGGGGCTTCCTCTACCTCAGGTGTTCTGGTACAAGGACGACTTACCAATCTCCACCACCAGAAACCTTAAGGTCAAGACCAAAACAAAGAAGTTACGAAGACGCAAGTGAGTTTTTGTGGTTCTTGTTGTGGTTCTGTGTTCACCATTCTTTTTGTTGTAGTTCTGTGTTCACCATTCTTCTTGTTGTAGTTCTGTGTTCACCATTATTCTTGTTGTAGCTCTGTGTTCACCATTCTTCTTGTTGTAGTTCTGTGTTCACCATTAGTCTGATTGTAGTTATGTGTTCACCATTCTTCTTGTTGTAGTTCTGTGTTCACCATTATTCTTGTTGTAGTTCTGTGTTCACCATTATTCTTGTTGTAGCTCTGTGTTCACCATTCTTCTTCTTGTAGCTCTGTGTTCACCATTCTTCTTGTTGTAGTTCTACAGTATGTTCACCATTATTCTTGTTGTAGCTCTGTGTTCACCATTATTCTTGTTGTAGTTCTGTGTTCACCATCCTTCTTGTCGTAGTTCTGTGTTCGCCAGTCTTCTTTTTGTAGTTCTGTGTTCACTATTCTTGTGGTTGTTTTGTCACCAAGGTCACCTCTGTTATAGGTCAGAGGTAATCATCGCGCTATTGACTTTTAAGGGAAGATATTTAGTTCCAGTACAGTCTCATTACCATTTTGTCGCCATTTTGAATGATATATACATGCAGTAGATTAAGTGAAGCAGTTAGCCCGTGGTGTCGAGCGTCCCATGTAGTGTTGATAGAAATTAACCGTGTGTAGTGGTCTAAGAGGGACTGTTAGACACCTCCCCACAGTTTGAGTTATATAAAATTACATTACATTATGGTTACAACTTTTGTAACTCTTGATGTGGAATTTATGTTAACCTAAGGCCATTTTTTATATTCATTTATTGTATTGTATTTTATTAGTCAATGACCAGAAGAGGTTCATACACCACACAATAATATATATATATATATATATTGTTATGCCGAGGAATAATTTCGTATTTTAATCTTGAAAACTAGAATCGCTAGAATGTTCTAGGCGTCTAACAAAAAGTGAGTGGTGAGATCACAGAGGTACGAGAGGAGCTAGCAGTGGTGAACAGTGAGCTACAGAAAGTTAGTAGCAGGATGGAAGTTCTGGAGACTTGCCTAACAGCAGGATATCAGCCAAAATCTAGTGACCCCTAAAATTGTGACGGTGTGCGTGAAACATCGTTTGTGCACGCTCCGAGTGGAATGAATTGTGTTGAAAATTCTGGAAAATACGATGAGCGTGTGAAAAAGGGAAGTGCTGAGCTGAATTGCAAAGCACCTGAGTTCAGACCCCGAGCTACATCAAGTGAAGTGGTGAACCACCCAAGAGAGCCAGTGAAGAAGAACCACAGGAATTCGATGGCAAGGTCTCATGGGAAGCATACCAAGCACAGTTTGAGTTACTAGCTGAACAAAACAGGTGGGACGACAAGCAGTGTGCAGTACAAGTAGCCATGAGTCTTAAGGGTGCGGCTATGGAGGTTCTCAGCCAGTTGACAGAAGCAGAGTGAAGCAGTTACATGTCACTGGTAAAGGTATTGGAACAAAGGTATGGAATCAAGCACCAAAATGAGGTTTACAGGGCCAGATTCCATACTCATACAAGTATTCGAGGTGAAACACTGCAACAGATTGCTCAAGACCTAGAAAGTATGCCTCATAGGGCCTATACCCTGGAGCATCACCTGATCTGTTAGCCGTGTTGTTGAGGGACCAGTTTGTGGATGCATTGGAGAGCACGCAGCTCAAAATTCAGGCGAAGCAGTCCCAACCAGCAACTCTACAGGAAGCTTTGGCTAGAGCCCTGGAATTTGAATCTTACGTGAGGTCAAGTCTACCAAGTTTTAGGACGGAGTCTACCTCTGGGTTTAAAGCATGAAAGGGTCAAGTACAAGAGACGGAGAGACTTAAAGGAGCCTGCTGGTATTGTGAAGAGATTAGGCATAAACAGGAGGACTGTTACAAGCGGAAACGAGAGCGAGAGCAGGGCGATACAGAGAAGAACATGGAGAAGAGAGGATGTTGGACGAGTGGAGAAGATGGACACTTCAAGAGTAAGTGCCCACAGAATTCCAAGAGAGGGAGAGCCAGAACCAGAGACTAGAGTTGGCTGGTGGTGAGGGGCAACGACCGGCCTGTCTCACTAGAGCCCCACTATTGACAAAATGCAACCGAGCTACTGTAAGCGGTGTCCAGGTTGAAGGTGAGATCGATGGCGTAAGGTGTCCGTTGGTGATCAACACAGCCTCGAAGCAGACTTTTGTGAGGCCGGACGTGGTTAGTCATCGAAAACTACTTGAGACGTCGCAGCAACTGTGTGGGATAACTGGACACTGCGCAGTACAGTATTAAAGGGTCCAGTGGATATCAGCATCAAGTTGGGAGGGGAAGAAGAAACCCTACAGGTTTATGTAGTGGATATCGAAGACCCTTGCATCCTGGGCCTGGACTACTACCTCGTAAGTGTCAACTGGACCTTGGCTCTATATATTTGAGAATAAAGGAAAAAGGGGTACCGCTGAGAACTGTGAAGCATGCAAGTGCTAAGATTACAGCTAGGCGGACAGTTGTTATTCTCCCAAGATCGGAGGTACGGTTGCCACGCAAGGTGAATGGTCCTTGTATACCCGTCTGGGAGTGGTGAAGTCCGATTGTCAGCAGTGCTGCAGGAGAGAGGCAGTTCCCAAAAAGTGTAGTCGCACAACAGTGAAGGAGGATCCAGCCGTTACTTGGGAAGGCCATGAGAAGCTGCAACTGGAGGACCAAGACCTGCGACCAAAGGTCGAGTGGATGAACCAGAGCTCATTGCGGCCAGCCTGGGAGACGATCTCTGGAGCAAGCCCTTCGACTAAAAACTACTGGGTTCAGAGGAATGCTCTTCTGCTGAAGGATGGTCTGCTGCAGCGCTAGTGGGTGACTACAGATGGCTTCGACAGGTACTGGCAGACAGTACTTCCCCAGAAGATGAGATCAGAGATCCTGAGGGTGATGCGCAACAGTCCAACCAGTGGACATCTGGGAGTGAAGAAGACCCTGAGTCGCCTGCGGCAAAGGTTTTACTGGGTTGGCATGAGTAGGATGTCTGCTGCGATGTCTGCTGCGCCAAGAAGGGACCAAAGCTACACACACGTGCTCCAGTACAGTTGTACCAGGCAGGTGCACCAATGGAGAGGGTCGCAGTGGATATTGCAGGACCTCTGCCACTCACTGCAGAGGGGAATAGGTACATCTGTATGGCCATGGATTACTTCTCTAAGTGGCCAGAAGCTTATGCCATCCCAAATCAGGAAGCCACGACTATTGCCAGGGTGCTGGTGGACCAGTTCTTCTGCCGGTTTCGTGTGCCCCACGAGTTGCACTCGGACCAGGGTAGAGACTTTGAGTCAGTTGTGTTGAGCGAGTGCTGTAAACTGTTGGGTATAAGGAAGACTAGGACCACTCCACTTCGGCCACAGTCAGACAGAATGGTCGAAAAGTTTAATTGGACCTTGAGACAAGAACTGGCCAAGTGCTGTGTTGAGGGACTGATAGAATGAGACCTGAAGTTGCCTGCTCTGTTGATGGCATATGGGTCGGCTGCCCACGAGTCAACTGGATAGACACCGGCAAAACTGTTGCTGGGTCACGAACTGCGGCTGCCAGTGGACCTGCTGACATTAGGACCACCTGATGAAGAACTTCCTGAAGAAACCACCAGTTACGTCAAAAGCCTCCAAGAGAGGTTGACGGAGGTCCACCATCAAGTTTGAGGAGCTCTGGAGTTTTCGGGTGAGGTGATAAAGTGCAACTATAATGCCAAAGCACGCTAGGTCTGTTACAAGGACGGTGATAAGGTCTGGCTGTATAACCCTCTGCGGAGAAGGGTCAGTCACTGAAGTTGCCGAGTCCACGGTAAGGACCGTACACTGTATTACACTGTAGTGGAATGCCTTTTAGATGTGACCCACCAGATCAGGGGAAGAAGGAAGGCTCGGCCGTAGGTAGTTCACGCCAATCGTCTGTGGCAGTATCAGGGGCCAGTGCACTACACCTGGTAAGACTCTGATGAGCAGCCACTTACAACCGACGAGGACCAGACCGGAGATCCTGGAAGAACTCAGGGCCGTACTGATCCGAGGAGCCCGACCATGAACCTGGAAGAGGAGCACTGTTCTCTCTCAGCGGAATTGGACATGACAGGAGAGGAGGACCGATCTGAGAATGTGACTGAGGTTACTGCGCCAAGGGAGGACTCTGAAGACATCCCAGTACGTGTGATCTAACAAAGAGAATGGCGTTCAAAGTGGCGGAGAAAATGAGAGTTCAAGATAGTTTCGAAAATCTTAGAGACGGATGAAGTCAAGGCAATGGGGCGATAGTTAGAGGGATTAAAATGGTCACCCTTCTTCGGGTTGCGCTAAACCAAGGCATGCTTCCAAGAAGAAGGAAAAGTTGGGGTTTTGAGGCAAAGGCAAAAGAGGCGAGCAAGCACAGGGCCAGAACTTCAGCACACCTGGATAACACACCAGCAACCCTACGAGTGGAGATTATAGGAAAGTGCATAGGTTCAGTGAGAGTGGCGACGGGGACAGGCAGAGATGACTGCCGGGAGTCTGTAGTCACAACTCTGCACACGGGCAGCATAGATAAGTTGGTCGTTTAATGCAGTAGTGCAATCCGTTCCTGTCTGTGCGACTGAACAGCCCTTATCACGAACCACTCTCCTCATCCATCAAGGGAAGAGGCTAGAAAAAGTGCCAATATAACCTGCCTAAAATCGGCTTTTGTCATTTGGGCGACAAGATACTGGTAATTAAGTTAAGGGTCATACTTCATTTAGCGGAAACAGGTTACAGGAAATTAGGAGCAGTTTTTTTTTTGGTCACGTGATCGTAATAAGACGAAACTGGGGCCGCTCATTTAACAACAAATAGAAGAAAGAAGTGTTTAAAAGTCTGTGGATTCAGTTTCAGAGTCGTTAATGTGTTGATAAAACAGTGATATAGCGTGTAACTCCCCCGTGTTGTAAGTGTTGGTGCAGCGTAACAACACCGTGTTACTCCCCCGTGTTGTGAGTGTTGGTGCAGCGTAACAACACCGTGTAACTCCCCCGTGTTGTGAGTGTTGGTGCAGCGTAACAACACCGTGTTACTCCCCCGTGTTGTAAGTGTTGGTGCACCGTAACAACACCATGTAACTCCCCCGTGTTGTAAGTGTTGGTGCAGCGTAACAGCACCGTGTAACTCCCCCGTGTTGTGAGTGTTGGTGCACCGTAACAACACCGTGTAACTCCCCCGTGTTGTGAGTGTTGGTGCAGCGTAACAACACCGTGTTACTCTTTCAGGTTTCGGCAAGAACGAAGTAGCAGTGGTATGACGGGGCACAGGGTGTTGATGGGGCAGCCTCGGCGGCGACTCATGCGACGACGTCTAAGACCCCGCGGGGTAAACGAGAGGCAGGAGGGTGGGAAACGACCTGCCGGCGGACAACGACTCCTCCGGGGAGGACGACGACAAGGTGCGGCAAGGAGAGAGTCCAAACGACGACCAGCGCACGACGGCGGCGACGCACGAGGAGGCGACGCACGAGGGTCGGTGCGTAGACGACGACCACGCCCATCGAGGTAAGTACACACAGACGTGCAGTGGCTGGAGATTTTCCTGTCACAACATGTTTAAATGTTAGGCTGTGTTGGACTGGAATAAAGTCGTACTATACAAAAGATGACACAAGGGACAGTGGGCCACAATGGACAGTAGGGCCACAATGGACAGTATGGCCACAATGGACAGTAGGGCCACAATGGACAGTAGGGCTACAATGGACAGTGGGCCAAAGGGATAGTGGGCTACAATGGACAGTAAGGCCACAAGGGACTTTAGAGCCACGATGGACAATAGGGCCACAAGGGACATTGGGTCAAAGGGTTAGTGGGCCACAAAGGACAGTGGGCCACAAGGGACAGTGGGCCACAAGAGACAGGGGGCCACATATCCAACACAAAGTAGACTGAAAATCGCTAGCGAGAACGACACTTGTTTAGACATAGGTTAATGCTGATGTACGACAGACAGCCAGACAGACAGTCCTGGCAAGCAAGTGGCCATGTTTGTGT
The DNA here is from genome assembly GCA_958450375.1 of Homarus gammarus. Lineage (NCBI taxonomy): Eukaryota > Metazoa > Arthropoda > Malacostraca > Decapoda > Nephropidae > Homarus > Homarus gammarus. Next base: position 928,539 of record CAUDMG010001053.1, read on the forward strand.
ACGTTTTTTGTGTGTGGTTGAGTCATAATGGATGTTTTGGCCGTGGCCACTAGTTCATCTCCCCCCTACTGCCTTAGGTTACCCATACTCCCGCCATTATCTTCACGTGCTCTGAGCTCACCGCAAAGTTACTTCTAATAATTATATTAATCACAACGCCTTTGATGTATGCCTTGCTAAAGAAAAATCGAATATTGTTAATGCGACAGTCGTGCTGTATTCACTTGGACGATAAGTTTTCCCCCATACAACGGCACTGCGCCTGGCGTCAAGCTTGGGTGGCGGCCGCACGAAATATGGGGGTGCGGGGTAGCAGGCTGGGTGGCGCCAAGTGGGCGGAGTGTAGCGGCTGCTGGCGCCCTGCCAAACCCGCCACGGAAACCTGGCTGGCATCCTCAGCCGCCCAGACTGGAAAAATGGAATGCACAGAATTTCCTCCATGAGAAACTAGGCCGAACCATTATGACTAACAATACTGAACAAGTTAGTGTAGTGTAGTGTAGTGCAATGTGGTGCAATGTGGTGTAGTGCAGTATAGTGTAGTGTAGTGTGGTGTAGTGTAGTGTGGTGTAGTGTAGTGTAGTGCAATGTGGTGTAGTGCAGTGTAGTGCAGTGTAGTGTAGTGTAGTGTAGTGTGGTGTAGTGTAGTGTAGTGCAATGTGGTGCAATGTGGTGTAGTGCAGTGTAGTGTAGTGTGGTGTAGTGTAGTGTAGTGTAGTGTACTGTGGTGTAGTGTAGTGTAGTGTAGTGCAATGTAGTGTAGTGTAGTGTAGTGTACTGTAGTGTAGTGTAGTGTAGTGTAGTGTGGTGTAGTGTAGTGTGGTGTAGTGTAGTGTAGTGCAATGTGGTGCAATGTGGTGTAGTGTAGTGTAGTGTAGTGTAGTGTAGTGTGGTGTAGTGCAGTGTAGTGTAGTGTAGTGTAGTGTAGTGCAATGTGGTGCAATGTGGTGTAGTGCAGTGTAGTGTAGTGTAGTGTGGTGTAGTGTAGTGTAGTGTGGTGTAGTGTAGTGTAGTGTAGTGTAGTGCAATGTGGTGTAGTGTAGTGTGGTGTAGTGTAGTGCAATGTGGTGTAGTGTAGTGTAGTGTAGTGTAGTGTAGTGTGGTGTAGTGTACTGTGGTGCAGTGTAGTGTAGTGTAGTGTAGTGTAGTGTAGTGCAATGTGGTGCAATGTGGTGTAGTGTAGTGTGGTGTAGTGTACTGTGGTGTAGTGTAGTGTAGTGTAGTGTAGTGTAGTGTGGTGTAGTGTAGTGTAGTGCAATGTGGTGCAATGTGGTGTAGTGCAGTGTAGTGTAGTGTAGTGTAGTGTGGTGTAGTGTAGTGTAGTGTGGTGTAATGTAGTGTGGTGTAGTGTAGTGTAGTGTGGTGTAGTGTAGTGTAGTGTAGTTTAGTGTGGTGTAGTGTGGTGTAGTGTAGTGTAGTGTAGTGTGGTGTAGTGTAGTGTAGTGTGGTGTAGTGTAGTGTGGTGTAGTGCAGTGTGTAGTGTAGTGTAGTGTGGTGTAGTGTAGTGTGGTGTAGTGCAGTGTGTAGTGTAGTGTAGTGCAGTGTGGTGTAGTGTAGTGTGGTGTAGTGCAGTGTGTAGTGTAGTGTAGTGCAGTGTGGTGTAGTGTAGTGTGGTGTAGTGTAGTGTAGTGTAGTGTGGTGTAGTGTAGTGTGTATGTTTAATAGAGTTTGTTTAGTGTAGTGGAGTTATAGTGCAGTATAGTGGTGTTACGAATAGTACAGTTTTATAGTGCAGTATAGTGGTGTTATGGGTAGTACAGTGTTATAGTGCAGTATAGTGGTGTTATGGATAGTACAGTGTTATAGTGCAGTATAGTGGTGTTATGGATAGTACAGTGTTATAGTGCAGTATAGTGGTGTTATGGATAGTACAGTGTTATAGTACAGTATAGTGGTGTTATGAATAGTACAGTGTTATAGTGCAGTATAGTGGTGTTATGGGTAGTACAGTGTTATAGTACAGTATAGTGGTGTTATGGATAGTATAGTGTTATGGTACAGTATAGTGGTGTTATGAATAGTACAGTGTTATAGTACAGTATAGTGGTGTTATAATACAGTATAGTGGTGTTATGGAAAGTATAGTGTTATAATATAGTATAGTGGAGTTTTAGTACAGTATAGTGGTGCTATAGTACAGTACAGTGGTGTTATAGTACAGTATAGTGGTGTTATAGTACAGTATAGTGGAGTTATAGTACAGTACAGTGGTGTTATAGTACAGTACAGTGGTGTTATAGTACAGTATAGTGGTGTTATAGTACAGTATAGTGGAGTTATAGTACAGTACAGTGGTGTTATAGTACAGTATAGTGGTGTTATAGTACAGTATAGTGGTGTTATAGTACAGTATAGTGGTGTTATAGTACAGTACAGTGGTGTTATAGTACAGTACAGTGGTGTTATAGTACAGTATAGTGGTGTTATAGTACAGTATAGTGGTGTTATAGTACAGTACAGTGGTGTTATAGTACAGTACAGTGGTGTTATAGTACAGTACAGTGGTGTTATAGTACAGTATAGTGGTGTTATAGTACAGTATAGTGGAGTTATAGTACAGTACAGTGGAGTTATAGTACAGTATAGTTGTGTTATGATTAGTACAGTGTTATAGTACAGTACAGTGGTGTTATAGTACAGTACAGTGGTGTTATAGTACAGTATAGTGGTGTTATAGTACAGTACAGTGGAGTTATAGTACAGTATAGTTGTGTTATGATTAGTACAGTGTTATAGTACAGTACAGTGGTGTTATAGTACAGTACAGTGGTGTTGTAGTACAGTATAGTGGTGTTATAGTACAGTACAGTGGAGTTATAATACAGTATTTCCTATCATGTGAGCTTCTTGTGTTGGTTCATTAGCTAAGTGGATCTGGGATGATTATGTCCTGCACAGACTGTATGGGAAGGATTGTGAGTAAGTCATACGATATCAAGTCCTGTTTAAAGTAAGTGGGATACATCGAGGTACAGGGACGGAATTTTAATCATTTATTGTATGATTCATCTTAGTTTGCATCATTATGACTGTAGATAAACTGTACTAGTAACACTGTATATTTTGTTGATTCTCCGTAGTTTTTTATCATACTGAGCCCCAGTTGTCATGTGATATTACTCCCAAACTCTCCGATGGTCATAGTCACCTGATGAAGTCATTTATCCTTATGGGTGTTGGAAGTTTTTTGTGTGTGTGCTTTGAGTAAAGATGATTTTTTTTACAATATAAAGTAATCAAGTAAAAAAAGAGTTACTGTGAAATAGTTTAATCGTTATATTTTAAGAGAGTTGATCTGTGTTCTGATGGTAGATATTTAAATGAGTAGCAATGATGGTAATGACGAGGGTAGGAAGGTGGGATGGCTGATTAAACGGCCTGAAATGTAATATCTTGGGGAGGAGGTCCGTGGTCCACAGCTCTGAGATATAAGCGTATTACCTTGACTGATTGTGTATTCTAAAGCAGTTAAGCCAGTATATGTATCCACAGTGGCAACAACAGCAGCAGCAGTAGCAGCAGCAAAGGCAGAGGCAGCAGTAGCAGAAAAAGAAGCAAGAAGAAAGGCAAGAAAGTGTCGGAGAACAAAGTTTTGGTCTCACAGCTGGTCATGAGGAGCGCCACGGAGGAAAATGATGGCATCTATAAGTGTGTGGCCAAGTCGGTGGCTGGGGAGGCCCAAGCCCAGGCCAGGATCAGGGTAGTGCCGCGTAAGTCCTTCCTTCCCGCCTGTGTGTTACTCCTCACTCTTACTCATACTTTCTCATATATCTTCTCAGTCTCGTTTCTTTACTCTCTACTCAACGAAGAATTAAAATGATTTACTTCTATTATTATTATTATTATTATTATTATTATTATTACATGCTATGGCTTGTGGAACACGTAGGAGTACATGGTGAAGAACATTGAATAACTTGGAGAACACACACACACACACACGCACACACAATATGAAGAAAAATGAACAATTTGATCACTAACGGTGGGGCAAACAAAGAATACTCTCTAGAACAAACTTCACCACTCACAGAACAGTATGAAGAACACTCATATCAATGAAAAAAGGAGAAAAGAACACCGATAATAATATGAAAGAAGAAAGAAGAACACCGATAATAATATGAAAGAAGAAAGAAGAACACTTATGACATTATGAATGAAATAAGAAGAACACTCATAACATTGTGAATAACATAACGAAGAACAAAATCACAGTCTCTCGTTAGGTTAATGGGGATCAGCGCTCATAGAGTTATTGATGTAACTGTCTTGATCATAATACAAAACAATATGAAGAACATGAAGAACAATATTAAGATGATGAAGAACATGAAGAACAATATTAAGATGATGAAGAACAGGAAGAACAATACAATTATGATGAAGAACAATATTAAGATGATTAAGAACAGGAAGAACAATACAATTATGGTATAGTAAGCTTTGTCAGATCAAACTATGCCAGTAGAAAAACATACATCTCTAGGGTTATAATTTGTAAAATGTAAGGATGCATTATCGCCTCAGGGTCTATATTAGATACTGCACATGATGTTACTGTCTACTTTAAATGTGTCATCAGTTCTCTGAGCATGAAAGCTTTGGTCTTGGCGGGAGGTGTAGTGAGGGGTTGTCAGACCACAGCTTACATCGCAAGGAAAGCCAGACTTGACCCGACATTAGGGAGGTCAAGTGTAAGGGTATCCCCGCAGGTGCTCAAGGGTGCTACAAATCAACTAGCTCCCCTCCCATGTGTCACGGCCCCCAACAAAACATGGAAGCGGGCACCAGCCGGCTCTCTCCCAATATACACAATGGCCTACACCACAGAGGGGGGCCAGTCTTGACCCGACATTAGGGAGGTCAAGTGTAGGGTAACTCTCACGGTTACTCTCCCAATATACACACGGCCCCACCTGATGACTTTCCCAGATAGTTTCTGAAAAAGTCCAGACCTGACCTCACATTGGCCAGGTCAAATGTAAGGAGACCCTTCGCCGCCCCCCCCGCCCCCCCCCCCCCCGACCAGCTGAACCTGACGGCTCGCATCCCAATATATAGGACGTCCTAGTCCTCCCTCAGCGAATTCACAGAGAGAGAGAGTTGTCTTGTAACAAGGTGGCCAGCTACTACACCGAGTCCATCTAAGGAGAGAAGTCAGGGGCCGGAGGCAAGTCGCCTCCGGTCGCCGCCAGTCGCCTCAGGTCAGGACCGAGACTTCCCTCCGGCGCCCAGCTAAGCAGTCTCCCATAGAGACAACCCAGGACTACCTGCTAGGCCTCCCCTAGGTCACGTGAGTGTTTGTCAGAGCTTTCCATGGGATGAGTTACCTACGTGGGAAGTGTATTCATTTCATGTCCGTGTCCGAGAATCAGTGTCTAGTAACGATAATATAATATCCTAGTAACTTCAATAGAAGGTGTTATTAATGTGTCCATGTCATGTTCGTAATTAATAAAGAGTTGTAACGAAGCATTGTTTGAGAAGTCGCCTCTTAAGACGTAATAGATGTGTATTGACGTAGAAGATACGATAAGTGTACGATAAGTGTAAATAACTATCACGGCCACGCTACCAAAATCTTCCTCTCTTTTATACTCTTATGCTATCAATATTCTACCTATATGTAATCTTCTTCTTGTGAGTTTTGTCTCATTATAAATACTAAGATGATAAAGAACAGGAAGAACAATACTAAGATGATGAAGAACAGGAAGAACAATACAATTATGATGAAGAACAATACTAAGATGATGAAGAACAGGAAGAACAATACAATTATGATGAAGAACAATACTAAGATGATGAAGAACAGGAAGAACAATACAATTATGATGAAGAACAATACTAAGATGATGAAGAACAGGAAGAACAATACAATTATGATGAAGAACAATACTAAGATGATGAAGAACAGGAAGAACAATACAATTATGATGAAGAACAATACTCAGATGATGAAGAACAGGAAGAACAATGCAAAGATAATAAGAACAATTGACTATTAATTATCAGTATAGCATGTCGTCTCTTTTTTGTTTGTAGTATAATGTATGTGTGTGGATATGTCCGTGTTGTATAATGTATGTGTGTGGATATGTCCGTGTTGTATAATGTATGTGTGTGGATATGTCCGTGTTGTATAATGTATGTGTGTGGATATGTCCGTGTTGTATAATGTATGTGTGTGGATATGTCCGTGTTGTATAATGTATATGTGTGGATATGTCCGTGTTGTATAATGTATATGTGGAATGTACGTTTTGATGTTGTGAAACCTAATCTAACCTAACCTAACCTACAGTATATTTTTAGCGTCTTGGGGGTGTAAATACGTCTTTTGCCTAACTATAGGTGAGCGGCTCTGTGTCAGGTGGTGGACTGATGGCCTCTCTCTCTCTCTCTCTCTCTCTCTCTCTCTCTCTCTCTCTCTCTCTCTCTCTTATATTTTCTCTCTCTTAATCCAAAACAGCCCACACCACTCTTTCTCTCTCTGACTAAAGTCTGCCATGGTCCAACACACACACTACTACTACTACTGTCACTACTGTCACTCGGAATCGAGTATGACGATCATCCAGCTATGATACAATGATATGAGTTATTAAGGATGTACACCTAGGTTGGTGAGGTCTGAGGTGACCGACAGGGTCAATCACAGATGTTGCACACGTGTGGGGGGGGGGGGGGGGTTACATCTAGTGCGGGAAGGGTGGCGGCAGCGTCTTTCCGGCGTTGGCGCTTGTCTGCCTCGGTATGCAGTCGGGCTAACTCGAAAGCATTAACACTTTCTTGTGTGGTGATCCTCCAAGCGTTACAGTGTGGAGTAATTGTCTCCGAGGTGAGGGGGTCGATTTGGCACATATAATATTCGTTAGGTGACTGTAAAGTAACTGCTTTGGCAGTCTACTGTCGTCCATGCTGGTAACATGGCCAGTCCAACGTAGTTGTTCATGGATAATGGTAGCCTCGATGCTCCTACAGTTGGTGTCAGCAAGAATACTGGCATTTCTTCTTTTGTCTTCCCAGCAAACTCGGAGGATGGAACGTAGACTACGTTGGTGAAAGTTTTCAAGTTCCTTGAGGTGCCTCCTGTATGTGACCCATGTCTATCTGCCGTATAGCAAGGTGGGCAGGACCAGTGCCCGACACAAGTGCAACTTTGCTGATAGCTTCAGCTCCCTACAGCTGAAGACACGGGTACGGAGTCTGTTAAAGGCTTGAGATGCACATCTGATGTGATAGTGAATCTCTTCATCGATGTCCGCGGTGGTGGACAGGTGGGAGCCGAGATACTGAAAGTGGGTAACATTAGAGAGGGTAGTGCCGTTAAGCTGGATGAATGGTGGAAGTGTGGCTGAACCAGGGGCAGGCTGAAAGAGAATCTGAGTCTTACTTACATTCACCTTAAGGCCGAAATGTGCATACGCATCTGCATAGGTGTTCAGGATCTCCTGTAGGCCTCATTCAGTGTGAGCGACAAGGGTGAGGTCGTCTGCATACTGAAGTTCAGTAATGGAAACTGCTGACACCTTTGTTCCTGCCTGGAATCGTCTTATGTAGAAGAGATCCTTCATCCGGTACTCGATGCACAATTCGCCTGCTAAATTGGCACTGGCACGAGTAAGGAAGGCAGCCAAGAAAATGGAAAAGAGAGATAGTGCCAGTAGACATCTTTTTTTTACCCCCATTTGGATGAGGAAGAACTCAGACTGGGTACCATTGTGCAGGACAGTGCCGTTCATGCCATCGTGGTGTTGCCTCACAATAGCAATGAATTTGGTGGGTAGCCATAACGGCTGAGGGTCCAACAGAAGGCTTCCCTGTTGATTGAATTGAAGGCCTTGGTGAGGTTGATGAAGGCCATGTACAAGTCAAGACACTGTTCTCTGCACTTTTCCTGCATTCGGCAGGCAACAAAGATCATATCAGTGGTGCCCCGTGATGGTCGTGATGGTCTAAAGCCACACTGAGATTCTGGGAGGAAGTTTTCCACCTCAGGAAGAAGTCTGTTTACGAGGACTCGGGCGATAATCTTGCCAGCTGCAAAGAGCAGCGATATCCCACGGTAGTTGCCAGAGTCTGACCAGTCTCCCTTGTTCTTATAAATATTGACGATGGAGGCATCTTTAAGGGCTTGGGGATTTCCTCTTTTTCCCAGAATTATATTTTCCAGGAGAGAGAGGAGACGGCTAGTAAGCAGAGATTCTCCTATTTTATACACCTCGACTGGGATTCCATCAGGCCCTGAGGCTTTGTTATTTTTCATCTGTTTGATGGCAGTAGCTACCTCATCCAGGGATGGAGGATAACTGAGGTGGGTCAGCTCTAGATGTTGAGGGACCTGCTGGGTAGTCAGGACATCCACATCGGTGTTCCAGTTGAGCAGCGAATGGTAGTGCTCTTTCCAGCGCTGATGGATGCCTTTTTCGTCTTTAATTAGGGAGTTACCATCGAATGAGTGAGGGGGGGGGGGGGGGCTGTGCCATGAGTGATTGGCTCATAAAATTTTTAAGTGGAATTGAAAAATTCGTGCATCTTGTGCTGATCTGCAAGTTTTTGCAAATCACATGCTTTATTTTTAAACCAGTCATTCTTTAGTTGCGAAGTTCGTGCTGGGCTGCTGCTTTCTTCTTGCAAAAGGTGTCAGCTTTAGTCCAAGACTGAGGGTTGTTCTGCTAGTCAGTTAAAGCAGCACGTTTATCATCAATGAGTACAGTACATTGGTTGGTTTCCGGGTCATTTTCATCAAACCAGTCCTGGTGTATTCTTTCTATCTGACCGAAAGTTTCTCTGCAGGTTTTTGTCATGACAATTTCGAGAATACCCCATTTGGCACTGGGGTTTGTGTTGTTTGTTGTCGGGTTGTTTATCAACCCATGTTCGAGCTGCTCTCTGAAGGCCTGTGCTACCACTGGATCCTCCAGGCGCTTAATGTGAAAACCTCTTCTGGAGGCTTGTTGCCTTTGCCATTTTGGGGCGACGTGAAGTGAGAGTTTGATCAGTGTCACAGTGGTCTGAGCTATACATTGCTCGGGTGATGAGGACATCTCGGCGATCTCTTTCTCTGAAACTGATGTCAGTGTTTGGATCGTGGATGTTCCCACGAACCCTTGAGCTTGTCGGCCTGCATGAACAGTGTATTGGTGATGGTGAGGTTGTGTGCAGCTCACTTGCTGAGGAGTGGGCCGTTGGGATTACACTTGTCTAGTCCATTTCTCCCTATGGTTCCCTGCCAAATGTCAGCATCTCTGCCAACTCTGGCATTGAAGTCACCAAGGAGCACAACCTTATCTTCTCTAGGGATAGAGGTTAGCACTCTGTCAGGGTTGGCATAAAAGGCCTTGATGTCATCCTCTGCATCCAATGCTGGGGCGTATGCACTGATGAAAATGGCATGACGTGAGCGTTTCAATGGGACTCTGAGCGTCATGAGGTAATCGTTGATCCCAACAGGCATTTCAGTTAGCCTGTGTAGGATGCGTTGGTGGATGGTAGAGCCAACTCCATAAATGCAGTTTCTCTCTGCAGGAGGCTTACCCTTCCAGAGGCTTACCCTTCCTGAAAAAGGTATAGACAGAACCCCGTTCTGTGAATTGACCCTCGTCTGGGAGCCGGGACTAACTAATGGCTGCTATGTCGATTTTATACCGAGCCAGCTCTTTTGCCACAAGGGTGGTTCTTCTCTCAGGATGCGCATTTGTGCAGAGTTGTGACTAGAGACTCCCGGCAGTCATCTCTGGGGTAAGGGGGTTAGGATGATGATGGCTGCGTGTGAGTTTATTTATGTGATGAGGCAGGAGCGCAGTGGTGCAAGTGTTGCAACGACTGGGGAGAGGGAGAGTTGCAATGACCTGCCGATAGCCCAGTTTGTTGGGTTTCGCCTTATTAGCCTGTCCATCATGCATTGCCTTCGTCCGCCGGTGTAGTCGTTGGGTTCCCATGGAAGTCACCTATTCCGCCTGTATAGCCGTTGGTGTCTTGTTGGGGGTCTGTGAGCATGTCTGCTTGATGCAGGGCTCCATCGCAGATTTTTCGTTCTGGGTTTAATCCGCAAGGCAGCGGAGCAGTATTTGGTAGGTGCCAGGATGTGTCCACGTGCCAGTTGGCCTATGCGACGTCCCTCTGGGTGGGCCCACTGCTACTCCGAGATCCCCTGCTGGTCTGGCCTGGGCCCACGAGGCACCCAATTACCGTGTGTTGTCACGAGGAGGCACAGCAGGACTCTAGATGGTGAAGAGGCTGTGTACTGGCAGGGAAAGACTTGTGCAAGTTGTTTCCCTGTTCACCACGAGGGCTAGCCAGCGGCGGTAGCTGAAAGCGAGAGGAAGCAAGCAGTGCTTAAACCTTAACACTAACATAATGCTGCCACACTAGACGCATTACACCACCTTGTGCGCGCGCGCGCACACACACACACACACACACAACTATGCAGACAATCACCTGAGATAATGTCCAGCAGAGTCGCATGGCTTGTTATGCTACACGTACGTTGTGTGAACAGTTAACAGGTGTGTGTGTGTATAATAATTCTCTCTGTTACTCAATATTGGTCAAATTTCATGTAAATCGATGACGGGGGGGGGGGGGGGGTGAGGGGATGAGGAGATGAGGAGAAGGAGAAGCTGGAAAAGGAGGTGAAAGAGGAAAAGAGGCAGAGGGAAGGAAGAAGAGGAAGAGGAGGGGATGAAGGAGAGGAAGGGGAGGAGGATGAAGGAGAGGAAGAGAGGAAGAAGAGGAAAAAGGGGGAAGAAAAAAAGAGAGGGAGGAGAAGAAGAAGGAGAAGGAGGAGGGGGAGAAGAAGAAGGAGGAGGGGTGGAGTAAGGAGAGGGAGGAGGGGTGGAGGAAGGAGAGGGAGGAGGGGTGGAGGAAGGAGAGGGAGGAGGAGTGGAGGAAGGAGAGGGAGGGGCAGTAGAGTAAGGAGAGGGAGGAGGGGTGAAGGAAGGAGAGGGAGGAGGGGTGAAGGAAGGATAGGGAGGAGGGGTGAAGGAAGGATAGGGAGGAGGGGTGGAGGAAGGAGGGGGAGGGGCAGTAGAGTAAGGAGAGGGAGGAGGGGTGGAGGAAGGAGAGGGAGGAGGAGTGGAGGAAGGAGAGGGAGGAGGGGTGAAGGAAGGATAGGGAGGAGGGGTGGAGGAAGGAGAGGGAGGAGGGGTGAAGTAAGGAGAGGGAGGAGGGGTGAAGGAAGGAGAGGGACGAGGAGTGGAGTAAGGAGAGGGAGGTGGGGTGGAGGAAGGAGAGGGAGGAGGGGTGAAGGAAGGAGAGGGAGGAGGGGTGAAGTAAGGAGAGGGAGGAGGAGAGGAGTAAGGAGAGGGAGGAGGGGTGGAGGAAGGAGAGGGAGGAGGGGTGGAGGAAGGAGGGGGAGGGGCAGTAGAGTAAGGAGAGGGAGGAGGGGTGAAGGAAGGATAGGGAGGAGGGGTGAAGGAAGGAGAGGGAGGAGGGGTGAAGGAAGGAGAGGGACGAGGAGTGGAGTAAGGAGAGGGAGGTGGGGTGGAGGAAGGAGAGGGAGGAGGAGTGGAGGAAGGAGAGGGAGGAGGGGTGAAGGAAGGATAGGGAGGAGGGGTGGAGGAAGGAGAGGGAGGAGGGGTGAAGTAAGGAGAGGGAGGAGGGGTGGAGGAAGGAGAGCGAGGAGGGGTGGAGGAAGGAGAGGGAGGAGGAGTGGAGTAAGGAGAGGGAGGAGGGGTGGAGGAAGGAGAGGGAGGAGGGGTGGAGGAAGGAGAGGGAGGAGGGGTGGAGGAAGGAGGGGGAGGAGGGGTGGAGGAAGGAGAGGGAGGAGGGGTGGAGGAAGGAGAGGGAGGAGGGGTGGAGGAAGGAGAGGGAGGAGGGGTGGAGGAAGGAGAGGGAGGAGGGGTGGAGGAAGGAGAGGGAGTAGGGGTGGAGGAAGGAGAGGGAGTAGGGGTGGAGGAAGGAGAGGGAGGAGGGGTGGAGGAAGGAGAGGGAGGAGGGGTGGAGGAAGGAGAGGGAGTAGGGGTGGAGGAAGGAGAGGGAGGAGGGGTGGAGGAAGGAGAGGGAGGAGGGGTGGAGGAAGGAGAGGGAGGAGGAGTGGAGGAAGGAGAGGGAGGAGGGGTGGAGGAAGGAGAGGGAGGAGGGGTGGAGGAAGGAGAGGGAGGAGGGGTGGAGGAAGGAGAGGGAGGAGGGGTGGAGGAAGGAGGGGGAGGAGGGGTGGAGGAAGGAGAGGGAGGAGGGTGGAGGAAGGTGAGGGAGGAGGGGTGGAGGAAGGAGAGGGAGGAGGGGTGGAGGAAGGAGAGGGAGGAGGGGTGGAGGAAGGAGAGGGAGGAGGGGTGGAGGAAGGAGAGGGAGGAGGGGTGGAGGAAGGAGGGGGAGGAGGGGTGGAGGAAGGAGAGGGAGGAGGGGTGGAGGAAGGAGAGGGAGGAGGGGTGGAGGAAGGAGAGGGAGGAGGGGTGGAGGAAGGAGAGGGAGGAGGGGTGGAGGAAGGAGAGGGAGTAGGGGTGGAGGAAGGAGAGGGAGTAGGGGTGGAGGAAGGAGAGGGAGGAGGGGTGGAGGAAGGAGAGGGAGGAGGGGTGGAGGAAGGAGAGGGAGTAGGGGTGGAGGAAGGAGAGGGAGGAGGGGTGGAGGAAGGAGAGGGAGGAGGGGTGGAGGAAGGAGAGGGAGTAGGGGTGGAGGAAGGAGAGGGAGGAGGGGTGGAGGAAGGAGAGGGAGGAGGGGTGGAGGAAGGAGAGGGAGGAGGGGTGGAGGAAGGAGAGGGAGGAGGGGTGGAGTAAGGAGAGGGAGGAGGGGTGGAGGAAGGAGAGGGAGGAGGGGTGGAGGAAGGAGAGGGAGTAGGGGTGGAGGAAGGAGAGGGAGGAGGGGTGGAGGAAGGAGAGGGAGTAGGGGTGGAGGAAGGAGAGGGAGGAGGGGTGGAGGAAGGAGAGGGAGGAGGGTGGAGGAAGGAGAGGGAGTAGGGGTGGAGGAAGGAGAGGGAGGAGGGGTGGAGGAAGGAGAGGGAGGAGGGGTGGAGGAAGGAGAGGGAGTAGGGGTGGAGGAAGGAGAGGGAGGAGGGGTGGAGGAAGGAGAGGGAGGAGGGGTGGAGGAAGGAGAGGGAGGAGGGGTGGAGGAAGGAGAGGGAGGAGGGGTGGAGGAAGGAGAGGGAGGAGGGGTGGAGGAAGGAGAGGGAGTAGGGGTGGAGGAAGGAGAGGGAGGAGGGGTGGAGGAAGGAGAGGGAGGAGGGGTGGAGGAAGGAGAGGGAGGAGGGGTGGAGGAAGGTGAGGGAGGAGGGGTGGAGGAAGTTCTATCCCAATGGGTTAAGTGAATTGCTTTATACAATTATTATTCATAACATCTCTCTCTCTCTCTCTCTCTCTCTCTCTCTCTCTCTCTCTCTCTCTCTCTCTCTCTCTCTCTGTTCACACAAATATCATATACTGTTTGGGTCAAAATGTTAATTATATTTTTTGGGGTCAGGTTTATAGTAATAGTATGTAACGTGCATCAATAATAATAATAATTACAATAATAATAATTGGTCAGCAACATTAGTGTATACAACAAGGAGGAAGCATTACGTGAGTCGAGGGCGCCATAATTATTACAATGATCCAAAATGTAAATATATTATAATTGTTTGTATGTATATAAACATTTTCCAGCCAACAGTCTGCATGTTTTAGAGAGTCCATTGTGGTGTGGAGGATCGCCCTGTGAGCCCATTATGGTCAGGGTTATATTAGTGGCCCAAGTATGGCTACAAAGCTTTAACAGACGCGCCTGTAGGTCAGGTTACCCTGGGTGGGGGACGCCTGTGTTGTAATGATCTGCTCTCCCAGTAACGTGGATTACCTCTTCTTTCATACATACCCGCGCTGGTTCCTCCTCCTCCTGCCCTGTCCCCCACAACCATGTAAGTGCCATTGTACCAGGCATTGTGTTCCTCCTGCTGTCTGTCTGTGCTAACACTTTTTGCTAGCTCTCTCTCTCTCTCTGACACACACACACACACACATATCCATCCTTCTCATTCATTATCATGTACGAATATGTTATTTTTTACTTTATTTAACTTGTTGTTATTGTACCTTAAGTCATCTATTCATATTTACCATTTTTATGGACTATGTGCTTAGTGCGTTCTAACAACAACTTAGTTCACAATATAACTCACTCTACCGGACACACCCTTCTCCCCTCAGCATACATCAGTTCATCATTTTATAATTATAATGTATTCTCAGTTGTTCTTGTCGGTCATTTCTTCCTCTACAATGTCCCATCTCTGTATAGTCCTCTCACTCTACTGTTTAGTAAAATCTTACTTTTGAAAACTGGCTCAGTCTCATCAGTGTGTGTGTCAGTCAGGGAACACAACACATCCGGCGGCTGATTCACTGCCTTACTTGTGCTCTTTGTTTGTGAGAACATCATAATGAAGGAAGTGTTGTTCAGAGGTTATTGTGAGTTAGCAGAGAGAGATAATGTATGTGACGGTGACCACCACTACTACTTTCTCACACCTCTACTGTTGCCTTCACCCAAGATGCTTCACACATTGTCATAATCACACACACGATCCCACAATTTGTCCTCCTTCTCCTCTTCACCATCACCACAGAATCCCCATACCCTCTCTCCCATGGTAGTTTTGTGTCGCTTACGAGTAGGTTTATGTCCACTCCAGAGATACATTGTTCAGTCTGCATCTGTACCAACTGAAGCTATACTGAGGTGGGCTGATTGTGGTCCGAAGCAGTGACACGTCTCTCTCGCTCTCTCCCTGCACCCCTGCTACACAGCAATCTTCTCTCCCTGCCAGTATTCCCTCCTTGCTATACCCCCATCTCCCTCTACACTGTCCCGTATCAAATCTTAGTTCCCAGACTACTGAGAGCCCGGGGAGTACAGTCTACTGACGGACTACAGTACACCTTCCTTAATGACTCTCCTCTTCCTCTGACCACCTGCTCATCTCCTCCTGTACACACACACACACACACACACACACACACATAAAATGTTGCGCATCAATGCTTTGTACAGTGCTGATGATAAAATACTTGGTACAATGATGGTCACTTGCTTTGCAACACGCTGGTCCACCGCTTATTGCTATGCTGTCCCCTACAGTGGACCGTAACATGCTGGCTGTCAGTTTCTCTGTTCAAGGAGAATTTTAGCGCTGCCTTTGTAACCTTCAAGACCAGTGACTATGTGCAGATAAATCCTTTTATAGTTCTCATGGAACCTTTGGTGTTGTATAGGCGGTCGAGTGGATACAGAGCTTGACTCCTGTTCCATGGGTCGGCCGTTCGATCCCCGGGTACTCCCAGTTTAACCAACTGTAAATGCGGTCGAGAGCAATACCGGCCGTGCTGCCTCCCTTTGTACCGAAGGCTTAGTATACTGTACAGTATCCACACGTCCCTAACGGGCAGTCATGCCTATGGGACCCACTTTCACTACTCCAGTAACGTTGGTGTGTCGGTGTACATAGTTCTGGTCAACACGTTTATCAGAGCTGCTGCTTTATCCATTACATGTATAGGGTACATAGTGATGTTACAGCGTCAGCCTCCCGCCCAGTGGTCACAGTCTGGTATCACCAAACACTAATTACTACTACTAATTATGACAATAACAATAATTAATAATAATAATAGTCAACTTCGCTTTAGTGTGTGTGTGTATATATTTAATGCTTTGGCTGCGTGACTGCTCCAGCAAGTGTACTGAACTGTTATATATGTTTTTGTGCATTCTGAATATGTGATTTATTATTTTCTGATAAAGCCAAAAGGAAACTAAACCAAGCCATGAGAGAGACAGTGATGTTGATCAGAGATGCCCTCGTCTGTTTCTCCCCCACAGCTATAGACCCACACCCCTTCGTCGACGAGTGCCCCTACGCCGGGTATTGTCTCAACGGGGGGACTTGTATGATGTTCAGGATCGTCGGCGAGCTAGTTTGTCAGTGAGTACCTGTACCTGCCCCTACTGTACCTGTACCTACTGTAACCTGTACCTGCCCCTACTGTACCTACTGTACCGTCCCCTACTGTACCTATACCTACTGTACCTGTACCTACTGCAACCTGTACCTGCCCCTACTGTACCTACTGTACCTGCCGCCACTGTACCTGTACCTACCCCTAATGTACCTGTACCTACCCTTACTGTACCTGTACCTACCCCTAATGTACCTGTACCTACTGTACCTGTACCTACTGTAACCTGTACCTACCCCTACTGTACCTGTACCTACTGTACCTGTACCTACCCCTAATGTACCTGTACCTACTGTACCTGCCCCTACTGTACCTTCCCCTACTGTACCTATACCTACTGTACCTGTACTTGTATCTACTGCAACCTGTACCTGCCCCTACTGTACCTACTGTACCTGCCGCCACTGTACCTGTACCTACTCCTACTGTACCTGTACCTACTGTACCTGTACCTACCCTTACTGTACCTGTACCTACTGTACCTGTACCTACCCTTACTGTACCTGTACCTACTATACCTGTACCTACCCTTACTGTACCTGTACCTACTGTACCTGTACCTACTGTACCCTCCCCTACTGTACCTGTACCTACTGTACCTGTACCTACTGTACCCTCCCCTACTGTACCTGTACCTACTGTACCTGTACCTACCCTTACTGTACCTGTACCTACTGTACCTGTACCTACCCCTAATGTACCTGTACCTACTGTACCTGTACCTACCCTTACTGTACCTGTACCTACCCCTACTGTACCTGTACCTACTGTACCTGTACCTACCCGTACTGTACCTGTACCTACTGTACCTGTACCTGTACCTACTGTACCTGTACCTGTACCTACTGTACCTGTACCTACTGTACCTGTACCTACCCCTACTGTACTGTACCTCTTACTGTACTGCACCCTTACTGTACTGTACTCTTACTGTACTGTACTCTTACTGTACTGTACCTCTCTACTGTACCTGTACCTACTGTACCTGTACCTACCCCTACTGTACCTGTACCTACTGTACTGTACTACCCTTACTGTACTGTACCTTACTGTACTGTACCTCTTACTGTACCTGTACTCCTTACTGTACCTGTACCTACCCCTACTGTACCTGTACCTACTGTACCTGTACCTACCCCTACTGTACCTACCCCTACTGTACCTGTACCTACTGTACCTGTACCTACCCCTACTGTACCTGTACCTACCCCTACTGTACCTGTACCTACTGTACCTACCCCTACTGTACTGTACCTTACTGTACTGTACCCTTACTGTACTGTACCTCCTACTGTACTGTACCTTACTGTACCTGTACTACCCTTACTGTACTGTACCTTACTGTACTGTACCTACCCTACTGTACCTGTACCTACCCTTACTGTACCTGTACCTACTGTACTGTACCCTTACTGTACTGTACCCTTACTGTACTGTACCCTTACTGTACTGTACCCTTACTGTACTCTTACTGTACTGTACTCTTACTGTACTGTACTCTTACTGTACTGTACTCTTACTGTACTGTACCCTTACTGTACTGTACCCTTACTGTACTGTACCTCCTTACTGTACCTGTACTCCTTACTGTACTGTACCTTACTGTACCTGTACTACCCTTACTGTACTGTACCTTACTGTACTGTACCTACTGTACTGTACCTGTACCCTTACTGTACTGTACCCTTACTGTACCTGTACCTACCCTACTGTACTGTACCTTACTGTACTGTACCTACTGTACTGTACTGCACCCTTACTGTACTGTACTCTTACTGTACTGTACTCTTACTGTACTGTACCTCTTACTGTACCTGTACCTACCTTACTGTACCTGTACCTTACTGTACCTGTACTACCCTTACTGTACTGTACCCTTACTGTACTGTACCTACCCTACTGTACTGTACCTTACTGTACTGTACCTACCCCTACTGTACCTGTACCTACTGTACCTGTACCTACCCCTACTGTACCTGTACCTACCCCTACTGTACCTGTACCCCTACTGTACCTGTACCTACTGTACCTGTACCTACCCCTACTGTACCTGTACCTACTGTACCTGTACCTACCGCTACTGTACCTGTACCCTTACTGTACTGTACCTTACTGTACTGTACCCTTACTGTACTGTACCTACCCTACTGTACCTGTACCTACCCTTACTGTACCTGTACCTACCTACTGTACCTGTACCTTACTGTACTGTACCTTACTGTACTGTACCCTTACTGTACCTGTACCTACTGTACTGTACTCCTTACTGTACTGTACCTACCCTACTGTACCTGTACCTACTGTACTGTACCTACCCTTACTGTACTGTACTACCCTACTGTACCTGTACTACCCTTACTGTACCTGTACCTACCCTTACTGTACCTGTACCTACTGTACTGTACTCCTTACTGTACCTGTACCTACCCTACTGTACTGTACCTACTGTACTGTACCTACCCTACTGTACTCTACCCTACTGTACCTGTACCTACTTACCTGTACCTACCCTTACTGTACTGTACCTACCCTTACTGTACTGTACCTACTGTACCTGTACCTACCCTACTGTACTGTACTACCCTTACTGTACCTGTACCTACCCTACTGTACCTGTACCTTACTGTACTGTACTACCCTACTGTACTGTACTCCCTTACTGTACTGTACCTACTGTTCCTGTACTACCCTTACTGTACTGTACCTTACTGTACTGTACCCTTACTGTACTGTACCTACCCTTACTGTACTGTACCTACTGTACTGTACCTACCCTTACTGTACCTGTACCTACTGTACTGTACTACCCTTACTGTACTGTACTCCCTTACTGTACCTGTACCTTACTGTACCTGTACCTACTGTACTGTACCTACCCTACTGTACTGTACTACCCTTACTGTACTGTACCTACCCCTACTGTACCTGTACCTACTGTACCTGTACCTACCCCTACTGTACCTGTACCTACTGTACCTGTACCTACTGTACCTGTACCTACCCCTACTGTACCTGTACCTACCCCTACTGTACCTGTACCTACTGTACCTGTACCTGTACCTACTGTACCTGTACCTACTGTACCTGTACCTACCCCTACTGTACCTGTACCTACTGTACCTGTACCTACCCTTACTGTACCTGTACCTACTGTACCTACCCCTACTGTACCTGTACCTACCCCTACTGTACCTGTACCTACTGTACCTGTACCTACCCCTACTGTACCTGTACCTACTGTACCTGTACCTGTACCTACTGTACCTGTACCTACTGTACCTGTACCTACCCCTACTGTACCTGTACCTACTGTACCTGTACCCCTACTGTACCTGTACCTACTGTACCTGTACCTACCCCTACTGTACCTGTACCTACTGTACCTGTACCTACCCCTAATGTACCTGTACCTACTCTACCTGTGCCTGTACCAACTGTACCTGTACCTGTACCAACTGTACCTGTACCTGTACCTACTGTACCTGTACCTACTATACCTGTACCTGTACCAACTGTACCTGTACCTGTACCAACTGTACCTGTACCTGTACCTACTGTACCTGTACCTACTATACCTGTACCTGTACCAACTGTACCTGTACCTGTACCAACTGCACCTGTACCTGTACCTACTGTACCTGTACCTACTATACCTGTACCTGTACCAACTGTACCTGTACCAACTGTACCTGTACCTGTACCTACTGTACCTGTACCTACTATACCTGTACCTGTACCTACTGTACCTGTACCTACCCCTAATGTACCTGTGCCTACTCTACCTGTACCTGTACCTACTGTACCTGTACCTGTACCTACTGTACCTGTACCTACCCCTAATGTACCTGTGCCTACTCTACCTGTACCTGTACCTACTGTACCTGTACCTGTACCTACTATACCTGTACCTGTACCTACTCTACCTGTACCTGTACCTACTGTACCTGCACCTACTGTACCTGCCCCTACTGTACCTACTGTACCTGTACCTACCCCTACTGTACCTGTGCCCACTGTACCTGTGCCTACTGTACCTGTACCTACTGTACCTGTACCTACCCCTACTATACCTGTACCTGTACCTACTGTACCTGTACCTACTGTACCTGTACCTACCCCTACTATACCTGTACCTGTACCTACTGTACCTGTACCTGTACCTACTGTACCTGTACCTACTCTACCTGTACCTGTACCTACTCTACCTGTACCTGTACCTATTGTACCTGCACCTACTGTACCTGCCCCTACTGTACCTACTGTACCTGTACCTACCCCTACTGTACCTGTGCCCACTGTACCTGTGCCTACTGTACCTGTACTTGTACCTACTGTACCTGCCCCTACTGTACCTACTGTACCTGTACCTGTCGCTACTGTACCTGTACCTGCCCCTACTGTACCTACTGTGCCTGTACCTGTCGCTACTTTACCTGTACCTGTCGCTACTGTACCTGTACCTGCCCCTACTGTACCTACTGTGCCTGTACCTGTCGCTACTGTACCTGTACCTGTCGCTACTGTACCTGTACCTGCCCCTACTGTACCTACTGTGCCTGTACCTGTCGCTACTGTACCTGTACCTGTCGCTACTGTACCTGTACCTGCCCCTACTGTACCTGCCCCTACTGTACCTACTGTGCCTGTACCTGTCGCTACTGTACCTGTACCTGCCCCTACTGTACCTACTGTACCTGTACCTGTCGCTACTGTACCTGTACCTGCCCCTACTGTACCTACTGTGCCTGTACCTGTCGCTACTGTACCTGTACCTGTCGCTACTGTACCTGTACCTGCCCCTACTGTACCTACTGTGCCTGTACCTGTCGCTACTGTACCTGTACCTGTCGCTACTGTACCTGTACCTGCCCCTACTGTACCTACTGTGCCTGTACCTGTCGCTACTGTACCTGTACCTGTCGCTACTGTACCTGTACCTGCCCCTACTGTACCTGCCCCTACTGTACCTACTGTGCCTGTACCTGTCGCTACTGTACCTGTACCTGCCCCTACTGTACCTACTGTACCTGTACCTGTCGCTACTGTACCTGTACCTGTCGCTACTGTACCTGTACCTGTCGCTACTGTACCTGTACCTGTCGCTACTGTGCCTGTACCTGTCGCTACTGTACCTGTACCTGTCGCTACTGTACCTGTACCTGCCCCTACTGTACCTACTGTGCCTGTACCTGTCGCTACTGTACCTGTACCTGTCGCTACTGTACCTGTACCTGCCCCTACTGTACCTGTTCCTGCCCCTACTGTACCTGTACCTGCCCCTACTGTACCTGTACCTGCCCCTACTGTACCTACTGTGCCTGTACCTGTCGCTACTGTACCTGTACCTGCCCCTACTGTACCTGTACCTGTCGCTACTGTACCTGTACCTGTCGCTACTGTACCTGCCCCTACTGTACCTGTACCTGTCGCTACTGTACCTGTACCTGCCCCTACTGTACCTGTACCTGTCGCTACTGTGCCTGTACCTGTCGCTACTGTACCTGTACCTGCCCCTACTGTACCTGTACCTGTCGCTACTGTACCTGTACCTGCTCCTACTGTACCTGTACCTACTGTACCTGTACCTGCTCCTACTGTACCTGTACCTGCCCCTACTGTACCTACTGTGCCTGTACCTGTCGCTACTGTACCTGTACCTGCCCCTACTGTGCCTGTACCTGCCCCTACTGTACCTGTACCTGCTCCTACTGTACCTGTACCTGCTCCTACTGTACCTGTACCTGCTCCTACTGTACCTGTACCTGCTCCTACTGTACCTGTACCTACTGTACCTGTACCTGCTCCTACTGTACCTGTACCTGCTCCTACTGTACCTGTACCTGCCCCTACTGTACCTACTGTGCCTGTACCTGTCGCTACTGTACCTGTACCTGCCCCTACTGTACCTACTGTACCTGTACCTGCTCCTACTGTACCTGTACCTGCTCCTACTGTACCTGTACCTGCTCCTACTGTACCTGTACCTGTCGCTACTGTACCTGTACCTGCCCCTACTGTACCTACTGTACCTGTACCTGCTCCTACTGTACCTGTACCTGCTCCTACTGTACCTGTACCTGTCGCTACTGTACCTGTACCTGCCCCTACTGTACCTACTGTACCTGTACCTGCCCCTACTGTACCTGTACCTGCTCCTACTGTACCTGTACTTGCTCCTACTGTACCTGTACCTGCCCCTACTGTACCTACTGTACCTGTACCTGTACCTGTTCCTGTTCCTGTACCTGCTCCTACTGTACCTGTACCTGCTCCTACTGTACCTGTACCTGTCGCTACTGTACCTGTACCTGCCCCTACTGTACCTACTGTACCTGTACCTGCTCCTACTGTACCTGTACCTGCTCCTACTGTACCTGTACCTGTCGCTACTGTACCTGTACCTGCCCCTACTGTACCTACTGTTCCTGTACCTGCTCCTACTGTACCTGTACCTGCTCCTACTGTACCTGTACCTGTTCCTGTTCCTGTACCTGCTCCTACTGTACCTGTACCTGCTCCTACTGTACCTGTACCTGCTCCTACTGTACCTGTACCTGCTCCTACTGTACCTGTACCTGTCGCTACTGTACCTGTACCTGCCCCTACTGTACCTACTGTTCCTGTACCTGCTCCTACTGTACCTGTACCTGCTCCTACTGTACCTGTACCTGCTCCTACTGTACCTGTACCTGTCGCTACTGTACCTGTACCTACTGTACCTGTACCTACCCTTACTGTACCTGTACCTACTGTACCTGTACCTGCTCCTACTGTACCTGTACCTGCTCCTACTGTACCTGTACCTGCTCCTACTGTACCTGTACCTACCCCTACTGTACCTGTACCTACCCCTACTGTACCTGTACCTACTGTACCTGTACCTACCCTTACTGTACCTGTACCTACTGTACCTGTACCTGCTCCTACTGTACCTGTACCTGCTCCTACTGTACCTGTACCTGCTCCTACTGTACCTGTACCTGTCGCTACTGTACCTGTACCTACTGTACCTGTACCTACCCTTACTGTACCTGTACCTACTGTACCTGTACCTGCTCCTACTGTACCTGTACCTGCTCCTACTGTACCTGTACCTGCTCCTACTGTACCTGTACCTGCTCCTACTGTACCTGTACCTGCTCCTACTGTACCTGTACCTGCCCCTACTGTACCTACTGTACCTGTTCCTGTACCTGTTCCTGTACCTGTACCTGTTCCTGTACCTGTTCCTGTTCCTGTACCTGTTCCTGTACCTGTACCTGTTCCTGTACCTGTTCCTGTTCCTGTTCCTGTTCCTGTACCTGTAACTGTTCCTGTACCTGTTCCTGTTCCTGTTCCTGTTCCTGTACCTGTACCTGTTCCTGTTCCTGTTCCTGTACCTGTTCCTGTACCTGTACCTGTACCTGTTCCTGTACCTGTACCTGTTCCTGTACCTGTTCCTGTTCCTGTACCTGTTCCTGTACCTGTTCCTGTACCTGTTCCTGTACCTGTTCCTGTTCCTGTACCTGTACCTGTACCTGTTCCTGTTCCTGTTCCTGTTCCTGTACCTGTTCCTGTACCTGTTCCTGTTCCTGTACCTGTACCTGTACCTGTACCTGTTCCTGTTCCTGTTCCTGTACCTGTTCCTGTACCTGTTCCTGTTCCTGTACCTGTTCCTGTTCCTGTACCTGTTCCTGTACCTGTTCCTGTTCCTGTACCTGTTCCTGTTCCTGTACCTGTTCCTGTTCCTGTACCTGTTCCTGTTCCTGTTCCTGTACCTGTTCCTGTACCTGTTCCTGTTCCTGTTCCTGTTCCTGTACCTGTTCCTGTACCTGTACCTGTTCCTGTACCTGTACCTGTTCCTGTACCTGTACCTGTTCCTGTACCTGTTCCTGTACCTGTACCTGTTCCTGTACCTGTTCCTGTACCTGTACCTGTTCCTGTACCTGTTCCTGTACCTGTTCCTGTTCCTGTTCCTGTACCTGTACCTGTTCCTGTACCTGTACCTGTTCCTGTTCCTGTACCTGTACCTGTTCCTGTTCCTGTACCTGTTCCTGTTCCTGTTCCTGTACCTGTACCTGTTCCTGTACCTGTTCCTGTTCCTGTACCTGTTCCTGTACCTGTACCTGTTCCTGTACCTGTTCCTGTTCCTGTACCTGTTCCTGTTCCTGTACCTGTTCCTGTTCCTGTACCTGTTCCTGTACCTGTTCCTGTTCCTGTTCCTGTACCTGTTCCTGTTCCTGTACCTGTACCTGTTCCTGTTCCTGTTCCTGTACCTGTACCTGTTCCTGTTCCTGTACCTGTACCTGCTCCTACTGTACCTGTACCTGCTCCTACTGTACCTGTACCTGCTCTTACTGTACCTACTGTACCTGTACCTATTGTACCTGTACCTGCCCATACTGTACCTGTACCTACTGCACCTGTACCTAGTGTACCTATTCCTACTGTACCTGTACCTACCCCTACTGTACCTACTGTACCTGTACCTGCCCATACTGTACCTGTACCTACTGTACCTGTTTCTACTGTACCTGTACCTACCCCTCCTGTACCTGTACCTACTGTACCTGCCCCTACTTTACCTATACTTACTGTACCTGTACCTACTGTGACAGTACCAGCACTAGTGACAGTATCAGCATTAGTGACAGGACCAGCATTAGTGACAGTATCAGCACTAGTGACAGTACCAGCACTAGTGACAGTACCAGCACTAGTGACAGTACCAGCATTAGTGACAGTATCAGCACTAGTGACAGTACCAGCACTAGTGACAGTACCAGCACTAGTGACAGTATCAGCAATAGTGACAGTACCAGCACTAGTGACAGTACCAGCACTAGTGACAGTACCAGCATCAGTGACAGTATGAGCGCTAGTGACAGTACCAGCACTAGTGACAGTACTTGCATCAGTGTGAGGGAAAACATTATGTGAGTTGTGCTGCCAGGCTTACCTCACTCACTCCTAACTCTGTACGTGTTAATTTATGTTGAAATTCAGAAGTTGACTTGATAATATTTAGGTAATTTATGTAAAAAAATACCTGTGTAGTAATATGATGAAAGTTTTCTAATTAAATATAGTGTAGGCTCTGTGTATGTATGTGTGTTTGTAGGCTTGTATCTGTGTTTATATGTGAGTAGGTTTGTGTATATGTCAGCCTATTGCTTGATGTAATGGTCTTGTGTACCCACAGGTGTGCAGAAGGCTACAAGGGTCAGCGGTGCCAGGAGAAGGAAGTTTACCCAACGTTTAGTGAGTACATCAGCTGAGTGTTGGAATGACTAACTGTCGTTCTTCTACTCTTCCTTGTATTGTACTGTGTATCATTTTGTTGCGTTTACGGCTTTAGTGAGTATTTATATACCTTCAGAATTTTGCATCTAACTTGTTTTATTATTATTGTGTGCAAGAAATAACGTAGTTATGCATTATGTTGTGGACGCATTTAATGTTATTGATGGGAATTAGCTGTTGGAAATTGATTGCATGATGATGATGATGATGATGATGATGATGATGATGATGATAATGATGTTGTTGTTGTTGTTGTTGTTCTTATTGACATGCCACGTTCGTGGAGTATGCCTGAGGCAGGACCTGTGTGTGTCCTTACTGTAAGTGAACCAAACATGTTCACTCAAACAATTATTTAGTTCACACTATATATATATATATATATATATATATATATATATTATATATATATATATATATATATATATATATATATATATATATATATATATATATATATAGTGTGTTTCCTTCACTACCAAGAGAGTTTATATGGTGAAGGTGGTGCAGGTTTGATCGCCTTGTCTTCAGACCAGAGGGTAATATCTCACTCCTGCCTCAGGTTAACCTCCCCAAACAAAATAAAGATCTAAATGCTTAGGGCTGACGGCGCTTCATGATAAGCTGCTTTGGTGGTGTGTTATTAACACAGAGTAACAAGGAGCACCTCGGGCGTTGTGTTACTGGAGTCAAGTATCAACATACACTCCTTGGCAGTATACAGTACCAATGGGCACATAACCCCACTCATCAAGGCAGCTGATAACACCTATTGCTCAGTTTATCTTTACATGCAATATGGATATACATTTTAAGCCAACATTTATTTTCAATTGATTATCGCATTAAATATATCTTGCTGTCTCTTTATATTTCCTGATGAGCGGTCTTGGCATGTTCAGTACCTGTGACCTAAGAACCTGCTTGTTGCGTGTGGTTTTCACTTACCGCTGCATCACACGAGAGACGGTCCCATCCTGGCCTCACACCACACACACATTATGCTAAAATAGTCATTGCTGCCAGTCTTTACGTCTTCAGCGTGCTCTCTACACCCCAGCAGGGCTAAAAACCTCACCCCAGATAACACTCCTTCACCCCAGATAACACTCCCTCACCCCAGATAACACCCCCTCACCCCAGATAACACCCCCCTCACCCCAGATAACACCCCTTCACCCCAGATAACACCCCCTCACCCCAGATAACACCCCCTCACCCCAGATAACACTCCCTCACCCCAGATAACACTCCTTCACCCCAGATAACACTCCTTCACCCCACATAACACTCCCTCACCCCAGATAACACTCCCTCACCCCAGATAACACTCCTTCACTCCAGATAACACTCCTTCACCCCACATAACACTTCTTCACCCCAGATAACACCCCCTCACCCCAGATAACACTCCCTCACCCCAGATAACACTCCCTCACCCCAGATAACACTCCCTCACCCCAGATAACACTCCCTCACGCCAGATAACACTCCTTCACCCCAGATAACACCCCCTCACCCCAGATAACACTCCCTCACCCCAAATAACACTCCCTCACGCCAGATAACACTCCCTCACCCCAAATAACACTCCCTCACCCCACATAACACTCCCTCACCCCAGATAACACTCCCTCACCCAAGATAACACTCCTTCACCCCAGATAACACTCCCTTACCCCAAATAACACTCCCTCACCCCAGATAACACTCCCTCACCTCAGATAACACTCCTTCACCCCACATAACACTCCCTCACCCCAGATAACACTCCCTCACCCCAAATAACACTCCTTCACCCCAGATAACACTCCCTCACCCCAGATAACACTCCCTCACCCCACATAACACTCCCTCACCCCAGATAACACTCCCTCACGCCAGATAAAACTCCCTCACCCCAGATAACACCCCCTCACCCCAGATAACACTCCCTCACCCCAGATAACACTCCCTCACCCCAGATAACACTCCCTCACCCCAGATAACACTCCCTCACCCCAGATAACACTCCCTCACCCCAGATAACACTCCTTCACCCCAGATAACACCCCCTCACCCCAGATAACACTCCCTCACCCCAGATAACACTCCCTCACCCCAGATAACACTCCTTCACTCCAGATAACACTCCTTCACCCCACATAACACTCCTTCACCCCAGATAACACCCCCTCACCCCAGATAACACTCCCTCACCCCAGATAACACTCCCTCACCCCAGATAACACTCCCTCACCCCAGATAACACTCCCTCACGCCAGATAACACTCCTTCACCCCAGATAACACCCCCTCACCCCAGATAACACTCCCTCACCCCAAATAACACTCCCTCACGCCAGATAACACTCCCTCACCCCAAATAACACTCCCTCACCCCACATAACACTCCCTCACCCCAGATAACACTCCCTCACCCAAGATAACACTCCTTCACCCCAGATAACACTCCCTTACCCCAAATAACACTCCCTCACCCCAGATAACACTCCCTCACCTCAGATAACACTCCTTCACCCCACATAACACTCCCTCACCCCAGATAACACTCCCTCACCCCAAATAACACTCCTTCACCCCAGATAACACTCCCTCACCCCAGATAACACTCCCTCACCCCACATAACACTCCCTCACCCCAGATAACACTCCCTCACGCCAGATAACACTCCCTCACCCCAGATAACACCCCCTCACCCCAGATAACACTCCCTCACCCCAGATAACACTCCCTCACCCCAGATAACACTCCCTCACCCCAGATAACACTCCCTCACCCCAGATAACACTCCCTCACCCCAGATAACACTCCCTCACCCCAGATAACACCCCCTCACCCCAGATAACACTCCCTCACCCCAGATAACACTCCCTCACCCCAGATAACACTCCCTCACCCAAGATAACACTCCTTCACCCCAGATAACACCCCCTCACCCCAAATAACACCCCTTCACCCCAGATAACACTCCCTCACCCCAAATAACACCCCCTCACCCCAAATAACACCCCCTCACCCCGGATAACACTCCTTCAGCACACACACACACACAATATCTCTCCCACTCATCCATCACCTTCCCACCTGCCACTGATCCACAATCCCATGCCCACTCAAATGACCATTCAACCCCACTCACCCATTCACCCCCCACTCACCTACCCCTTCACCCCCCACTCACCTTCCCCTTCACCCCCCACTCACCTACCCTTTCATCCCCACTCACCTGCCCACTCACCGACAGCAGGGATCTTAACCCACTCTTCTCCCTCCACCAGTGCACTACCGGCGCCCCATTAATCGTCACAGGTCCAGGGTCGGCTTGCTCTAGGGCTGGTAGATATTACAAGTACGTGGCCAGACGCTGTCTACCCCCGTCTGTCTGTTTCTTGTGTGCCACCTTTTGACACTGTCTTGTCCTGTACTGTCTGTCTCATCTTGTTTTGTTCTGTCCAACAAGAAGCTCACAGCTCATCATGTACAGTAAAGAGAGTTTGTGAGTGCTGTACTAACCCTCCGGAGGTACACCTGTTTGCGAGGCGACACACCCACCTCACACTTCCTGGTCTGTGTGTAAATTTCTCCACCTGATTTAATATTATTCATTAGTTTAAATCACATTCATAAATCCAACATGAACTATCCTTGAAAAATCTGGTAGGAACAGTTGCTTGGTGAGTGTGTGACGGTCCATCAGCGAGGGTGTATCTTGTGTACGTTAGTTCCTTTTGTCATAGGCAATAACACCTTCCTAGCTGCAGTTGTTCTACTGTGTGTGTGTGTGTGTGTGTGTGTGTTAGTGACCACCATCAACACGACTCTGTCTTACACCTCATCACTTGGACGACTGTAAGACAACTTGACGTGACGAAAGACTACTCTGTCATTCAAACTGAGAGACATCATTCTAGTTAGCTATCCCTCCTCCTAGTCACAGGCCTGGCATTTGACATTATTAGGGACCTGCCACTCTTTGCCATAAATAGATAAAATGTACCGGGAACTTTCCCCCCACACACTCATCATTCTCTCACTTTATGTAACTTGACAGAACCTATGACCCTTCAGGCTTTTACGCCCTTAATGTACGAGTCATAAAGGCAAGTATGAACTTTTCATACTTCCCTGTTGGGCGCTGTAAACGCTTCTGCGCTACACCTTGCACAGGATGTAATGGGGTGCCCAATAAACTAGCCCCCTCGGGGGCAAATCTGAAATCTGAATCTCATTCTAGTTAGTGGTGAGAGACATCAGTTTAGTGCTGTAGGTTTATCAATCAACATTGTCATTCCAGATAACTACGGTAATGACTTATCACCCCCCCCCCTCCCGCGTCCTCAGCGGTTAGTCCTGTCTATAGATGTGAATTGGCTGTCAGTCCTTAATTGGCTGTCAGTCCTTAATGGTGGGATTTAACACCACAATTACAAATCCTCTTCAGTTCGTTGTATTCGAGGTTAAATTTTCATGGGTTATGGTCAGGTGTAAAGTGTGTTCTCACCCGGAGGAAGAAAATGGGAGTATGTGTAGTGATGTGTCAGCAAGATTCTTACTCGCTTGCCTGTCATGTGGTTCCCAAACATAGATACAAAAATTATGAGTTAGTTTGTCTTGAAAGAAATATAAATACGAGTACAAGGAGTAGAACTGATTAAAAAACGATTAAATTTATTCTAAAAAAAAAAAAAAATATGAGGGGGGGGGGGGGGGCGCCGAGGGTTTGGTCAAAAGCAAAAGGTGGGCGACATGTGGAAATGTTTGGGAACCATTGTTGTTGTGTGACGGAGCCATGTTGATAGCGGATTTACACGAGTTCCCATGAAGAGTGACTGGTCTCTCATGAGTTCCTATCCATACACTTACGTCATTCATGAGTTCCCCTGGTAACTAACCATTTCCCCCTGGTCACTCGTGAGTTACCCTGGTCACTCATCCTTGTCCCGTGGTCACGCGTGAGTTCCCTGGTCACTCATGAGATAAATACGAAAATTCCTTACATATTACATATTTCAACATGAAACTCACAAGTCCAGTATTGTTTTTGTACTGCCAGCCCACCAACACCTCGTGCCACGTCTACACCCTTTATCTCTAATGTACGCTGACATATCGGGATGGGCGGATGGTTTTTTGGTGACGTGACAGATAGACAGACAGACAGACTGACAGTCCTGGAAGACGAGCCTCAGCTTGTATGATTAATGACAATCAGTAGTAGTAGCAGCAGCAGCAGCAGTAGTAGTAGTAGTAGTAGTAGTAGTAGTAGTATCAACTTTGGTGTAGCTACCCCTGGACGCCTACCTTACCTGACCCCTGGCACCCTTCTGCTACCTAGATATGCCCAAAGCTTCCCCCAGCCAGTTCCCAAGTTATTATTATTGAAAAGAAACTCGATAATTGATATTATTGAAAACTTATGTGACGTGTTATCAAATTTTTCGACTTAATGACTGTAATGTATATAGGCTGTTATAGGAGGCAGTGCTGTATATTTTGTTATGTTTTGATTTGTTAATTTAACCTTATTATTAAATTTTATGATAGTTGCTTATTTTTTTAACTGCATTCATTTGTCTTAGAATTTCTTATAAAAATAATGAGCTAATGTTTGTTAATATGTCTAGTACTGCATGGCTTACACACACTCACACGTACTATTAACATCACCACCACACACTGTTAACATCACCACCACACACTGTTAACATCACCACCACACACTGTTAACATCACCACCACACACTGTTAACATCACCACCATACACTGTTAACATCACCACCATACACTGTTAACATCACCACCACACACTGTTAACATCGCCACCACACACTGTTAACATCACAAGTAATGTTATATTGTTTTTAATTAACTAACCAAGTAGCTTTGTGTACTAAACTGTCCAAAACGTGATCCTGCCCCAGTATCCCAGTACACCAATCCCAGTCCCATGATCTTAGTGCCCCATTCCCAGTACCATGCAATCTTACTGCCATCACCCCAGTACCCATTTGTCACGAGACCCAGTACTCGCATCATCCAGTACTTGCATCTCCCAGTAGCCACTTCCCCCAGTATGAGACCCAGTCCACCAGACGAGTGCCTCCAGGTCTTGGTATCATGCCAAGGTGTGGTGGCAGTATAAGTGTTGGTGTCGCAGGTGCCACTGGAGGCCCCGTACACGCAGGCAGTCTGAGCTCCTACCTGTCGCTGTACCTGGTTGCTCTCCTGGCTCTAGTCTT
The DNA here is from genome assembly GCA_958450375.1 of Homarus gammarus. Classification (NCBI taxonomy): domain Eukaryota; kingdom Metazoa; phylum Arthropoda; class Malacostraca; order Decapoda; family Nephropidae; genus Homarus; species Homarus gammarus. The sequence goes on from CAUDMG010001053.1 coordinate 960,002, forward strand.
GCTAACCCTTGGCTTCACCCTCCTAACATGCAGGTACTCCAGGTAAGCCTTGTTAACATGCCGGGGGAGAAGAATTGATACTTCTTTTACCTGCCATCTTCCTCCTCCTCCCCCCCTCCTCCTCCTCCTCCTCCTCCTCCTCCTCCTCCTCCTGGCTCCTTCCACACCAAATGCCAACGATACGGTTTGTTTGGTTGCCGTACAGAGTTGTAATAAATGACTTCAAGTCTATTATTTTCTTAACCACATCACTTACAGCCTGTTCCCCTACACCCACTGTTCCTCCTATACCTACTGTTCCTCCTATACCCACTGTTCCTCCTACACCCACTGTTCCTCCTATACCCACTGTTCCTCCTACACCCACTGTTCTTCCTACACCCACTGTTCCTCCTACACCCACTGTTCCTCCTACTCCCACTGTTCCTCCTACAACCACTGTTCCTCCTACACCCACTGTTCCTCCTATACCCACTGTTCCCCCTACACCCACTGTTCCTCCTACACCCACTGTTCCTCCTACACCCACTGTGTGCACTAGTTAACACAGGTGAGATGACTGTGTGCACTAGTTAACACAGGTGAGATGACTGTGTGTACTAGTTAACACAGGTGAGATGACTGTGTGCACTAGTTAACACAGGTGAGATGACTGTGTGCACTAGTTAACACAGGTGAGATGACTGTGTGCACTAGTTAACACAGGTGAGATGACTGTGTGCACTGGTTAACACAGGTGAGATGACTGTGTGCACTAGTTAACACAGGTGAGATGACTGTGTGCACTAGTTAACACAGGTGAGATGACTGTGTGCACTAGTTAACACAGGTGAGATGACTGTGTGCACTAGTTAACACAGGTGAGATGACTGTGTGCACTAGTTAACACAGGTGAGATGACTGTGTGCACTAGTTAACACAGGTGAGATGACTGTGTGCACTAGTTAACACAGGTGAGATGACTGTGTGCACTAGTTAACACAGGTGAGATGACTGTGTGCACTAGTTAACACAGGTGAGATGACTGTGTGCACTAGTTAACACAGGTGTTAGGAAACAGGTAAGTCTCACTATGTAGTGCCTCGTAGTCGTGCCTGGCATGATGCATGTTCGTACACTCGCTGGCTTCTTATCATACTGTATAATAATGTTTTATTGTATTTTTTTCTATAAATATATAAATAGTTTTGTAATCCAATGATTCGTATTGTATTTGTATCATTACATTAAATTCTGCTAACCATTAATTATTTGTTTCCTGAATGAATATTAAAGATTAATTAAACTTAACAGTATCCTAAATCATTGTAATCACGTTAAAGTGTGTAAAGATGTTGTTGGTCCCACAGATCGCAGTTGTCACGGGCCACTGAGAAACATCCGTCACTCACACGGTCGTCGATGTCCACGCAATCAGCCGGCGGCCCTGTGGGAGTTGCTGCAGCAGACCCTCGCCCGCAAGCACAAGGTGTCTCCGTGGACCAAGACACAACTCCTGAGCTGGTCTCCCACCCACACAGGGAGCGCTTACTGGCTCCATTACATGCGTCCTGCCCAACACTCTCAAACTCGACCCCAAAGCAGAGGGAACAACAAGACAGCGCCCACCCTCAGTGGTCCTGGGCCTACGACCAGTGGCCTCCTGCAGCCTCCCTCCTCCCCAGGATTCCTTCCCTTGCACCACACAACCGAGCATCCAGAGGTGTTAGATTCTCTTCTTCCCGACCTCGATCGTTCACATGTTACCAGGCGCAGAGATCCCGTAGGTCTCTCAATGCCACCCTCGAGTCCTCCGGCCGCATCTCAGCCAGTACCTACTCGAACACACGGCCTTCGACTGACCACTCCACCCAGCTCTCTAATGAGGAGCGTCAAACATGACGCTGTACAAGACCCACAGCTGGATATCCTCCTACATTCACCTCCTCCACAGCTTAGTGAGGACAGTGAGAGTGAATACGCACACCACATCCGCTATAAGAGTCGGCTACGGCGCCGTCACCACCACAGGCACCATCTTACAGACCCGAGGGATCGACCTCCGCACAATAGTTTGGAAGAAGCTCATGTACCACAATTTACTAGACCGACGGGGGACCAGAGAATGACGAGAGTTGGTCTGGATTGGTCCCTCAAGGTAAACCCCAGCACCCCGTCTTCTCTCTACCTGACCACGCCCCGCCAGCACAACCAACGACAGTGACGCCCTTATTCCACACAGGGGCATTATCAGGTAGAGGAGCTAGTACGCGAATGATGTACTGAGAAGTGATAACATAATTCATAACAAACCAAAACGAACCCAACAAAACCTAACCAAACCTATCAAGGATACCTAACCTGACCCATCCTAACCTAACCTAACCCATTCCAACCTCGCCTAACTAAAGCAAACTAAACCTATCAAGGTAACCTAACCTAACCTAACCTAACCTTTAGTTGATAATCTTTCTTCCCTTTTTTTTCGCCACAATGTTGCTTCACTCGCTGTCTTTTACAAGTACTTTAACAGGCACTCTTCGGTGGATTTGATATCCTGTGTACCGCTGGCAAGGATGTGGGCTCGTACCACTCGTCTTGCCCGCAGTGCCCATCATTTCCCTGTGGATGTCGGTCACACTAGAATAACCCGTTATAGTACCTCCTTCTTTCTTTACACAGCCAAACTGTGGAATGCTCTGCCTTCTTCTGTGTTTCCATGCTCATACATTCTGTCTCACTTCAAAAAGCTGGTTTTCCGGCATCTTTGTGGTGTAGATTAATATAATCTTTTTCTTTTCTAATTTTAATTTCTTTTTACTCTTATGGTTCTTGTATATCATCTTTCATTAGGAAATTAAATACCATAAACTAACAAGCCGAAATTATGTCACCTACACGACCAGTCTGATAACACCACAACCACTTACACCAGTACACCACCACTACACCACCACTACTCCCACCAGTGCACCACCACTACTACACCACAACCACTTACACCAGTACACCACCACTACACCACCACTACTCCCACCAGTGCACCACCACTACTACACCACCACTACTCCCACCAGTGCACCACCACTACTCACACCACTACTCCCACCAGTGCACCACCACCACTACTACACCACCACTACTCCCACCAGTGCACCACCACTACTACACCACCACTACTACACCACCACTACTCCCACCAGTGCACCACCACTACTACACCACCACTACTCCCACTACTACACCACCACTACTCCCACCAGTGCACCACCACTACTCACACCACTACTACACCACCACTACTCACACCACTACACCACCACTACACCACCACTACTCAAACCACTACACTCGCAACACCACTACACTCACACCACCACTACACCACCGCTACACTCACACCACCACTACACTACCACTACACGCACACCACCACTACACCACCACTACACTCACACCACCACTACACCACCACTACACTCACACCACCTCTACTCACACCACTACACCACCACTACTCAAACCACTACACTAACACACTACTACACCACCACTACACTCACACCACCACTACACTCACAACACCACTACACTAACACACTACTACACCACCACCACACTCACACCACCACTACACCACCACTACACTGACACACCACTACACCACCACTACACACACCACCACTACACCACCACTACACCACCGCTACACTCACCACCACTACACTCACACCACCACTACACCACCACTACACTCACACACTACTACACCACCACTACACTCACACCACCTCTACACTCACACCACCACTACACCACCACAACACTCACACCAACACTACACCACCGCTACTACACCACCACTACACTCACACCACCACTACACCACCGCTACACTCACACCACCAGTACACCACCACTACACTCACACCAACACTACACCACCGCTACTACACCACCACTACACTCACACCACCACTACACCACCGCTACACTCACCACCACTACACCACCGCTACTACACCACCACTACACTCACACCACCACTACACTCACACCACCACTACACTCACACCAACACTACACCACCGCTACTACACCACCACTACACTCACACCACCACTACACTCACACACCACCACTACACTCACACCACCACTACACTGACACACCACTACACCACCACTACACACACCACCACTACACCACCACTACACCACCGCTACACTCACCACCACTACACTCACACCACCACTACACCACCACTACACTCACACACTACTACACCACCACTACACTCACACCACCTCTACACTCACACCACCACTACACCACCACTACACTCACACCAACACTACACCACCGCTACTACACCACCACTACACTCACACCACCACTACACCACCGCTACACTCACACCACCAGTACACCACCACTACACTCACACCAACACTACACCACCGCTACTACACCACCACTACACTCACACCACCACTACACCACCGCTACACTCACCACCACTACACCACCGCTACTACACCACCACTACACTCACACCACCACTACACTCACACCACCACTACACTCACACCAACACTACACCACCGCTACTACACCACCACTACACTCACACCACCACTACACCACCGCTACACTCACCACCACTACACTCACACCAACACTACATTCACACCACTACACTTACACCACCTCTACACCACCACTACACTCACACCACCACTACATTCACACCACTACACTTACACCACCACTACACTCACACCACCACTACACTCACACCACCACTACACTCACACCACCACTACACCACCGCTACACTCACACCACTACACTCACACCACCACTACACTCACACCACCACTACACCACCACTACACTCACACCACCACTACACTCACACCCCTACTACACCACCACTACACTCACACCACCACTACACCACCGCTACACTCACCACCACTACACTCACACCAATACTACACCACCACTACACTCACACCACCACTACACTCACACCACCTCTACACTCACACCACCACTACACTCACACCACCACTACACTCACACCAATACTACACCACCACAACACTCACACCACCACTACACTCACACCACCTCTACACTCACACCACCACTACACTCACACCACCTCAACACCACCACTACACTCACACCACCACTACACTCACACCACTACACTCACACCACCACTACACTCACACCACCACTACACTCACACCACTACACTCACACCACCACTACACTCACACCACCACTACACCACAACTACACTCACACCACCACTACACTCACACCAACACTACACCACCACTACACTCACACCACCTCTACACTCACACCACCACTACACTCACACCACTACACTCACACCACCACTACACTCACACCACCACTACACCACAACTACACTCACACCAACACTACACCACCACTACACTCACACCACCACTACACCACCACTACACTCGCACCACCACTACACTCGCACCACCACTACACTCACACCACCACTACACCACCACTACACTCACACCACTACTACACCACATGTTAACAACCTTCACAGTGGCACATGTTAACAACCTTCACAGTGGCACATGTTAACAACCTTCACAGTGACACATGTTAACAACCTTCACATTGGCACATGTTAACAACCCTTACAGTGACACATGTTAACAACCTTCACAGTGGCACATGTTAACAACCCTTACAGTGACACATGTTAACAACCTTCACAGTGACGCATGTTAACAACCTTCACAGTGGCACATGTTAACAACCTTTTACAGTGACACATGTTAACAACCTTTACAGTGGCACATGTTAACAACCCTTACAGTGGCACATGTTAACAACTTTCACAGTGGCACATGTTAACAACCTTCACAGTGACACATGTTAACAACCCTCATAGTGGCACATGTTAACAACCCTCACAGTGGCACATGTTAACAACCTTCACAGTGGCACATGTTAACAACCCTTACAGTGGCACATGTTAACAACCTTCACAGTGGCACATGTTAACAACCTTCACAGTGGCACATGTTAACAACCCTTACAGTGACACATGTTAACAACCTTCACAGTGGTACATGTTAACAACCTTTTACACTGACACATGTTAACCCTCACAGTGGCACATGTTAACAACCCTTACAGTGGCACATGTTAACAACCTTTACAGTGGCACATGTTAACAACCTTCACAGTGTCACATGTTAACAACCTTTACAGTGGCACATGTTAACAACCTTTACAGTGTCACATGCTAACAACCTTTACAGTAACACATGTTAACAACCTTTACAGTGACACATGTTAACAACCTTCATAGTGGCACATGTTAACAACCTTTACAGTGACACATGCTAACAACCTTCACAGTGGCACATGTTAATAACCTTCACAGTGACACATGTTAACAACCCTTACAGTGACACATGTTAACAACCTTCACAGTGGCACATGTTAACAACCTTTACAGTGACACATGTTAACAACCTTCACAGTGACGCATGTTAACAACCTTCACAGTGGCACATGTTAACAACCCTTACAGTGGCACATGTTAACAACCTTCACAGTGACGCATGTTAACAACCTTCACAGTGGCACATGTTAACAGCCATCACAGTGGCACATGTTAACAACCCTTACAGTGGCATATGTTAACAACCCTTACAGTGGCACATGTTAACAACCTTCACAGTGGCACATTTTTACAACCTTCACAATGGCACATGTTAACAACCCTCACAGTGGCACATGTTAACAACCCTTACAGTGGCACATGTTAACAACCTTCACAGAGGCACATGTTTACCTTTACAGTGGCACATGTTAACAACCTTCCCAGTGGCACATGTTAACAACCTTCACAGTGACGCATGTTAACAACCCTTACAGTGACACATGTTAACAACCTTCACAGTGGCACATGTTAACAACCTTCACAGTGGCACATGTTAACAACCTTCACAGTGACGCATGTTAACAACCTTCACAGTGACGCATGTTAACAACCTTCACAGTGGCACATGTTAACAACCCTTACAGTGGCACATGTTAACAACCTTCACAGTGACGCATGTTAACAACCTTCACAGTGGCACATGTTAACAACCCTTACAGTGGCACATGTTAACAACCTTCACAGTGACGCATGTTAACAACCTTCACAGTGGCACATGTTAGCAACCTTCACAGTGACGCATGTTAACAACCCTCACAGTGGCACATGTTAACAACCCTTACAGTGGCACATGTTAACAACCTTCACAGTGGCACATGTTAACAACCCTCACAGTGACGCATGTTAACAACCTTCACAGTGGCACATGTTAACAACCTTCACAGTGGCACATGTTAACAACCTTCACAGTGGCACATGTTAACAACCTTCACAGTGACGCATGTTAACAACTTTCACAGTGGCACATGTTAACAACCCTTACAGTGGCACATGTTAACAACCTTCACAGTGACGCATGTTAACAACCTTCACAGTGGCACATGTTAACAACCTTCACAGTGGCACATGTTAACAACCCTCACAGTGGCACATGTTAACAACCTTCACAGTGACGCATGTTAACAACCTTCACAGTGGCACATGTTAACAACCTTCACAGCGGCACATGTTAACAACCTTCACAGCGGCACATGTTAACAACCTTCACAGTGAACATGTTAACAACCTTCACAGTGGCACATGTTAACAACCTTCACAGTGGCACATGTTAACAACCTTCACTGTGGCACATGTTAACAACCTTCACAGTGGCACATGTTAACAACCTTTACAGTGGCACATGTTAACAACCCTTACAGTGGCACATGTTAACAACCTTCACAGTGACGCATGTTAACAACCTTCACAGTGGCACATGTTAACAACCCTTGCAGTGGCACATGTTAACAACCTTCACAGTGATGCATGTTAACAACCTTCACAGTGGCACATGTTAACAGCCATCACAGTGGCACATGTTAACAACCTTCACAGTGACGCATGTTAACAACCTTCACAGTGACGCATGTTAACAACCTTCACAGTGACACATGTTAACAACCCTTACAGTGGCACAGTTTCGTATATTCTGATGATAATAACATGTGTAGAGGAAGTATTGATGACTGTGGCTCTTGGGTAGTGTTTGTTTTCCTTGTGTCACGTGTTAGGTTGCTATAATGAGCAGACAGGTGAAGCAACACAGTTATTTGATCTGTGTAAGATGTTGCGGTTTAGACCAGATAAAGTTATATACTGTTCTGCCTACTACACGACTTTTATCACTAATGCTGACCATGTATAAAAAAACATTTAATGTTTATGTGTGTGTGTATATGTAATATTTTTTATATATTTCTTTGTTTTTTTTTTTCAGATAAAAGCTTTATGTTAACACAAGCGTCCCTGCACTCCACATGTTAGGTGGAAGAGGCGTGCTAGGCGTCACCTGCTGGAGCTGGTGACGTCTGAAATACTCAGCTGTACTTACGGAATTCCACTGCTGTCAGTGGCACTGCCGGGGTCGTGTGATCTATAATTGTTCTTGTTGGGTGAGGCAGCACGCCGTCAACTACGGAGGCAAGAAGGAAGCATTAGAGGTGTTGTGGGCATGCTGCTGCACATGACCATTATGGAACAAAGGGTTGTGAGGTGCCACAGTGTAGTGTAAGCAAGCCAAAGAAACAAGTAGTCATAGATATAAGCAAGCCTGCATTGGATCCATGGTGCCTGGGACAGTATGCGGACGCGTCCACCTGTTGAGAGAAGTTACGAGACAAAAGTGAGCTTCCTTCTCAAGGATAAGAGGCCCCCATCAGTGGCACTCCACTGACCAGCACAGTACTCGTGTTGGCACTCTTGGAGTCCTCGGGTGGGTGTGCCAACCAGTAGGCCGACCGTGCCCTTGTGCCATCACCACCTGCACGTGAACCAGTCAGGAAGCGTAAGGAGTCGTGATGAGCGGTGGTGCTCTGCATGAGCACCACACAAACTCCCACGACTTTCCTTGGACTTGTGTGCTCTCTCTGTGAGCACTTGTGTTCTAAGTTGTGCACACCAGTTTGGTCGGTCACATCCTGGGGATCAGAGAATAAAAGACATGTATACTTGTACATAGCCATATAAACTATATAATAAGCTCTGTGTTTACAATGTTGTGTCTAGTGCTTCTGTTTGGCAACAATGTGAGACTGAAGTGTTAGTGTAAATACTGGTAAAGTGGCCCGAGCGGTGGTGTTTGTACACACAATGGAACGTGCCTTGATTGACTTTGCATTTACATCAGTGTAGAACCGGATAGACCAGTTGATTTGGTTTATGTAATTTTATTAGATATTTGGTGTACATAATTTGTCTTCCTTCTTTACTTTTAGTTGTATATTTCTGTCCTGGTAATATGAGTTAGCGTGGTGCACCAGGATGGATGGCGCCAGAACTGCCCATGTCATTCTAAACCTTCTATTCATTCTTTAATTATTTTGTTACAAATTACATGAAAAATCACGCAGGTACGCTTCAGCACCAACACTTCTTGTCCAGTAAGGTGCTTCACCCTCCGGCAGTTGAGGTGTAGAAGGTTCATATACTTGCCATGGTACTAAATGTATGCGTTTAGGTAGCGTCTAGGTGAGAGCATCAGCAGGTAACTGTTCAGGTTATACAACAATAATTAACTGCGAATGTCTTATTTATTCAAAATTACAGGAGATTTTGTTGATTGAAGCTTCAGTAGTGCCTTAAAGATATGATTTATGGTAAAGGCGGGACGAAAGTGAGTAGGGAAGGAGATGTACAGGAGTGATGCGCCTCCCTCCACACAGCCCCTCACGCTGCCAACTTCATCACCTAAATTTTATGCCCTATTTTGGACTTACCGACTTGTCATTTAATTTTCTAATTTTAATGTGACATTAACGCAGAGATGTGGCTTGAGGAGGACCAGAGGCAAAAACTTTACCACTTGTTCACTACCTGGGTCCTCCATCAACGTAAAATTTACTGGAACAAAAATATTATGAAAGAGAATGAAGACAGCAGTCAGACGGAGAAAGGTACTGTACTATACTGTTTTGACAGTACTGTACTGCACTGTACTGTTCTGTACTGTACTGTACTGTACTGTACTGTACTTCAATCATTTTTTATAATTTATCACTTGGTGGTAATACAAGTGCCAACACTCAACAGTTGTCTCTTCTACGGAGTTATTAAACTTACCGTCAGTATGAGAGAGCTTTAGCTTTCCCCGGATGGTAACAAATAAAGTCAGTTTTCTCATTAATGAGGAAAAATTAGAGTTACATTAAGCACACCTTACCGAGTAAAGGGTCTCCTTCTATACTCTAGATATGATATAAAGGCATCAGGAGCTGGGAGAGCAGGATCACACCAACCCTTGTGACTTGTGGAGCGAATAATTTGTTTGGCTGCTAAATTTTTTAAGCATAAGCCCCTTCCTTCCCCATGTTCGACCAGCCACTTCAGTTCTCTCTCTCTTTACTTACATTTGAGGCGGCACCCGCGTTGCTGCTTGTTGAAACCAGCAGGTGAGGTACTGAAGGACATTCTACTTCTTAGTTAGGGTACCCTATCATACTCCTTGTGAAGTTTTCTCGTCTTTTCAAGAATCTAATATTTTCTCCCTATTATTTTCTACTCGCCGAGCTGGCTGGCTAGCTCTGGTTAATGGTTTTGTATGGTACGAGGTTTGATAAAGTATGTTTTTCGGCATTTAGGTGTCTCCTAGTACGGACAGTGGCCTGCCAGGCTCGTCCAGTGCCCCATGGGAGAGGGGATGGTCAGGAACCGTCTCCCCTACCACCTGGGACAGACAGGCCCTGCACCTGCTCGGGGCTCTGCTCTTACCCCCTCCCTACAAGTGAAGTTTATCTATAAATTACACAATACACCATAGTGGCACAACCTGCTGCACAGTGGGTGCCATTACTCCTCTGTTTCAGGGGTAGGGTGGCACAACCTGCCGCACAGTGGGTGCCATTACTCCTCTGTTTCAGGGGTAGGGTGGCACAACCTGCCGCACAGTGGGTGCCATTACTCCTCTGTTTCAGCGGTAGGGTGGCACAACCTGCCGCACAGTGGGTGCCATTACTCCTCTGTTTCAGCGGTAGGGTGGCACAACCTGCCGCACAGTGGGTGCCATTACTCCTCTGTTTCAGGGGTAGGGTGGCACAACCTGCCGCACAGTGGGTGCCATTACTCCTCTGTTTCAGGGGTCGGGTGGCACAACCTGCCGCACAGTGGGTGTCATTACTCCTCTGTTTCAGCGGTAGGGTGGCACAACCTGCTGCACAGTGGGTGCCATTACTCCTCTGTTTCAGGGGTCGGGTGGCACAACCTGCCGCACAGTGGGTGTCATTACTCCTCTGTTTCAGCGGTAGGGTGGCACAACCTGCCGCACAGTGGGTGCCATTACTCCTCTGTTTCAGGGGTCGGGTGGCACAACCTGCCGCACAGTGGGTGCCATTACTCCTCCGTTTCAGCGGTAGGGTGGCACAACCTGCCGCACAGTGGGTGCCATTACTCCTCTGTTTTAGGGGTAGGGTGGCACAACCTGCCGCACAGTGGGTGCCTTTACACCTCTGTTTCAGGGGTAGGGTGGCACAACCTGCCGCACAGTGGGTGCCATTACTCCTCTGTTTCAGGGGTAGGGTGGCACAACCTGCCGCACAGTGGGTGCCATTACTCCTCTGTTTCAGGGGTAGGGTGGCACAACCTGCTGCACAGTGGGTGCCATTACTCCTCCGTGTCGAGGGGGTGGGGACAGTACTACTTGATCTCATTCCCTGGTTAGTGGCAGTAGTTGACCAGATCCCACACTCCCGCTGCCTCCGGAATTCCTAGGCTAGCCTGTAGTTTGGTTCATGCAGTGATCTTCTAAGGAGGAGGACCTGCATCGCTGAGGTGTGACGGCGGTCTCCGGGTCTCCACCCAGGTCTGGACTACAACCTTCACTCTTAGTGGAAGAGGAGGAAGGTGTGTCCTTCTGGTGGCCGGGGGTCAGCCAGGCATGTGTTGTGGTCCAGCTTGAGCTCTGTGTAGGCCTCACTCTCGTTCGCTTAACTGCCGTCCTGATGTCACCTGTGCAGACAAGGCAGCCAACCTGTGCATTCTCACCATTCATCCCCACCCTTTTCTCCACTGTAAGTGAGGCGATACTAGTGTAGCTATGGTTTAGGTTGGGTGCCCTGCCTCCACACACACACATACACACACACACACACCCACACACAAACACACTCACCTTCGGGTGGCCAGCAGAGTGGCCATGGTTCCCCCTCCGGCCACACTATAATTCCACTTGCCACAAACCAACTACCTCAGTTGATCGTGTACAGTTCTTCGTCAAGGTGCGTGTAGTGCGTTCAAGTAATCAAAAGATATCGGTCGGGGATGACAATAATAGACCAGTATCGGGACTCTGGGGCGTCTGAGGCTTCAGTGAGCAGAGGCCCTCAACACTACTAGGGTGTCGACATTTCTTTCCACTCTCTGAGTTACATTATTACATTGAACAATAAGTTTGTTTTTCTGTATTCCATTGATTTCAGTTGCAAGGTCACGTAGGTTAAGGTCACGAGGGTCAAACAGTCAAAAGAAGAAGCCGATCATTGTGAAGTAAACATGAAAGGTAACAGTCGACGCAGTGAGTCCCGTTCGGTCAAATTTTATTGTAATTAATTTTAATTTTTTTATAATTATCGCCGGGGGGGTGGACCAAGGCTCTCCTCTATACCACTTGTTATTCTCTCTCGTGTCCTCTGTGCGCTAAGTTTGTCAGTGTCCAAAAAGCAAAAAGTAGTTTTGCTACAGACTGAGTCCAGTGTATAACATTCTTAACTATGCATAATAGATGTTTTATTTATTTTTGCTGCTCATTACGTGTCATATATGAAAAAAAAATTGATGTTCCAAACCTTCAAATGATAAGAGCTAGACCGACGACCATTTCAAGTGATGATGATGATGATGATGATGATGATGATGATAAGATTCATAAGTAATACCCCCCCCCCCCCAAAAAAAAAGTAAATAAAAATAAAGAAGCCAATATGAATGATTTTAAAACTGTAAATATTTAATTATATTAATAATAATAATTATAAACGTCAAGATAAATGGTTCTCGCTGTCACGTGACTCGTAGATTGTAAGAAAATGAAAATACACTTTACGAGTCAAGGACCAGTTGTTTCCTTACCCTTTTGTGTGTCTCAGGGCAGCAGTGATGTGTGTCTCAGGACAACAGTGATGTGTGTGTCAGGACAACAGTGATGTGTGTCTCAGGACAACAGTGATGTGTGTGTCAGGACAACAGTGATGTGTGTCTCAGGGCAGCAGTGATGTGTGTCTCAGGACAAGAGTGATGTGTGTCTCAGGACAACAGTGATGTGTGTGTCAGGACAACAGTGATGTGTGTCTCAGGACAACAGTGATGTGTGTGTCAGGACAACAGTGATGTGTGTCTCAGGGCAGCAGTGATGTGTGTCTCAGGACAAGAGTGATGTGTGTCTCAGGACAACAGTGATGTGTGTCTCAGGACAACAGTGATGTGTGTGTTTCAGGGCAACAGTGATGTGTGTCTCAGGACAACAGTGATGTGTGTCTCAGGACAACAGTGATGTGTGTCTCAGGACAACAGTGATGTGTGTGTCAGGACAACAGTGATGTGTGTCTCAGGGCAGCAGTGATGTGTGTCTCAGGACAAGAGTGATGTGTGTCTCAGGACAACAGTGATGTGTGTCAGGACAACAGTGATGTGTGTCTCAGGACAACAGTGATGTGTGTGTCAGGACAACAGTGATGTGTGTCTCAGGGCAGCAGTGATGTGTGTCTCAGGACAAGAGTGATGTGTGTCTCAGGACAACAGTGATGTGTGTCTCAGGACAACAGTGATGTGTGTGTTTCAGGGCAACAGTGATGTGTGTCTCAGGACAACAGTGATGTGTGTCTCAGGACAACAGTGATGTGTGTCTCAGGACAACAGTGATGTGTGTGTTTCAGGGCAACAGTGATGTGTATCTCAGGGCAGCAGTGATGTGTGTCTCAGGGCAGCAGTGATGTGTGTCTCAGGATAACAGTGATGTGTGTCTCAGGACAACAGTGATGTGTATCTCAGGGCAGCAGTGATGTGTGTCTCAGGGCAGCAGTGATGTGTGTCTCAGGGACCCAGTGATGTGTGTCTCAGGACAACAGTGATGTGTGTCTCAGGGCAACAGTGATGTGTATCTCTGGGCAACAGTGATGTGTGTCTCAGGTCAACAGTGATGTGTGTCTCAGGACAATACTACATAACACAATTACTATTTAATACTGAATCGTCAATTGCAAAAATAAAGAATCACCTCTTGGGCCCACTCAATGCATATTAAACCCTCTCATTTAACACTTGCGAGAAGAGAGAACCACTTTTTCCACTTTATAGTAAAATAAATGGGCCCCTTCAATTAACACTCGTAATGCTACTGTATAACATTACCTATAGCACACATAAGCACTTGGTTAACTCCCTTAGACCAGCACTAGGAGCATTAATGATACTTGATACTGCTACATTATTTATAGCCCGTCAGAAATAACACATACAGGAGGAGGATGGCAATAACCGGCCTCTCTTTTAGCCCTCTGTAGCCAAGGTAGGGTTCGGCTCACATCCACACTGGAACAGATGGTCACAAATGGTCCACCTTGCTAGATCACTCCCTGAGCTTAGCAGACCTCACACAATATCGTAACTGCTAATCAATTATATTGAATAGCATAACGATTGAAATAATGTAAGAAATTAAATTAGGGATATATATATATATATATATATATATATATATATATATATATATATATATATATATATATATATATATATATATATATGCTGATAACCACAAGGTTAACGCGCACCTACAGTGATTTGTTTGCATATATATATATATATATTGCATTTAACAATGGTTATATTTAGTTAAAGTAATATTTAATTGTCACCTGAATTGTAAATACTTACTCTTGATTTAAATAATAGTGTTGCGCAAGTCTACATCCCTTTGTCTGCGCGCGCATCCTACCAGCTATCGTTGAATGTCAAATTACCTGCCATTGTCAGACGAAAGGACCACAACACTCACCACCTTCAATAAAATCCGGCGATCATAGAGGGGCTCATCAAGTAATCTCCACCATTAATTCTCGACCTCCAACCACATGAGCAAACCTTGAGTATCAATCTTTGTTGCAGAATATTCTAACTTTGTACGTAATCTAAACCCCGACATTGCCACTTAAGGTTATCGCCCATTTCGAATGTTTATTTAATTCGTATAACGTAATGTAAATTATCTTTTGTCCTGATATCAACCAATTCAAAATATACATACATAGTGACAGAATGGTGAGTGTGTGGGGGGAGGGAAGTTTCCGGTACAATTTATCTGTTTATAGTAAAGCGTGGCAGGTTCCGAGTGCCAGGCCTGTCTCTAGGAGGAGGGATATCTGGTCAAGGAGGGACGAGGTGTTGGTAACGGCAAGTGAGGATGAAGTGAGGGAGGGTGTTAGAGTCGGGTTGACCACAAAGCTTACAAATAATACAGCCCGTTGTTGTTGAGATTATCGGACCGTAGTCCGACACGGGCCTTTGCCTGTAGTATTTGAACTGAATTGAAACAGTTTATTTAGACATAAAAACACTGCTACAGAGTGGATAATAATAACAATATTAACATGGCTGAGCCAGTTGAGAACCTGAGCTCTCTTTGAGGCACCTGATATATACTATACATTTATCTCAAGGAAGTATTATGTAACATTTAGTAACATCTGGAATAGTACAATAGTATGGTGGTAATAAGAACATCTCATAATGTTACCACGGTTATCACATCAATATTTATTTATTTTATTTATTTATTAATTAATTGTTTTGTTTACATATTTATTTATATATACATAAATTATAGTGGAATTGAAAAACATAAGTATAACGGGGGAGCAGTACATCATGGGTTGTTCAGTATTAAGGTTGAACAAGAGGACAGAGCTGTCAGGATTATGTCTAGTTGGCAATTATATTTATTGCAATGGTAATTACTTATCTATTTACATGCTAATTTCCGATAAAACGGTTTTGATGGTACAATAAAAGCAGGTACTGTAAATATAGTAAGTGTTACAAGAAATATTAAGACTTAGACAATAGATATTTTTTAAGAGATGATTTAAAGGAAGGGAACTTAGTCTTTGCTCGGATGGGTGGGGGTAAGTTGTTCCACACCTTCACACAATGATATTGTATGGAGGTCTGGGACTGAGAGGAGCGCATGGGGAGTGGTGTTAGTAGCTCTGGGTGCCTTAAGTTGGATCTCTGATTATTCCGGAACTGGAAATAATTATTGTCAAGCAAGTGATAGATAGATTTGTAAACAAAGAGGGCACAGCAGTAAGTGTTAATATCTTCGAATTTCAACATTTTCAATTAAGGAAATTTTTCGTTTCTGTGATCTGTTTTTTTTTTCAAGTAGGTCATTATCTGTACAACTCTCTTTTGTGCAGTAACCAGAGATTGTGTTTTTGAAGAACCAGAGGCCCCTCCCCCATAGTGTGTGACAGTGTATCAGGTGTTGGTAAACAAAATCATGATAGATTTCTTTCAGTGCTGTGAGAGTGAGTGGCTGTCGAGTGTGATACATGATACCCACACTGTTTATTGACTTTACTGTGAATGGCTTGTATGTGGTTTCTCCAGTTAAGTTTCTCATCAACAATAACTCCAAGGAATTTAGTATTTTGTTCGCGTTTGAGGACTGTATTACCAAGGTACAGGGGGTCCTAGTCTGGGGGTAAGTTTTTCCTTCTGTGAAAGATCGTTTATTACGTAATACCCAGGTCCTGACTTTAGTCAATTCAGTGTTCATATTTCTCCTCAAGGAATGGAGGTCTGAGTTGTTTGGCATAGAGATTACTATCGTTTGCAAATAAGTTGTATTTTCTGAGTGTGCTGGCGTAGACTATGTCGTTTATGTACAACAAAAACAGTACTGGACCGAGAATGGAACTTTGGGGGATGCAATACAAGATTGGCGAGGAGTCAAATTGGTGATTATTATAGCAGACACACTGCCTCCTGTTGGACAGATATGAGGTAAACCAATTGTGGGACAGGCCCCTAGCGCTTTATTGTTCAAGCTTTGAAAGGAGGACGATATGGTCGACAGTATCAAAGGCTTTAGAGAGGTCCAAGAATATACCGACTGTGAACTGACTGTCATCAAAGGAATTTAAGATGTCATTAGTAAAGGATAGCAGAGCACTCTTAGTCGACCTTCTAGCTCCAAATCCAAACTGGGAGTCTGTAAAGATGTTATTGGCATTGCAGAAGGAATTTAGTCTACTACATGCTAGCTTTTCCAGTATCTTACTCAAGACTGGGAAGACTGATATGGGGCGGTAATTCTTGAAGAGACCTTTGTCCCCAGATTTTTTATATGCTGGGTGAACTTTAGCTACAGTATTTTCAGTTTATCCGGGAAGACACCACTAGTGAAGGAGGAGTTACAAATGTGTAGGAGAACAGGTAGTAATAAGTGGGCTACTTTCTTAATGATGCTCATTGGTATATTGTCTTCACCTGCTGCTGCATCTTTGGACATTTTTATGATGGCCAGTAATTCATCTGCTGTGACAGGGGATAAGAACAGCTCATTTCGCTGTCTGTTTTACAGGTAGGCTCTAAATTCCTCATGGTGATCAGGGATGCTCTCTACAAGAATTTTGCCAACATTATTAAAATATTCATTGGAGTGGTTGGCAATGGGGGAGGGTTCCGTTATAACTGAACCATTTATCATAAAAACCAGGTGGAGGGCCAAAGGCTGAGTGTTCCTGTTCTGAATAGAATTTATGACATTCCAGGTTTTCTTACCGTCGCCTGATGCTGACTGGAGCTTATTTGTATAATAGCTACTTCTGGCATTTGTAACTGCTAGGGTTACTCTATTTCTGATACTTCGGTAAGCATCACCGAAAGTTATGGGTCTTTTTGCAAATTTCCTTTGGTGTTTGTGTTTTTCTTTTATCATTATCGTCATTTCGCTTGTGATATAGGGTTTGGAAATGGATACAGTTTTCACTGACAAGATCTCAGTCAGCATTCATTAGGTTGTTTTTAAAAAAGGAGCATGTTGTCGGTGCAGTAGTCCATGTATTGTATTGAGACTCTACTAGACCTTTCAGGTCTTGTGGCTGTTTTATACATGGCAAAAACTGGGAAGTGATCGGAGATATTGTTGTAAATAATTCCACTTGCAAGATTGTTAGGAGTGTTGTTAGTCCAGATATGATCTATCACAGTGGCAGAGATGGCAGTTACTCTAGTGGGTTTGGTTATAGTGTTGAAGAAGAGTTTAGAATTGTTAGGTTCTGAATAATAAGTTCTATATACAGGAGAGAACACAAACACCTGTATAGTTTTGTAGGTTCGGTTTACTGGATAAGAGTATGTACACAAAGGAGAGCAGCACTCTCCCCGGCTAGGCTCCTTAGTCAACTGCTATAGACGGCGTATGGCAAGTGATACATTAGCAGCTTCCATACGTCGCCAGGCACATTAATTAAGCATGTGGGATATGGTAATAACATTGCCACACGCTGCTAGCTAGGCTGAATAAATAATACATAAATGGAGCACATACATAATATACATACATGATATATAATCCAGCATACATAATATACATACACCTCCCTCCCCCCTATACGCTCATAGCAAAGTCTTGAGCGGACCTTTTCTTTTGGATCCGTTCTGAGCGTCGAGGGACTTCATCACTGGGAAGGGTATGGGACTCAACACTGGTGGCGGGGCCAGCAGAAGGCATTGTTACGGGGCGGAGAAAACGGCGGTTCCTCCACCACACACGACCACTGGGTAACCGCACCTGGTAGTCCCGTGACCTGCCGAGACCCATAACTACGCCTACTTTGTCCCAACGTAGGGAGGTCGGGTCCTGAACACGGACTTGGGTGCCGACACTCAACCTGGGGAGAGAGCGGGCGTGGTCGTTGTAGCGGGCGACGACGTCCTGAACACGTTCGGCGGCTCGGCGATCACAATCCTCTGTCTTGGCCTGCCACTCCTTGGAGAAGGATTGAGGGTGAGCAGGGACACAGAACGAAGGGGCGTCCATACAAACTGGGCAGGGGAGCGTCCGGTGTAGTTAGGTGTGTTGCGGAGTTCAAGAAGACCCCTGTCGAAGGCCTCGCAGTCAATGTTCCCAGAAGGGGCCACCTTAAGGATGAGGTGCTTCAGGGATTTGACAGCAGCCTCAGCGTGGCCGTTGGACTGCGGGTAATGGGGCGATGACAACACATGCCGGACTCCCCATCGGTCAAGGAACGCAGCAAAGTCCCGGCTTGTGAACTGAGGCCTTCCGTCGGTTCGCAGGCGTACAGGAACGCCCACGTCACGGAAGTAGTGGCGGAACTTGCTGATGGTGGCGGCAGACGTCGTGTCATTACCGCACTTGATGACAACCGGCCAACCAGAGAGACGGTCGACGATAACGAGGAAGGACTTTCCTGACACACAGAAAAAGTCGGCCGACACAGACTCAAAGGGGCGGGTGGGGTTGTCGTCACTCATGAAGGGTTCTTGCTGCTGGCTGGGTTGTAATACTTGGCAGGGCTCACACGCACGGACAACATTGGAGATGTCGGAGTTGATGCCGGGCCAGAACACAGTCTGTCGTGCACGTCGTTTGGTGGCCTCAGCTCCACGGTGACTGTCGTGAAGGCGGGCCAAGGCGTGGGGACGTGATGCAGCAGGGACAACTACACGTGCTCCGTACAGAACAAGGTCTCCGTCGCAGTAGAGTTCATCGCGGAGTTTCCAATACGGGAGTAGGGTGTTGTGAAGATCGTAGCGGTTGCTAGGAAATCCATTCCTCACACACTCGACGAGTCGGACATAGGAAGGGTCATCTCGGGCCGCTGTTCGAAGGCCCTCCATTGCCTTGTCGTCATCTGGTGACGGGTCCGAACGAAGGGATTGGACGGCATGGAGAGTGACCACAGTCCTGACGGAAAGAGCGAGGTCGGCGTCGAGTACATGGTCTTCTGGAGTAGGGCGGCTGACAGGAGAGCGGGATAAGGCATCAGGGATGCAGAGCTCCTTACCAGCACGCCACGCTGCAGTGAAGATGTACGCCGATAGCTTCTCTTTCAGACGCTGGAGGCGAGGGTTCTCAACGGCGTCTAGCGTGTAGTGGTTGAGGATCGGGACAAGCGGGCGATGGTCGGTCACTAGGTGAAAGTGTTGCAGGCCTATGAGGTAAAACCTGCACTTGGACATCGCCCAAACCACAGCCAACAGCTCCAACTCAATAGTGGCGCAGCGCGTCTCGGTGTCAGAGAGGAAACGCGAGCCACACTGGACGAGCCGGAACTGCCCTCCACCATGATCCTGCAGTAGGGCGTATCCCACGCCATACAAGCGTGAGGCATCTGTCTGCAGAACTGTCGGCAAGGCTGGGTCAAACGTGGCGAGGACAGGTGGACGAGACAGGGCCTGTTTCACTTGCTGGAAGGCCTTGTCGTGGTCGGGGGTCCACAGGAATGTCCTCTTGGGGCTCATCAGGGGGCGAAGTGGTTGAGCAGCTGCGGAGATGTCCGACGAAAACTCTGCTAACTGGTTGACGAGACCGATGAAGGACCTCAAGTCGGTCAGGTTAGCAGGGGTGGGAAAATCCGTAATGGCGCGGACCTTTTCCGGGTCAGCTGCGATACCATTCCCTGAGAGGGTGTACCCACAAAAGTCAACTGAAGAGCTGGCCAGAACAAACTTGTCGGCATTTAGGGTAATGCCGTGCTTCCGGCACCTGTTGAGTACCTCGTAGATACGGCAGAGGTGATCCATATAATCCTCGTCGTACACGAGTATGTCGTCGACCACTTTCACGCAGTTTGCCAGACCTTGTAGAGCCATATCACCTCGAAGACAGAAAGCGTCTCCTGTAGCGGCGAATCCCATGGGGCCACGGCAATAACTGTAACGTCCATGCGGGGTGATGAAAGTTGTGAGTGGTCGGTCTTCTTCGGCAAGCTCTATCTGCCAGTATCCACACAGGGCTTCCATCGTCGTGAAGAAGCGCGCCTTCGGGTTCACACTGCGTATAGCTGCAAAGGGCGTATCAGCGCCGGTGTCGGGCAACATCTGAAGATGGGATGACACACTGCGGTAGGTCACAATGACACTGATGTGCTGGGGGACTTTGGTCCTGGGACGCGGGGGGGGAGCACACATTCCTAATGTGGCTCGGGCGTTGTCAGGAGCCGTCGTGCCTCTGATTGGAAGACTGTGGGCGGCCCTCTCTGGTGGAAGGGGGCTGAAGCTTCCGCCGACGCGGTCCCTTGGGTTTGTTGGAAGGGCAACACTTGTCATAGTGGCCCAGACGACCGCACACATTGCACTGGACGCGTTTGGCTGGGCACCGTACTGTGAGTGACCAGTGGCCCTTACGGTCACAACTGTTGCAGGTAGACTGAGCAGCTGGACACACCTGTGTTCCGTGCTGCTTACCACAGTTGTTGCAAAATAAACCGGGCGTGGACGTGGTGGGCGAAGGCGTAGGAACGGACTTCTTGTCCTTCTTGTACCGGGACACAGCGCGTACAGCTGTAGGGGGAGCACGGATGGCAGAGGTGGCACACCTGGCAGCCTCATAGGAGCGACATATCGTCGACACATCCTTAAGAGAAGAGGAAGAGTCGAGGGAGGTGAGGCGTTGGACAAGTTCCTCGTCCTTAACACCCATCAGGATCACCTGCTTCAACTGGGTCTCCTCGCACTGCTGGTGGTGGCCTGGACATATATCTACCTCTTCCGAGGCTCTCTTAAGACGTACGTAAAAGGCATCAAAAGACTCACCCTCCAACTGTCTGCAGCTAAACAATTCCCTCCTGCGCAGAGCTTCATTCTGCTGTCCTTTGATGTGCCGTTGTAGAACGTCCAGTACCTCCTCTACAGACAGCGAAGAGGTTGGGGGTACCTGCAACGTATGTTCCAAGACACGCTGAATTTCCAAGGACAGGCACATACGCAGCTGGATGAGTTGTTTAGGCTGTGACAAACTCTGGAGATCCACCATTGTAGAATAATCAGTCCACCGTCGCCGCCATTCACGAAAGTCTGGAAATTCACATCAGGCTTCAAGATGGGCGGTGTTTGAGCTGCTGCTTTAGGTGGGGCTGGGGGGTGTGAAGGAAGCATGGATGAGGTATCTGAACCAGTCAGTACCGAGGCAGTGTTAGAGCCAGGGGCTTGGTTAACAGTGAGGCGAGATATCAAGGCTTCAAACCGTTCACTGTCTTCCAATCTCCGTTGGTTGTCTCGTTCTGCCTCTGCTTGCCTTCTGTGCTCATCCGCCAAACGTCTGTGAGCTTCATCCTCGCGTTTCTCATCTCTCATAAACTTCAGTAAAGCAATTATCTCTGGAGACAACGCTGAATATTGAGGTGAGGGACTGCGCGATGTGGGGGCTGGAGCGTCGTGGCCGGCCTGGTCATCCATCTCTGCGGGGCTATCATCCGCCTGACTCATCCAGACGCTGGGTCCACGGCTACGTAAGGCATGAGACATAACTACTTCACCTGTGTACTGTCTTAAATCAGTGTTGACCGGTCAGCCCGTCGTATCAACAAGGTTTCAGTCAAAAAATTAATTAAATACACAGATAAGTAGGTTATATATATAAAATATATATAAAGAAGCCGCGCGGTCAGCGAGTGTTAGTATGTGTATGTGTGCGTGTCCCGGGCGGGTGTAGTGTCTCGCCCCAGCTGTGAGGGGGGGTGGAGGCGGCGCTGTGAGGGGGGGAAAGGGAGAAGCGCGGCGACTCCCAGTCAGTCCAGTTACCCTCAGGACGCGGTCAGAGACGGGTGCACTGAACTCTACTCCTTACAAATGCCCAGAACGTGCCGTATACCTTGGGAATCCTTTAGAACAAGGTCACACATGAATGGCACGAAACACACAATGCGCTAAACACTTCACAGAAAATCACTGTCACTGACACTGCTCAAAGTTGCGAAATTCTTCGAGGAGGGATGACGCGCGGGAGTTGACCCAAGCCGGCTTTCCACAAACTTTGCGCTATCACTCGTAATTATCCAGTAAGACTACGCACTGCGCCATGTTAGGTTCTGAATAATAAGTTCTATATACAGGAGAGAACACAAACACCTGTATAGTTTTGTAGGTTCGGTTTACTGGATAAGAGTATGTACACAAAGGAGAGCAGCACTCTCCCCGGCTAGGCTCCTTAGTCAACTGCTATAGACGGCGTATGGCAAGTGATACATTAGCAGCTACCATACGTCGCCAGGCACATTAATTAAGCATGTGGGATATGGTAATAACATTGCCACACGCTGCTAGCTAGGCTGAATAAATAATACATAAATGGAGCACATACATAATATGCATACATGATATATAATCCAGCATACATAACATACATACAAGAATGACAGGTAGCAAGAAGGTTTAATACTGAGGTGTCGGTTTCTGATTTTAATAGATCAAGGTTGAAATCTCCTATAATGTAGCAATGTTTTCTCTCTGAACTTATGATAGTGATAAGCTCCGAAAATTTATCAAGAAAATTCCTTACATATAGGGCGACACCACCACTGTGTCGTGACGTGTTGACACAGTGTCTATTATAATTAGGAATGATGTACAAATAGTCAATATCGTTAGTGAGTTTGGTCTCACAGAACCCAAGTACATCAAATTTGTGGGCAATAGAAGATAAACACTGATCTAAAAAGGTATCTAGATGAAGGGGAATACTGCTGATGTTATGGCTGACTAGAACTAAACTCGGGTGATTAAGGAAAGTAATAGTTGGTGTAACCCAGTGAGTTTTGCAGAAAGGCATCAGGATCGATATGAGGGAGTTTTGTCTCGACACCATCGGAAAAGGGGGTGTAACACATACGATCTAACACATCTAAGGAATGACACTAGCATCATTATTGTGGGAACATTGCCACTGATTAAGGAACAGTAAAAACTCAGGGTCACTGAGGTGTGAAAAAGGAAGATCTATGAAAGTTATATTAATGGGGGGTAACGTACTCACAAGTGCTAGAACCAACAGAATTAGGATGACCGGTACTGTTGAGGATGATTCCCAGATTGAGTGGGAGGTGCGCCTGTCACTCGGTTTTGAGGGTTGCTGGTTTCCACCACAGAGGGTAGATGTGTAGTACTCGAGTTGCCGGCTGGGGGGTAAACTCCTCAGGTGATAGCGACAGTGGCTGGTTCCCCCTCAGTGGGGAGGGGGTTCTCGAGGGGCTTGGGGGGGTTGGTACAGCGGGTGGGTGAGTGGGCGTGTGTCCACTTGCCCGATCCCTCACAACAACGGTTTTATGACTGAACGTCACGTGTTTCCCTTGTTTCCTGGCTTCTTTAAACTGTGCCATTTGCTGTAGACGGGCTTTAGTCATACCTGGGCAGAGGTCGTCGTTGACGAAGATAGTGGTGCCTTTCAGTTTAATAAGAACATAAGATCATAAGAAAATAAGGAGTCTGCAATAGGCCGGTTGGCCTGTGCATGGCAGCTCCTGTCGAGAGTTACTACCACTCTCTATCATCCATGAAACTATCTAGCCTCCTTTTGAAACTTTCCAGAGTTCCCGCACTTACTACAAAGTTGCTAAGCTTGTTCCACTCGTCCACCACCCTATTTGTGAACCAGTTTCTTCCTATCTCCCTCCTAAACCTAAACTTATCCAACTTGAATCTGTTGCTCCGAGTCCTATCCTGCTCGGATATTATAAAAACTTTATCTATATCCCCTTTATTGATTCCTTTCACCCACTTAAATACTTCTATCATATCTCCCCGCACTCTTCGTCTTTCTAGGGAATGCAAGTTAAGTTTCTTTAACCTATCCTGATATGGAAGGTTTCTAAGTCCCTGAATCATTTTTGTCATTCTTCGCTGCACCGACTCTAGTGAATTTATATCCATTCTATAATAGGGGCACCAGAACTGAACCGCATAATCGAGGTGCGGCCTGACTAGCGCAAGATATAGTTGCAATAAGACCTCTGCACTCTTGTTACTTACACTTCTAGATATAAAACCCAATACTCTGTTTGCCTTATTTCGAACATTAACGCACTGTTTTCTAGGCCGTAGGTCCGGGCTTGCAAGTACCCCTAGGTCTCTTTCACAAGTCGACTTCTCTAGGTTGATGTTGTTCAGGCTGTATACATTATAAGTATTTGTTCTTCCAATATTAAGTACGTTGCACTTGCTGGTGTTGAATTTCATTTGCCATTTTTCGGACCACCCCTGCAGTTTATTTAGATCCTCCTGTAATGCATTTGCATCCTGCCCTGAATTAATTTGCCGCCCTATTTTGGTGTCATCCGCAAACTTGCTTATGTCACTGCTGATCCCAGTATCTAGATCGTTTATGTAGATTATGAACAAGAGTGGGCCTAGTACTGACCCCTGGGGAACCCCACTGGTTACACGGCCCCACTCAGATTTAACACCATCTACGCTGACCCTCTGCGTTCTATCTGTGAGCCATGATTTTATCCAATTTAAAACTTTCCCCTCGATACCATGAGCCTTAATTTTTCTCAGAAGCCTCTGATGCTGTACGCTGTCAAATGCTTTGCTAAAGTCTAAGTAAATAACATCGTAATTTTCGTCATTATCTACTACCTCGAAGACTTTCCTAAAAAACGTTAGCAGATTTGTTAGACAAGATTTTCCCTTTGTAAACCCATGTTGAGAGTCGTAGATTAATTTGCTTTTCTCTAGATACGATCGGATGCTATCTGCTATAATTGATTCAAGAAATTTCCCCACTACTGACGTCAAACTGATCGGCCGGTAATTTGACGCTGATGCTCTGTCTCCCTTTTTAAATATGGGTACTACATTCGCCTGTTTCCACAACTCTGGCACAACTCCAGTGTCTAATGATTTTGTAAATAAGTTTACGAGGGGTCCGCTAATCTGTTCCCTACACTCTTTTAAGACTCGAGGAAAAATTTCATCCGGCCCTGGGGATTTTGTGTTCTTTAGTTTATTTATCTTCTTAAGAACATCCTCTTTTCTGATAGTGATATTCTTTAATTTCTCTTCTTCCTTTCCCTTAAATATCAGTTCCACCTCCGGAATTTCATCTCAAATTTCTTCTATGAAAACTGATAAGAAGTAGCTGTTCAATGCTTTGCTCATGTCTTCACTGCCATTTATCACTTCTCCCCTCCCTGACTTTAAAGGCCCAACTTTGTCCTTGACCTTTGTCCTATATACCTGGAAAAATCCCTTGGGATTCGCCTTGGATTCTCTTGCTATTTTGATTTCATAGTCTCTCTTTGCTTTCCTTACATTTTTCTTAACATTCCTAGATAGTTCATTATACCTGTTTCTGAGCTGCTCCTCCCCTCCCTTTAATTTCTTATATATTCCTTTCTTTATTCCTATGTCATGGTTAAGTTTTCTGGTCATCCACCTTGGCTCATTCTTATTTGACCTAATTTTTCTGTGTGGTATATTTTGTTCTTGTGCTTTATGTAGTATACTGGTGAATATATTATAGTCATGATCAATTGTTGTGTCATCTATGACCTCACCACTTCCTACTGGGAACTGATGTGACTGTTCCCAGGTGATCTCACCTAGGTACCTTCTTAACCCCTGATAATCCGCCAACCGAAAGTTTGGGACTCTGACCATATTGTCATTGTTTTTCGTTTCCCAATTTAGGGTGAACCTGATATCTCTGTGATCACTGTTACCTAGTTCTTCCCCTACTGTGATATCTCTGATAATATTTTCTTTATTTGTTAATACTAGGTCTAATATATTGTCACCTCTAGTAGGTTCTGTAATTAGTTGTTTCCAAAAATTGTCCTGTACTGCGTCTAGGAAGTCTTCAGATTCATAGTCGCCTACAATGTTGTCCCAGTCAATATTTCTGAAGTTGAAATCCCCCATAATGCATAGGTTGTTATATTTTGCTGCCCTACTCATTTCCTGCCATATGGGCTGAGCTGCTTCTTTGCTAAGACTTAGGGGCCTGTAAATCACTCCCATAACTAGTTTTTCTCTTCCTTCCGTGATTTCTACCCACACAGACTCGGTTCCTATTTCACCCTTTATTGAATTATTAATACAACATTTTAATGTATCCTTGACGAAGAGTGCGACCCCTCCCCCCTTCCTACCTTCCCTGTCCTTGTGAAAAAGGTTGTACCCTTCTATGTGGTACTCTGATAATAAAATTTTGCTCGCCAGATTCATCCAAGTTTCGGTGATTGCTATGATGTCTACATTCTCGGTACATACAACCGCTCTCAGCAAGTCTATTTTATTTCTAACGCTCCTACTGTTTGTATAGTATACAGTTAAACCTACTCTTCCCTGGTCCTGTTTTACCCCTTGTCCTGAGCAACTAATTTTACTTCCCAGGACGTGCTTGTTTTTTGATAAAACACTTTGTCACGGTCAGAGGGGGATGAGAATTTTGTTATGATGTCGCGGGAGGAGTTGGGTTCCCGACGCGTTGAACACGCTCAAACTTTACTTCAGGAAGTTGAAAATGTTCATTCAGCAGGCGTGAAATTTTGCGTTGGGATGACTCCCAGTTCTCGTGGAGATCTTCGGGGACTCCGGGAAGCCTGAGGTTGTTTCGCCGCCCTATGTCGTCCACATAATCCACCTGGTCTGCTGTTGTCGCTAGTATAAGAGTTTGGACTCTTATAACATTACTTTAACTTCAACCTTGGACCTGTGGTAGCGTGACTCGAGGGTTAGGCCCATGGGTACATGTAATTTTTGTGTCAAGTAATAGGAAACAACAATGGTGAATATTGCAGGTGAATAATAGACCCAACATACAAATACAGTGGTTTATTAACATGACGTTATATTAATGCAAAAATAGGAACTCACTTTGTACCATGGCCCTCAGGCCCAAGTTCTACTTACACCACGAATGGGTGTACATACACAATAACACACATGAACTCTCTCACAGCACCTTAGCATCATTAAAACCCTTGGCAATGACGCCAGTTACAACACTCAACAGCACCAGGAGTAGAACTCAGGCGGCAGCCATGGTAGACTCCTCACCACGTGGCACCTTCCAACAAACTCCAATAATTCCGGTGGAATCACACAGCCACAAAATAGCCCTACTGAGTCAGGGACTCATCCACCAATGATGGGGGCTGGTAGTTGTTCGTGGGGCCTGATGATCGGGTGTCACCACGTGGGAAGCGAGCGTTAGGGGAAGGCTGGCCAGCAGGGAGTGACAGTTTTGCAAAAGTTTTCAAAATCTAATTGCTTGGGTTGGATTATGTGTCTATCGGCCACGCTAATTACGAATATGTTTGAGTTTTTTACATCATTGCATTAGAAGGTTTGTGGATACTTTTGGGTTTGGCAGTCACAATTTTGTCAATGCCATCAATGCAGCCCTCCCTTCCCGGTTTCCTCTGGGCTGCCAGGAAGCTTTTCTCTCGTTCGTGCACTTTGCTGTCGTCTGCCACATCAAACAACTTCTCAGCTATATCCTCGAACCTCATCTTCAGCTTCCCGTTCTTCCTTTTCTGTTTCTGTCCATTTCCCTTCATCATCATCGTCTCCCTCCGCATCCTCCACAGGTCGTGGACTCTCATTTTCACCCTGATTTCAGAGATAGTGGGGACAGTGGCCTTCCTATACACATCCAGTACCTTCTCAGTCACCTTGTTGGTGGCATCCATATAATCAAAAGCATTTGTTCTTCTCCTTAACCTCTCGTTTTCTGCTTCATAAGCCAGGGCACTTCCAACTTCCTTGTTCAGAGGCAACTTGTTAGATGGCAGAGGCATCCGAACCCCGAACACCTTATCGTTACCCTGGCGCAGCTGAGTGTTGCTAATCTTAGGACGACCCATCTTGGTGGCGGCCCTTTGAACTAACTGCAAAACAACACAGAAAAAACAACTTTCAGCACTTCAATATCACCACCTATTGAACAATATTTTATTCAAAAGTACGGACTGAGATTTTGTCCTTAACTGTCCAAGTCAAGCTACTTGGGCTGAATTCGTTGATCAGTCCTGGGACGAATATTACCAACGGCGTGAATAGATTCCGTGGAATAAATTCAGGGCATTCCCGTCCAGGGAGCCTCAACAAACTCTGTAAATATTGCCATTGGCCTGCCATTGGCACATATGCGGAGTTTGGTAATGTTCCATGAGCGGGAATGTCCTGAATTCATTCCACGGAATCTATCCACGCCGTTGGTAATATTGGGCCCTGGTTTTCGAAATATACGTATGTGGTGACTTGCAGCAAAAATATCGGCATAATTTGTAGCGCATTGAGTTGTAAAACAATAGCATATTATGAACCAGTGTACACAGTAGTCGAATAATCCAATTCAATAACTTGATTTTAACAGGTTGTGCCACATTGCCAGTCCCTTTATTATTTACAGTTTTTTCGCGTTTTTCATGCCAAACCCAAAAGTATCCACAAACCTTCTAATGCAATGATGTAAAAAACTCAAACATATTCGGAATTAGCGTGGCCGATGAACACATAATCCAACCCAAGCAATTAGATTTTGAAAACTTTTGCAAAACTGTCACTCCCTACTGGCCAGCTATGGGGCCCATAGGTGGTAGTGGATTCTTGACGAGGATTCATGGAGATACCCGATTCTACTGGTCTTCAGACATCTCCCCAAACGAGTGGATGCGTCATCCAAGCTTCAGATATGGCCTAGGCTCTGACAGGGACCTGTGGGGTGAGGATTGGTGAGCGTATTAACGTTTGAAAACGAACATCAACGTTTCAAAAGGACGTCAAGGACGTAAAAATACTTCACTCAAAGCACATCAGCTATGTTACTGTAACACTTGCACATTCAAACTATTAATTAGGTCAAATCACTTAAAATGGCGAGTTACAACGCGAAGAGTGGAATGACATACCTGTGGGGTGAGGATCGGTGAGGTACTAACGGTTTGAAAAGCACCCGCCACCCTCCACCCACGCTAAGTCACAGGTTTCACTTACTCACCCATTTCACTGTATTACGTTACTATACACTCTGACGTTTGAAACTGAGACTACGAACTCAGTTTCATTCCCTAATATTTTCTTCACAAACACATGCTCTGACAGATCTATCAAAGGCAAGAATTAAATTGATCACAAAAGGATGTGGATGGTAATCCCGGTGAGCAGGTCTCAACACGCAGCGCCTACTACAACTACAAACACGAGAGGCTGGTCTAGAGTTCCCTTCAGGAAAATTAACTAATTCCATAATTAACATCCCTACAACAATTTCACTATGATTATCAGGGTCTCTGATTATTCATAGGTGAAAAAGGGTTTACAGGTCTCGGTAGAAGAAAGAGTTCACAAACTCGGTCAACAAACTACTACATCTCGATGACGTCATCAAAGAAACAGAGAAAACGGAGGACGTTTCCACTGGGGGACTCAGAAGGTTTTGTGAACGTGAAAGCGCAATATGATTCATTAGGTTTTACCAGGCTAGCCATCATTACGATCATGACAGCCGGATGGCATTTGGCCATTTTTTCAAACACTAGGGTTACTTATTAGTATCCCGAAATCGCCCTCCGAGCCGTAACTCATTTTTTTAAACCGAATTTTGTCGGGTTACCATTTACTAGTCCGACAATATTATTGGAAAGTTCGGGATAAGTCCTCGGATGTGGGTAGGCACCCGAAAGACTGATCCCGAATATTTAAAGTAGTTATATATGTGAATAGAAAACATCTCTGATATTCAATATGTAAATTAAGAAGAGATAATAAAGAAAACAAATATTTAAATGTCCTAATAAACGGTTCCAACGGAAATGTATATATTTTTAAGAGACCGCCGTGTACCCCCGTGATGTTTTACCTTCAACTCTGAAGATTTTTCCGCCAGTATTATTGAACACAATCTTCCCTTGAAGAGGGTCGTCGTGTTTCAACCCAAGTCTTAAACAAAATGAGTTCTGAGGGACACCGCAGTACAGTACTTAACTGGGTGGTGTGGCGGTAAAATTAACTAATTCTAATATTATAAATTAATTTTATATGAATTAGTTAATCTTATCGCCACAATAACCCGTTAAGTACTGTATTGCAACGTCCCTCAGGACTCATTTTGTTTAAAACTCGGGTTGAAACATGACGACCCTCTTCAAGGGATGATGTTGGTTAATAAAACGACCGGTTCGTCTCCCCATCGCCCTTCTCCAATTTTATCAAGCAATGCATTCCAACAATCCTCCTTTTATACCTTCAAGTCATGCGGTCATGTAGAAAGTCTTCTATCCACGCTAGGATATTTCCCGAATTCCATACCCTTCCAGTTTGATTTTCAGCCGTTCGTGAGGTACACTGTCGAAAGCCTAGGTAAAATCTAGGTATATAGTGTCGATATTACCACCCCATTCCAGAATATGGGTCTAAATATCGAATCCCTTGAGCAATTGTGTTAAGCAGGAACGCCCCGGCATAAAACCGTGTTGGCAATCCTTTACAAGGTTGTTTCGTAGTAGATGTTCCATCGCGGTATCTGTGATAATACTCTCAAGTACTTTACATATTATGCTGGTCAGGCTCACTGGTCTATAGTTGTTCGTGGAGTGACTATCGCCCTTCTTGAAGATAGGACTCACATAAGCCACTTTCCATTCACTGAGGACCTTTTGTTCATCCAGGCATTTACAAAACAGGATCTTCAGGGGCTCGGCAAACTCGTTGCACAACTCTCTTAGCACTCTAGGATGCACCATGTCAGGTCCGGGACTCTTATGGACCTTTAGCTTTGACAGTTTATTTCTAATACCCTCTTCTGTGAACACAATGTGGGTCAGTGCTGTGTCGAACCGTCTGTCTTCAAACGCAGGAAGGTTAATCACATCCTCTCTTGTGAACACCGAGGAAAAGAAGCTGTTCAATTCCTCGACTTTATCCTAGTCAGAATCTGCGTAACTACCATCTTCAAGCCTCAGGTCTGATACTCCTCGCATTTTTAATTTCGACTTTGCATAGCGGTAAAAGGCCTTTGGGTTTGACTTGACCTCGCTTGCAACCAGCCTCTGGAACTCCTTTTCAGCCCTTCTACGCTCTATCTTTGCTTGGTTTCTGGCTCTTGCATATATCATCCTGTCCTGCTCATCGTTTGACTCAACACACGTCTTGAATTTCTGGGTTTTCTTCTTAACTTTGCCAACCGCCGCTTGGTTCCTGTGTAGGGATCCCCTCGTATTCCTAGAAGCACTGGGTTTAGTTTTGGGTATAAATTTATCGATCAAATGTGTCACTTTACTAGTAATGATATTCAGCATAGTGTGTTGGTCACACAATATAAACAGAATATTTGTATATATATTAGTTCTTGATTTGATAAGTGGCAGGGCTGAAGTAAACACTTTATTGGTTTAATTTTATTGTCGAAAAATATAGTTTCACAGGTACTGAGTTCAGTTGAGAGTATATTGTTCCTTCTCTTCTACACTAAGGGAACTGTCTTAGTGCACATTTATGGGAGAACACCTAAGTGAGTTGTTCACTGGGTAACAGATGATATATGATAGTAGGGTGTGTCATACGGAGGCGATTTTTTTTTTTTGAGTTTGGAAAATCGGCCCATGGTATTAATGATGTAGTCCTATGTGCAGAATCATGTGATATCTTCAGATTTGAAAAGTTTTCATTTTTTGCTAGGTAAATTTTAACTTGAAATCTTATGAAAATTCAGTATTCCCACCCTTTTACCAACACCACTAAATAGCTTATTTAAAGTAAAGTAAATGTATCAGGTTAATTTATTAGGATGAAAATGATCCAGAATAGTGAAACGAATGATCTTGACACATTTATTAAATTTAATATTCCTTTAGAAAACAAAATCATCAAATACAAAAACCGGTTTTACTACTACGACCCGGTGTTGCTGCACACCATAGAGAACATGTCTTTCTTGCTTCTGTTTCTACTCATCACCTCCCTGCTGACCACCTGAGCTCGGATGTAGCCTTCCCTCCTCTCCTGGTTGTACACTTGACTGCTGGCCTCGCTCACTTGCTGTACACAACGCTCTATATTCTAGGTGTGCGAGGGCCAGGCAGGGACATGCATGGGGTTGTCCAGGAAAGCTCTGACTTGAATATTGGTGAGGCTGCAGGTAAGAGGGGGCTCACTGCCAGCCTGGATGTTATCCAGATCTATGAGATCAGTGAGGGTCTTGGCACCTAGATTGACTTCAGGAGTCTTCCTGACCCTGAAGGAATCGTCACCAACTGATTCGTCATGCCCAGATCCTCTCATAAGTCTCATATCCAAGATCTTTTTGACTGCCACTCTTCTCTCCTCCTCATCCTTACTGCAGAGCATTGTCTGCAGAACTGCCTCGGGATGAGCATACCAGGAAGATCTCCTCAGTCTGCTCCACAATCTGAACAACCTTCCTTGGCTGACTCCTCAGGAGCTCAAGCTGGAAGAGAACATGCCTCGGACCTTCGGAGAACGATGACTTGACCTTGGTATTGAACCAATTTGGCAAGTAGACACTCACGATGAATTGGACAATAAGTCTCAGGTTGTGAAGCTGGTTCCCTTTCAGTTTATGATGAGCGACCCAAATTCTGCAGAACCTGAGAGCCGTTGTGAGCCACCTAGAATGTGAGACTGGACCTATCTGCAGGTAAGCAAGTCTATCAGGCATGACCCCAGTTTTGATGCCACTGCATATCATGTAACCATAGTACTGGTCAGTACTCAGGTCGTCAATGACAGTATGTGCAAGCTCAACGAGTGGAGGGCCAACTGTGATTTTTTCAAAGCTCGGATTTATTTCTAACTCAGTGGCAGAGTCCAGCATCTTGCCAAGAGGACCAGACCATCTGTTGTTTGAAAGAGTCTTGCCATCCAGCTCCTGGATCAGATGTCTGAGTGGCAACTCGTTGGTGTGGAGGTCACAAACAATCCAGACCAGCTTCCTCCCAATCTTCCGCTCTATCCACTGTATGACCCCCCCTTGCCACCCTGTGTTCATGTTGGTGCTGTCCCCTCCAATGGCCTGCAGGGTAGGGTGTGTCAATTTAGGGGGTGAACTGGCTAAATTGAAAATCGAGTAATTTGGTAGCAATTTATTGTAGTCTTTAAGCATGCAAAACAATATTCTGGCATAAATTTTTTTTTATAATAAGTCCTACCTACATCAAATGGATTTTTAAATGTACATATTTGTGAATTTATAACATAACCAGCGTTTGCACACATGTTACTGTTTCAAGTTTCAAATTATTATATTTTATTATCCGTAGTCTATTTGAAAGTAACCAATGCCTTCATACTCTCTTTGCTTTGGTTTCTTGTCATCAGTAGTCTGCTTGCTATTTGTGCTTTGATGTAACCTTCTCGCCTCTCGTGGCTGTAAACATGGCCCGCTGCTTCTGTGACCATTTTCACACATCTCTCCACACTTTGAGTGTGGGAAGGCCACTTCGGCACCTGCATTGGAGTCTCTTTAAGGTTTCTCAATTCTTGGCTAGTTAGACTTGTTGTCAATGGTGGCTCTAAGACTTCCAAACTCAAGTCAACCAATTCTGACAATTTGGTGGCATTGACGTTTATTGGGGGAACTTTTCTTGAATGAAACGAACAGTCTCCCAACTGGTCGTCATCTATTAGCGTTCCTCTAATCTTTAGAATGACTTCTACAGCCTCGGTTCGGAGATTGGTACATTGACTGCAAAGCATTGCTTGCAAAACTGCTTCTGATCGAGCATACCAAGCGGACCTTCTTGCCACGGGTAACATGATGTCCCTCACTACCTTCCTCTGTGTTCTTACTAGCTGCAATTGAAACAAAAGGTGATTGGGCCCATCCACCCACATAGGATTAAGTTTCACACTAAACCACTGGGGAAGATAAACTCCAATAATAAATTCAACAATTAACCTCAAATTCTTCAGCACTTTGCCCTTCAATTCGTGTTTGGAAATCCAAATCCTGCAGAAACGAAGAGCTGTAGTTAACCAACGGCTGTGACTGACAGGTCCAATCTCCAAGAGAGCCAATGACTGAGGCACTTCTCCTGATCTTATTGCTTGGGCAATACGATAAGCATAGGATTGATCTGTGCTGAGATCTTTGATGACTCCTTCAGACAACGCCGGAAGGGGAGGGCCAACTTCGACCTTTGGAAAGGTTGTATTTATTTCTAGTTGTGTTGCTTCATCCAGCATGATGCCAAGGGGACCTGACCACTTGTTGTTGCTCTTTGTAGGACCATCAAGTTCCTGGATGAGATGACGAAGAGGTAGCTCGCCTGTATGTAAATCACATACAATCCAAACAAGTCTTCTTCCTAGTTTTTTCTCTAAATGCGTCATTACACCCCCCTGCCATCCGGTGTTCACTGCAGTTGAATCTCCACCAACAGCCTGCAGTGAACTGCCAAGTCCTCTCTCCTGAACCCAACATAAAATATGATCAGCAATGACCTCTGCATGTTTCTTCCCTTCTACTTCAGTTTCGGGAGCAAAGTGAAACAAAAACCGACCACCAGGCTCAGAACAGACAGAGTAGTGTTCTTCTTTGATGAGACCTGGAAACTTTCTGTTCACTCCCTCTACTTCTAGCAAAACTTTTGTGTCATCTATTCTTCCATCAAACAAAAGACAGGAGAGTCCTCCCTCGCTTAAATCTTTTTCATGCTGATCAGATATTTCCTTCATTATTTTTTCTTGTGCTCTTCTAATTTTATTATGATCTATCACCAAAGATACATCCTCTCGGCTGATGAGGCCTGCATCTATCCAAGCGGCAGTTGCAATTTCTGCAGCCTCACGAAGTCCAGCATGGTGGCGAATACTAGCTAAAGCAATGTTTGAAATATTTCTTGTGTTGTATTTCATTTTCTTTGGTAAAGGTTCAGATGGCTCTTTGGAACTATCATCTGATGTTGCTTCCTGTTCATCAGAAGAACTATCAAAGAAGTGATAAACATCTTGACACAGCTCTTCCTCTCTTTGGATGGCTTCTTCACTCTTCATTTTCTTCTTTTGTTCCCTCTCTCGGATTTGTTCTCTCTTCTTGGCATTAGCAATCTGCTTCTTTGTTTCTGAATAATCTATTGAACCCATTTGCATACTTCCTTGGCCTTCTGCCTTTGTCCTCTGTGCCTTTATAAATTCAAGCTCTAAAACAGGGATCTTCTTTTCACGAGGACAACCACAATCAATGTGGGAATTATTTTCTCTCTTACCTGAGTGAGAACAGTTGGATTCAGAACATAATTGTATGGAGCACTTGCAGGTCAAAATGTCAAACAGAGTATCAAGTGTGTGCAGAAATTCATTTTTCCTGGCCAAGTTTCCTTTACCAAGTGATGTTTCAACTGCTTTGTGCCATAATTTCGTTAGTTTTAGCTCAATAGTTCGACACTGATTAATCACAGGTGGTTTGAATAGTGCATTAGCTTTTGTCCATTGATGCAGAAGAGGGACTATCATGTCATTTATGAGTTCTTTATCTGTATAGTTCCTTCTGTCCTTTGCATTTTTTTCTCGAAGGAGTAACCCTAATCTTAGCATGTCTCTCACTGTTGGAAGTTCTGATACAGGAAGCTCCTTCCCTTTACCAACTAGCAGGCTCAAGTGGGTTGACAACTGACTTCTTGTCTTCAATTTTGACATCTTCACACTATCTGACAAATAGAAAAATATTTCAATGTTTCATAATTCAATTGTTGTTTCAAAAAATATCAATTTGTTTATCAAAAATGCTGTAACAGAAATAACATAATAATTTCTTAGAACATAATGTTTTATACAATGATATAAGTAACTGCGACAATCAATATGCCCTACTTACAATAATTAAAATGTAGAATTCGTCTGGTAGAGTAGGTGCAAGTGCAATGAGAGCAAACCACCGTCTATGATATCTAGAAGGAGAGTGAGCCGGGCGCCTTATCCTCACGCTTGGTACAAGTCAAAACAAGAATTAAACTGTCCCACACGGAGAGCCTGTTCATGTTCATGTTCTGACATGCATATTGTACACAAGCTATAGAACCATAAAATATTCCATAATCCATATGCTTACATGAGATTAGTTAATATCAAGTGAATAATTCTAATCAAGTCTCATTAATTTGTTGAAATACTGATATTTGAAACTTTAAGGTATAATTGATGTAGGTGAGGGTTATTTCAATTCATTTTTGTTTGCTAATCTCAAGTTTAGACATAAAGAGGCACAATATTTTGACTACCAAATTTGATTTTTAACATGTTGACAAAATTGACATACCCTACTGCAGGGTCTGGTCTACGTTCCTCTCTCTGAGCCAGTTCACAATGTTATCTGCCACTATCTCAGCTGGTTTCCTGATGTCATCTTTCTCTGGAGTGAAATGCCACAAATACTTCCCTCCTGGTTCACTGCAGCAGGAGTAGTGTTCCTCCTTCACCATGGCAGGGAACAACTTGTCAGAATCTCCAACTTTCATGAACACTTTAGTGTCATCCCTTCTCCCATCAAAGAACAAACAATTGATTCCATTTTCTCTTATCCCCTTATCAAACTCCTCTTCTAGGTTACTGACAAGTTTCTCCTGAGCTCTCCTTACTTTGTTATGATCTATCACCAGGTGAACATCATCAGGTGTTATCAAACCACCGTCAATCCAGGCAGCTGTTGCTATCTCTGCAGTTTCTCTGAGACCAGTGTGGTGTCGCATGCTGGCCAGAGCTATGCTCGGGATATCTTTCCTATTTCGAATGTTATGCCTGGAAGGTTTGGGATCATTATTTTCTGGGTTAGGGACAAAGTCACCATTCTCCTGGTCAGCACTCGGATCAGCCATGGGGAAGTCATTAAACTCTGAATCAGCTTGACTCCAATCATCGGCCTTTTTTACTTCACCCTGGGCCTTCTCAAGTCTCTTTTCCACGGCAACTCTTCTCTTCTTCTGTCTCTCTGTGGCAGCCTCCTGTCTCTTGGACTCCGGAATATCTTGGCTAGAAATCATGAGAGCCCCTATACTGCCAGTCTTCTCTCTCTGTGCTTTGACAAATGCCAGTTCGATCACAGGAATCTTCAGTTCACGCTTGCAAATACAGGAGATGTGGGCCTCGGATTTACAGTCACGATCACATCCAAACTCAGGACAGAGAACAATTGGGCACTTGCAAGTAATTATGTCAAATAACTGGTCCAGTTGCTTGGCAAAGCTGTCCTTAACTGCAAGTTTTCCTCTCCCAAGAGAGATATCTCTTGCCTTTTCCCAACTGGCTAGCAGTCTCTCACTAATCTTCTTCTGACTTTTTATGACTGGAGGCTTGAACTGAGCGTTAGCCAGAGTGTACTGTGCCAAGACAGCTTTGGTCATATCACTGGCAATGTCTTTGTTTGTGTAAGTTCTTTGGTTCTTTTCACTGATTTGCCTGATTAAAACACCGTATCTCAAAGCATCTCTCAATGTAGGCAACTCCGACTTCAGGAGCTCTCTCCCAGACCCAAGATAGTGACTGAGATGGCTGGATTTTTGGTTCCTCGTCCTGACACAAGCAGCCATCGCAAATATTATCAACTTATAAATGCATCAGAATCTGAAACAGATTCCAAGTGACTTGATACCAAATTTTCCATACCCATGTGCCTAGACCCTCGTCCATGCTACCAAAAGAATGACCATGCGACCAAAAGAATGACCATGCTACCAAAAGAATGACCATGCTACCAAAAGAATGTCCATGCGACCAAAGAATGACCAATGGTCATTCTTTGGTAGCATGGTCATTCTTTTGGTAGCATGGACATTATTTTGGTAGCATGGACATTCTTTTGGTAGAATGGACATTCTTTTGGTAGCATGGTCATTCTTTTGGTCGCATGGTCATTCTTTTGGTAGCATGGACGAGGGTCTAGGCACATGGGTATGGAAAATTTGGTATCAAGTCACTTGGACGGAAATAAAGGTAAAATACTGTGGGAGAAAGGAATACACCTAAAGTACTCTAAAAACAAATTTATTAATATGAAATCAAAGGGAAAAAGATATATTATTAATCATATAACTACCAGGCTCAACTCCTGGGCTTATTGCAGACTCAGTACTTTCTTCTTTACTTATTTCTTATTTACTTATTTCTTATTTCTTTACTCAACAGTAATAACTCAGATCTTATACTCTTAATGCACACAACCTTACTGGTGTTACATTACATGGCATAGCAGGACCAGTTCCTTGGCCCTATTCACAATACATAGTACATGGCACTCATTGTAGATTACTTTACTCAACATCCAAGTGGTACTTCTCAGTACAGTTACAAGACCTTACTCAACATATACGTTAATAATGACATCAGCAGATACCTGAGTCCACTACCCAACATGGGATAATTATTTCCAACTAATTATCCCTAACATACATGTTACAACACTCTCTGTAGACATATACTTCCAGGGTGCGTCCCAGGGTAGAACACTGAGATTCACGACCGTTGTTATTGTGTGTTATTGTGTCTGGGGTCTGGCCCAACGAGGCAGTGGAGCATATTAATCAGGCCGCATCGGTGCCATCGTTTCATATATGGTCCCTGCTGGGTATCTACTACATCCGGGGCAGTTGTTGAGCGATGCAAGAATCACAATGGGATCTGGAGAAACGTTGGAGAGCGTCAGGGAACGGACTGGGAAGCATGACAACACAAACAACTCTCTTGTCTAGATGACAGACATATTTACGTTATATTACTTCTTACACTGGGTGAATGACAATTCAACTGTTAAAGCATGAACACTGATGAACACTGATATTCACTACAATTGACTGGATTAACTGAATGGCTCCACATAAACATACCTGGAGAAACGTTGGAGAGCATCAGGGGATGCTCACCTTACCTTATCCCTTGGTATATATATCCCTGAGTTGCCAGTGATCTCTACTCACGCAATGACAATAATCACAAACAACTCAACTGTTACTCATTCAAAGATGACCCTCAGTTGACAAAGGTCTGGCGAATTACTTGAGTTGATATACACAGACTAATTCAAGATTGAGCTTCCCAGGAGAAAGTGGAATAACAACGCATTGACAACTGTCTTCACAAAGGCGGGACTCTGGGAGGGAACACAAGTGTAGCGTCTATGGGGAAAAACACTTCTTCTCAGGGGTCGCTAACTCACTCATGTTTTGCGGTCGTGGAGTTTAATAGGAATCATTTGTTAAATAGGTCAGCAGTCAATGTGACCATGACACTACTGGACCTCAGACATCTCTCCAGACTAGTGGGTGCAACATCAACGCTACAGACACGGGCTAGGCTGCGTTAGGGACCTGTGTCGGTGAGGGACGAGGCACTTACTCACTGGTGATAACGACATCACGTTTCAAAGGGACGTTAAGGATGTAAACATTACTTCACTCAAAGCACATCAACTACAGTACTGTAACACTTGCACAATCAACTATTAATTAGGTCAAATCACTTAAAGAATGGCGAATTACAACACGGAGTGGAATGACCTACCTGTGTGGGTGAGGGACGAGGCACTTACTAATCGTTGAAATGCCCGCTGTACTCTCACTCAAACTAGATCGTGGATTCCACCTACTTAACTATTTCCCTGAATTACTTTACTGTACACTCTGACGTTTGAAACTGAGACTACGAACTCAGTTTCATTCCCTACTATTATCTTCACAAACAATGCTCTGACTGAGCTATCAAAAGCAAGAATTAAATTGATTACAAAAGGTTGGATGGCAACAGGTCCCAACATACAGCGCTTTGCTACAAACCCGAGGAGCAGATTCAAAAGGTTCCCTTCAGACAAAGACGTCATCTCGATGACGTCATAAAAGAAACAGAGAAAACGGAGGACGTTTCCACTGGGGGACTCGGAAGGTTTTGTGGACGTTTAAGCGTAATATGAATGCTTAGGGTTTTCAGGCTAGCGGTCATTACAATAATGACATGGTGGGGGTAAGTTGTTCCACACCGTCACACAATGATGTTTTATGGAGGTCTGGGACTGAGAGGAGTGCATGGAGGATGGTTTTAGTAGCTCTGGGTCCCTAAAGTTGTATCTCTGATTACTACAGAACTGGAAATAATAATTGTTAAGCAAGTGATTGATAGATTTGTAAACAAAGAGGGCACAGCAGTAGGTGTTAATATATTCGAATTTTAACATTTTAAATTTAGCAAATTTCTCGTTTGTGTGATCTGTTTTTCTCAAGTATGTCATTGACCATACAACTCTCTTTTGTGCAGTAACCAGAGACTGTGTTTTTGAAAAGCCAGAGGCCCCCCATAGTGTGTGACAGTGTCTCAGGTGTTGGTAAAGAAGATCATGATAGATTTCTTTCATTGCTGTGGGAGTGAGTGACTGCCGAAAGTGATACATGATACCGCACTGTTTATTGACTTTACTGTGAATGGCTTGTATGTGGTTTCTCCAGTTAAGTTTCTCATCAACAATAACTCCGAAGAATTTAGTATTTTGTTCGCGTTTGAAGACTGTATTACCAAGGTAGAGGGGGTGCAAGTCTGGGGGCAAGTTTTTTCTTCTGTGAAAGCTCGTATAGTGGGTTTTCTCAAGGTTTAAGGTCAGTTTATTACGTATTACCCAGGTCCTGACTTTAGTCAATTCAGTGTTCATAGTTGTCATCAAAGAATGGAGGTCTGAGTTGCTGGCATAGAGATTACTATCGTCTGCAAATAAGTTGTATTTTATGAGTGTGCTGGCGTGGACTATTGTAACGGGAAGTTTTTCTTCACTTCAATTTTCTATCATCCAGATATCCTTTTCTGTTATTATTCTTCGATTCCTTATCAATATATATCTTATATTCTTATAAGTAATTCTGATATTTCTCTGCTTATAGTTTCCAAGTCTTTCATTTCTTTTCATATAATGTATATTATATTTTCTGAATTTATATGTCCTTACCTTGCTGAAGTATACTCTGTTTTATTATATTCTCAACCATGGATTAGTCTGGGGAACCATGTTATTCTCAGTACAACACTTATTATACTTACACCGGTAGACTGCCACCACCCAGACTTTTATTAGAATATAATATTACTCATGGAAAGCCTTTGGGTAGTGTGATATAGTGGGTATAGGCACGTGAGTAAGTATTATTTTCTGGGAACCAATGTTTAGAAGGAATAGAGTGGTGATACTCATAGATTACTAATTCAATATTTATTAACACAGTGAGTGAATAAAATGTTACTTAACTTCTCTCAGACAAGACTGGACCCTCAGGTCTTACTGTACCATTGACAAAACAGATCTGTAATTACTTATTAATTCATTAAACACTTCAAGTACTTATTATATCATTAAACAACTCCAAGTACTTAGTATATCATTTAACTACTTCAATACTCATTACTTCATGAGACAACGGTTGTATTATTTCTCTGACAAGTAAGATTCAGGAGTTACTACACACGGTCAGATAACACTGGACCGTCAGGTCTTACTCTTACAAGTAACAAGTTACATCTTCAATTCTTGATTACAACATTTAACAATCATTATATTATTTCATTGTCACTGCAAGTGGGTATTACGACACACTTGACACTATCCAGAATTAAAATATTCTTTAACAACATGTTATTTTGGAATGACTAATGTGCACTTTAACTAGTATTCAATGGTTTGGTGGACTCAACATCGATAATAACAATAACCCTGGTACCACCTGTTAGGTTCTGAATAATAAGTTCTATATACAGGAGAGAACACAAACACCTGTATAGTTTTGTAGGTTCGGTTTACTGGATAAGAGTATGTACACAAAGGGAAGCAGCACTCTCCCCGGCTAGGCTCTTTAGTCAACTGCCATAGACGACGTATGGC
Source organism: Homarus gammarus (assembly GCA_958450375.1). Lineage (NCBI taxonomy): Eukaryota > Metazoa > Arthropoda > Malacostraca > Decapoda > Nephropidae > Homarus > Homarus gammarus. The sequence goes on from CAUDMG010001053.1 coordinate 1,003,018, forward strand.
AAGTGATACATTAGCAGCTTCCATACGTCGCCAGGCACATTAATTAAGCATGTGGGACATGGTAATAACATTGCCATACGCTGCTAGCTACGTAAATGGAGCACATACATAATATATAATCCAGCATACATAATATACATACACCACCAACATTCATGGATTCAATACTTAACCTGGGCTCACTATATTTCTGCTAGTCATCCCCAGCATGGATATTAATACGGCTCCATACATATAGCCAAGATCAATGGATGGGCAACAATCACAAGACGGGAGTCAACTGTGCAAAGTTGTTTGCAGGCTCCCTCGCTAGTTAGGAGCGCCCGGCCCGGGAAGGGTTGACTCATGGCGGTGAGCCGGCCATGGCGTCTGCGGAGGAATCTCACCCTAGGATTCTAATCTCGCCACCTTAAAGACATCCTTCGAGAGCCGTCTTGCCCATAGGCGGCTCCCTAACCTGAGTAGTGTTGCCAATACACAAACAGCGTCTGGAGATGCGTGGAGAAGAAATCACGAGAGGGTGAATATCTAACTTCAACTTTACAAAACATACGTCTGGTAACGGTACAGACGATATCTACGTTACTCGACTTATTTGGCACAGAATATTACTATGTTAAAACATGAACACTGATATTCACAAAAATCGGCTAAGTTAAACTGAATTAACATGATGGCGAGAAACAATCATCTACATACCTGGAGATGCATGGAGAAGAAATCACGAGAGTGTGATTTTTGCTCGGGCATCGGTATATATGCGAGCCTGAGGGCATATCCTTACCAGAAGGATTAATTTTACTAACAATAGACCTTCTATTCAAAGTGGTCGCTAGACACCTAGCTGTGACAGTCAGTGTCACAGGTCAGGTTAATTTTCTACATGTATCTTTATGATCTAATCAGAGATTGAGATTGTCAGGAAAGAGGTGAAATGGAGTTATATATGCACTAGCAACTCTACTCGCCTGACCGCAGACCACATTCCAGGCCAAAACAGCCGTTAAGTCTTGGAGAATTTTGAGTCTGACAGGAACTGTTCAGTAGATTAATGTCTTTCTAAAATAGACAACTGTCACTAACTACACTACAAACACCAGATTCCCTGATGTTTGAGCGACAAAATAATGTAACTTCAGTAGCTATAGGAAATTCATGATGTCCCCACGGACGACATAAAATAGGCCACTGTAACTGACAAACTCGACACTCACTTACTTGACACGTTTTACTAACAATAAGGACAGTTGAAGCTTTCAACACCACTCACAATGGATCTTGAATGTTCCAACTGTAAACAGACATATCTACAGTAGGTTGCCTCACCAATTGCAACCATAGTTGCAATTTCAAATTCTGTCATTACTAAGGAATAATGAAGTCTCGGGTGCATTCTAAAATTGAGAGAAAACGGAGGACTCAGGCGTCCTGAAGTGATGAGAAAACTGTCTCATCAGATGGGGGACTCCAATAAGAAGGCATAGCTACATGTTTTGTGGGCCATTGAGCGTAAAATGAATCGTCTGATTTTACATTAACTGACGTGTATGACCGTGGTCATTACACTATGTCGTTTATGTACAACAAAAACAGTACTGTACGGGACCGAGAATGGAACCTTGGGGGACGCCATACAAGATTGGCGAGGAGTCAGATTGGTGATTATTATTGCAGACATGCTGCATCCTGTTGGACGTAAACCAATTGTGGGACAGGCCCCTAATACTGTAATGTTCAAGCTTTGAAAGGAGGATGGTATGGTCGACAGTATCGAGGGCTTTAGAGAGTTCCAAGAATATATCGATTATGAACTGACTGTCATCAAAGGAATTTAAGATGTCATAAGTAAAAGATAGCAGAGCACTCTCGGTTGACCTTCTAGCTCTAAATCTAAAATGGGAGTCTGTAATGTTGTCACTGGTGTAACGGGCCGAGTTTTCTCTTTTTAATTATTTACCATACAGATATTATTTTGTTGTTAGTATTCTATTTATTCATATACTTATTTGTTCTGTAGCATTCTTTCCAATGAGTATCCTGTTTTATATACTTATCCTTCTTCAGTTCTTTACACACATACTTACTTTATATATTCTTGCTTATATTCTTAAATGTTCTTTATCTCTATATACCTTATATTCTTATATATTCTTATATAAGTAACTCTTATGCTTCTCTGCTTATGTTTTCCAAGTCAATGTTCTTTCTTTTCATTTCCTGTCATATATTATGATCTCTTCCCTATATTTTGTTCTAGTTATATTCTAAACCATTGATTAACCTGGGAAACCATGTCTTTGTTATTACCACACTTATTATACTTACAACGGTAGCCTGCCACCACCCAGGATTTTCTAGAATATAACATCTCTTAGTTAACTGTTAGGTAGCGAGCTTCTAGGCACGTGAGTTAGTTATTTTCTGAGAACCAATGGGGGAAAGGATAGAGTGGTGATACTCGTAGACGTAGATTACTAATTCAATATATATTAACACAGTGATTGGATAAGATGCATCTTAGATTCACTCAGACAAAGCAGAACTGCAATTTATTTCTTAAGTCATCAAACACTTCAAGAACTTATAACCTCATTAAATACCTCCAAATACTTATTACTTCAATCGACAATTGTGGTATTGTCACTCTGCCACATGATATTCAGTACTGGGTATACACCAGATATCACTGGACCCTCAGGTCTTACCTTACCAAGTAGCAAATTAACTCTTCACTTCTTGGTTATATCATTATACTCTCAGATTATCATTTCATGGTCACTACCAATGAATACATAACACACTGGACAACTCCACAATTATCTCAACATACAATACATCCTGTTAATTCACAAGGAACAACATGGCACTTTTAACTCTCATTCAGTGGTTCAATACTTAACCTGGGATACTATATTTCTGCTAGTTATCCCCCAAACAAGGTACCATAATACTTAGGCCTATGTAACTGTGAGGAGTGCCCCAGGGTACGCTGGTCTCTACAACAAATGAAGATCGCTGTTAGGGGTCGGTTGTAGACCGACACACGCTCAGGGAGTGGGCGCCTGGTTTGCAGGAAACGGACTTCCCAGTTCAGTCCTGTCGAATTAACTGCATCGTCCAACCCGGTTACCGCCCCACGTTAGCCGATGAGTATTCAGCTCAACACACTGGAGAGACGGTGAGGAAGTCACGAATGCCTAAAGGTCTAACTTCAACTATACAAAACATACGCCTGGCAACGGTTCAGACAATATCTAAATCTCTACGTTACTCGACTTAATTGGCACAGAATTCACTATGTTAACACATGAGCACTGATATTCACCAAAATTGACAAAGTTAAACTGAATTAATAGGCGGCGGGAACACACGTTAACATACCTGGAGAGACGGTGAGGAAGTCACGAATGCGTGATTCTCCCTTGTGTCGAGGTATATACGTGCACTCGCGGGGCAGCTTTGGCCTCCGAATTCATACCAGAAGGGTCGATCTTACCAACAACAAAACTTCTCTTTCATTTTGGATCACTGTATACTTAGTTATGAACTCCGGTGTTCTTGATCAGGGTAATTTCCTATGTCTCTTCATATAATCTAATCAGAGGTTGAGCTTGCCAGGAAAAGGTGGAATATACACGTCGATAACATTAATTCTGCAAACTCAGGCCTGAGACGAAACAAGGAGCTAGTCACGGGGAGGCGCTAGATCTTGGAGATTATACCAGTTGACAGAATAGTTCAGGAGATTAATGACTTTCTCAAATAGACAACTGACACTAATTAAACTATAAACATCAGATTCTCTGATGTCGGGGCGACAAAATGATATAACTTCAGGCGCGATCAGAAACTCATGGATACCCCCACGGACGACATAAAATACGCCACTCTAGCTGGCAAACTCGACACTCACTTACTTGACACGTTCTACTAACGATAAGGATAGTTGAAGCATTCTACCCCACTCACAATGGATCTTGAATGTTCCAACTGTAAACAGACATATCTAAGTTGACTCAAAACAAAGGTGTTCTCTCTCACACTCAAATTCATTTTATAGAGAGGTTGGTTTCAGTAAGTCAGAGAAAATGGGATAACGGAGGACTGAGGTGTCTTGAAGTGATGAGAAAACGGACTCCTCAGATTGAGGACTCAAACGAAAGCCGAGTTACATGTTTCGTGGGCTATTGAGCGTAATATGAATCATTTGATTTTGGCGCTAACTGACGTGTAAGACTGTGGTCATTACACTGGCATTGCAGAAGGAATTTAATCTGCTACATGCTAGCTTCTCCAGTAACTTACTCAAGGCTGGGAGGACTGATATGGGGCGATATTTCTTGAAGAGACCTTTGCCCCCTTTTTTTTTATATGCTGGGTGAACTTTAGCAATTTTCAGTTTATCTGGAAAAACACCACTAGTGAAGGAGGAGTTACAAATGTGTAGGAGAACAGGTAGTAATAAGTGGGCCACTTTCTTAATGATGCTCATTGGTATAGTGTCTTCGCTTGCTGCTGCATCTTTGGACATTTTTATGATGGCCAATAATTCATCTGCTGTAACAGGGGATAAAAACAGCTCATTTTGCTGTCTATTTTGCAGGTAGGCTCTAAATTCCTCATGGTGATCAGGGATGCTCTCTGCAAGATTTTTGCCAACATTAATAAAATATTCATTGGAGTGGTTGGCAATGGGGGAGGGTTCCGTTATAACTGAATCATTTATCATAAAAACCGGGTGGAGGGCCAAAGGCTGAGTGTTCCTGTTCTGAATAGAATTTATGACATTCCAGGTTTTCTTACCGTCGCCTGATGCTGACTGGAGCTTATTTGTATAATAGCTACGTCTGGCATTTCTAACTGCTTGAGTTACTCTATTTCTGATACTTCGGTAAGCATCACCGAAAGTTATGGGTCTTTTTGCAAATTTCCTTTGGAGTTTGTGTTTTTCTTTTATCATTATCTTAATTACGCGTTTGTTATAGGGTTTGGAAATGGATACAGTTTTCACTGACTTAGTCTTGAGCGGGAAGCATTTATGAAAGCAAGCATTGAAGATGCAAGAGAAGTTGCAGCTGTTCACGTTAGGGTTGTTGGAGCCATAAGATCCCATTTAGCATTCATTAGGTTGTTTTAAAAAGGGAGCATGTTGTCGGTGCAGTAGTCTCTGTATTGTATTGAGACTCCACTAGACCTTTCAGGTCTTGTGGCTGTTTTATACATGGCAAATACTGGGAAGTAATCTGAGATATTGTTATAAATAATTCCGCTTGCAAGATTGTTAGGAGTGTTGTTAGTCCGGATATGATTTATCACAGTGGCAGAGGTGGCAGTTACTCTAGTGGGTTTAGTTATAGTGTTGAAGTGTCATGATCGTAATGACGGCTAGCCTGTTAAAACCTAATGATTCATATTACGCTAAACTTCCACAAAACCTTCTGAGTCCCCCAGTGGAAACGCCCTCCGTTTTCTATGTTTCTTTGATGACGTCATCGAGATGTTGCAATTTGTTGACCGAGTTTGTGAACTCTTTCTTTTACCGAGACCTGTAAACCTGGGCAATAGAAGATAAACACTGATCTAAAAAGGTTTCTAGATGAAGGGGAAAACTGCTGATGTTATGGCTAATGAGGAGAAGGAATGAGGTAGTAGAAGACTAGAACTAAACTCGGGTGATGAAGGAAAGTAATAGTTACAGTTGGGGTTGGTGTAACCCAGTGAGCCTTGTAGAAAGGCATCAGATCGATATGAGGGAGTATTGTGTCGGCACCATGGGTAAAGGGGGTGTAACACAAACGATCTAGCACATCTAAGGGAATGACACTAGCAACATCATTGTGGAACATTGATACTGATTAAGGAACAGTAAAACCTCAGGGTCACTGAGGTGTGAAAAAGGAAGATCTATGAAAGTTATAATAGTGTGGGGGTAACGTACTCACAAGTGCTACAACCAACAGAATTAGGATGACCGGTACTGTTGAGGATGATTCCCAGATTGAGTGGGAGGTGCGCCTGTCACTCGGTTTTGAGGGCTGCTGGTTTCCACCACAGAGGGTGGACGTGTAGTACTCGAGTTGCCGTCAGGGGGGTAAACTCCTCAGGTGATAGCGACAGTGGCTGGTTCTTCCTCAGTGGGGAGGGGGTTCTCGAGGGGTTTCGGGGGGTTGGTACAGCGGGTGGGTGTCCACTTGCCCGATCCCTCACAACAAGGTTTTTATGACTGAACGTCACGCGTTTCCATTGTTTCCTGGCTTCTTTAAACTGTTCCATTTGCTGTAGACGAGCTTTAGTCATACCTGGGCAGAGGTCGTCGTTGACGAAGATAGTGGTGCCTTTCAGCTTACTGCGTTGATAAAACACTTTGTCACGGTCAGAGGGGGATGAGAATTTTGTTATGATGTCGCAGGGGCGGGAGGAGTTGGGTTTCCCGACGCGTTGAACACGGTCATACTTTACTTCAGGAAGTTTAAAATGTTCATTCAGCAGGGGTGAAATTTTGCGCTGGAATGACTCCAAGTTCTCGTGGGCATCTTCGGCGACTCCGGCAATCCGCAGGTTGTTTCGTCGCCCTATGTCATCCACATAATCCACCCGGTCTGGTGTTGTCGTTAGTTCCGTTTTGAGCTTGGAATTCTCCTCACTCAGCTGTTGAATTTGGGTCTTGACTGTTCGGATGTCTTTAGTTTCAACGTTCAACTTTTTTTTAAGTCCCTTATTTCCCCTTGCGAGAATTCCAAGCTTCTTTCAATCTCACTTAGCTGGTTAGTGAGGCGTTGGTCAGCTTCTTCTAGCTTCCTGATGGTCTCCTTATTCATTTGTTGTATGATGTCCCGTAAGAGAGTCCATTGGACTTCCATTATCATATCAGTCAGCTGTTGTTTCGTGAAATTTGAATGTTTGATACTAGCAGCTAACTTAGACATATTTTAGCTAGTGAGGGCTGAGTAGCTGGCAGTATGGAGACGGTCTAGTTGTGTGGTCAGCTTTGTGGCCTGGTGGGAGGGTGGACGGTGGGGGTGGACAGGCCTCAGATTACAAGCCGTGGCACTGAGGGGAGTTTGGTGGGCTACACCTCACTTAGTAGACACAGATTCTCTAGTAAATTGACAAATATATCTACTTAGGGGAATCACAGATAGATATTGTACTGGTCACGACACTCACTTGTCATGGTCACAATGACGGCTGGTCTGTTTGAAATCTGATGATTAATATTACTCTTCACGCCCGCAAAACATGTGGATATCTGGTGAGTTATCCCTAGGAAGAAACGCGTTTTCCCTCTCCAAAAGTCCCGCCCATTTGGGGTACTTCAGTTGTCAACGTGTATATTCCACCTTTTCCTGGCAAGCTCAATCTCAGATTAGTTTGTGTAAATCAACTTAAGAAATTTGCCAGACCCTTGTCAACTGAGGGTCATCTTTGAACGTGTAGCAGTTGATTTGAATGTAATTTCTGTCATTGCGTGAGTAGCCACCTCTGGCAACTCAGGCCGTATATAAACCTGCGCGTGAAGGAGAAATCCCTTCCTTCACGACTTCCAAATTTATCCCAAATCCAGTGTGTGGGTTATTTGAACACCCCACCGGCTGCCCGGGGTCGGTGGCTACCTAACAGTTAGCGGCATTTGACGATGTCACTTATTCGGCAGGATTAAACTGCTCCAGTCTTGGAAACTAGACCCCAGACTCTCGCCACGTGTCAGACTTCAACCGACCATAACAGCGATCTTCATTTGTTGAGACGCCAGTGTTCTACCATGGGACACTCCTGACAGTTATATGGTCCACAATGTTTGTTATATATGGTTGGGGTTAATTATCTGGAATATAATTATCCCTTGTTGGGTAGTGAACCCATATAAATTGTTAGTATCAGTAATAACGTGTTGTGTTGTGAGTGCATCCTCCATAGGTACTAACAACAGTTCTAGTGAAGGTATCATATGTAATTTTGTCATGTAGCTGTATGTAATGTAATGTACCACCAGTAATGTTGTAAGAAGTAAGGAGTATCTAAGTGGAATTGCAGTTGAGTAAAGCCAGGGAGTTGATCCTTGTAGTTGTATGTAATGTAATGTACCACCAGTAATGTTGTAAGAAGTAAGAGTATCCACTTGGAGTTGCAGATGAGTAAAGCCAAGGAGTTAAACCTTGTAGTTGTATGTTAATGACATCTCTTCCCTAATTTAATTTCATATTAATAAACCCTTTCTTAGAGTATATTAAGGGTATCTTTTCTCCTCAGTATTCACCTTTATTTTTGTCCAATAATTTGATACCAGAATTACAGTACCCATGTGCCCTAACTCTCGCCATGCTTCCAAAGGACTGAGGTTATGAAGCAACTATGAAATGAAATGATTAGACAGATCACATGAAGGAAATATGACACAGAAAGAAGTTGAATTAAGAATATAAGGGAGAAGAAGAAAATCCCCGCCCTTATAATGGTGGCAGCGTGTTCCCCGCTCTTATACACTAGTCACTCACAAATCAGATTTCCTAGAAATCAGACTGGGTACTCCTGGAAAAACCCTGTTTTTCGACGAAAACACGGAGCTCCTACATATGTCCTACCACCACACACACAGTACTTGTTGGCAAGTACTGGGCTTGCACCGGCTCCTGAATGTACCTGAACCTGCTTCAGTGTTGGTAATTCTGGTCGGTGCCGTCACAACACTTTCTGGCAGCTTATTCCAAGAGTTCACAACTCTCACTCCAAAAAAGTTCGCCCTCACAGTTTTCTGGACTTGAGGCTTTTTCAATCTTGAGCTGTAACCCCTTGTGGGGCGAGCGTCCGCCAGCTCCAAGTAAAGACACTCGACTGAGTAGTGTCCCTTGAGATGCTTATACACCTCAATTAGGTCACTCCTTGCCCGTCTGTAGTATAAGCTAGGCAAGTTCAGGCGCTCCAATCTCTCAGGGTAGTTGAGGTGCAGAAGTGCAGGCACCAGTCTGGTGGCCCTCCTTTGAACATTTTCACCCAACTGACAGTCCCTAGCATATCTCGGGGACCAAACGGGGTGACAGTTCTCCAGATGGGGAAGCACTTCACTCTTGAAGATCGTTACAAGGGACGGACCGTCCAGATATCTGAACGACCTTCTTATAAGACCTAATAATTTATTTGCCTGATTTACCTTCTTCTCACAATGGCCCGAGAACTTCAGCTCATTGTCAACATACACACCTAGCTACTTCTCACATTCAGTCTTAAATAGTGCAGTTTCTTCATCCCGTTGGGACATATGATACGCCTCCTTACCATTGGTACGCCTCAGGTGCATCCTCTTACACTTCGTGACATTGAATCTCGGCAGCCATTTTTTCGACCATTCCTGGAGCCCACAGAGATCCTTCTGCAACTCTTCACAGTCTGCTTGGTTCTTGATTTCCCGAAATAACTTGGCGTCATCCTCAAACATTTGTATGGAGGAGTGTACAATGTCAGGCATGTTATTTATGAAACAAACAAAGAACATTTAGCCCAGTACCCTGCCCTGTGGTACCCCGCTTGTGCCATTAATCACCACACACTGCTTGCTGTCATGTAGAAAGTCTTCTATCCACGCAAGGACATTTCCCCGAATTCTGTACCCTTCCAGTTTGTTCTTCAGCCTTTCATGGGGTACACTGTCGAAAGCCTTGGCAAAATCTAGGTATTTATTGTCGATATTGCCACCCCGTTCCAGAATATGGGTCCAAATATCGAATACCTTGAGCAATTGTGTTAAGCAGGAGCGCCCCGGCATAAAACCGTGTAGGCAATCCTTTACAAGGCTGTTTCGTAGTAGATGTTCCATTGGGGCATCTCTGATAATGCTTTCAAGTACTTTACATATTATGCTGGTCAGGGTCACCTGTCCATAGATGTTCGTGGAGTGACGATCGCCCTTCTTGAAGATAGGACTCACATAAGCCATTTTCCAAGCAATGGGGACCTTTTGTTCATCCAGGCATTTACAGAACAGGGTCTTCAGGGGCTCGGCAAGCTCGTTACACATCATTTTAGCACTCTGGGATGTACCGTGTCAGGGCCGGGACTTTTATGGACCTTTAGCTTTGACAGTTTATTTCTTATACCCTCTTGTGTGAACACAAAGTGAGTCAGAGCTGTGTCGAACCGTCTGTCCTAAAACGCAGGGAGGTTAATCACATCCTCTCTTGTAAACACCGAGGACAAGAAGCTGATCAATACCTCAGCTTTATTCTGGTCAGAATCTGCCTAACCACCATCGTCAAGCCTCAGATCTGATACTCCTACTCGTGTTTTTAATTTCGACTTTGCATAGCAGTAAAACGCCTTTGGGTTTGACTTGACCTCGCTTGCATCCAGCCTCTGGAACTCCTTTTCAGCCCTTCTACAGTCTGTCTTTGCTTGGTTTCTGTCTCTTGCATACATCCTCTTGTCCTACTCATTGCTTGACCTAACCCACGTCTTGAATTTCTGGGTTTTCTTCTTAACCTTGTCGACCGCCGCATGGTTCATGTGTAGGGATCCCCTCGTATTCCTAGAGGTACTGGGTTTGGTCTTGGGTATATATTTATCGATCAAATGGGTCACTTTACTAGTTATGATATTCAGCGTAGTGTCTGCGTTCTTGTGCCTTTTTGAGTCAGGCCAGTGGATACCCCTTATCATGGGTTGCATTAGGCTTACCCACGCAACCAACTCCAAAGTTTGTTTTGCTAGAGATAACGCACCTGGCGAGGCATAACTGGGACATATATTTTCCATTAGTGGTATGTTAGCCAGCCTATAGAGGGAGGCCAGTGAGACAGTGCTGTACTGTTCATCGCCTCACACCGATAAACCTCATTTTAAGTAGTATCCCCTTATCCATGGGTTAGCCAAGACGCCCACCTTCTCCCTCCTGAAGGGAGCAGGACACCACACAGAGTCCTCCACCGCCACTCCGCCCTGTGGACCGTCGTCGACACGAGATTAAGTGTGTTAACATAGGTTGTTATCCCCATGGAAATATCACGTGTGGAAGCCTGGTTGCGACAAAAGCAATCCAGGCTGGTCTATTGCACCTAAGTAGTTAATTCAAGTTATGCTTACCAGTTCTCCTTGCCGCGACAACCGTCTACAGTGACTGTCAGTGATGCAAGACTATGTGTGGTAACCCAAGAGTACTTTTTGTTGTTATTCCCCGTAAAAGAAGTTCTTGTGATGATGCCTGGTTGCAACAAAAGCAATCCAGGCTGGCAGTAAATGTATCACTTGAAAAATTAAGGCTCTATTAAGTCATACCCACAGTAGAGTAATCACATGTGTCCCAAGTTGAAAATTCTCTTTTAGAAGATCAATTGTATTACAGTATGAACGCAAGTGACTCATATATCCATGCAAATTGTAAATCATTGTATGGAAGCTTGACAAATAAATGTAAGTGCAATTATCTGCCTGTATCTGTGATCCAATCATATTATTACTAAAGGTAATGCCTGATTGGTTATTGGAGATGTTCGGGGTACTTGGTTCTAACTACAGGAGCGAACATAAACACCTGTAGAGTTCTGTAGGTTCTTATTAACGGAAATATATAGGAGTGCGCTCACAAGCGCAGGTAGTCCTTACACTCCTATAGGGTCAACTGACCTCACTCTGACCTCTCAGACGACATGTGGTAAGTGGTACATTAGCAGCTTTCAGATGTCGCCAGGCACATTTATCTAAGCGTGTGGTGACATGAAACAGGGGCATTGCCACACGCTACTGACTACAGAAGTAATGTATATATATAGAGTACATACATGGTATACTGTACATACAACATGCATAATATACATACACCTCCCCTCCCCCTATACGCTCATGGCAAAGTCTTGAGAGGACCTTTTCCTGTGGATCCGTTCTGAGTGTCGAGGGGCTTAATCACTTGGGGGGGCGGGGGGGTATGGGACTCAGCACTGGTGACGGGGTCAGCGGGATGCGTTACTGGGTGGAGGAAACGGCGGTTCCTCCACCACACCCGACCGCTGGGTAACCGCACCTGGTAGTCCCGTGACCTGCCAAGACCCATGACTAAGCCCACTTTGTCCCAACGTAGGGAGGTCGGGTCCTGGACACGGACTTGGGTGCCGACACTCAACCTGGGAAGAGGATGGGCGTGGTCGTTGTCGCAGGCGACGACGTCTTGAATACGTTCGGCGGCTCGGCGATCAAAATCCTCTGTCTTGGCCTGCCACTCCTTGGAGAAGGACTGAGGGTGAGCAGGGACACAAGAACGGAGGGGGCGTCCATACAAGACCTGGGCGGGGGAGCGTCCAGTGTAATTGGGTGTGTTGCGGAGCTCAAGGAGACCCTGGTCGAAGGCCTCGCAGTCAATATTCCCAGAAGGGGCAACTTTGAGGATGAGGTGCTTCAGGGATTTGACAGCAGCCTCAGCGTGGCCGTTGGACTGCGGGTAATGAGGCGGTGACAACACATGCCTGTAATGAGACAAATCTCACAAGAAGAAGATTACATATAGGTAGAATATTGATAGTATAAGAGTATAAAAGAGAGGAAGATTTTGGTAGCGTGGCCGTGATAGTTATTTACACTTATCGTACACTTATCGTATCTTATACGTCAATACACATCTATTACGTTCTTAAAGGCGACTTGTCAAACACTGCTTCGTTACAACTCTTTATTAATTACGAACATGACATGGACACATTAATAACACCTTCTATTAAAAGTTACTAGGACATTATTACGTTACTAGACACTGATTCTCGGACACGAACATGAAATGAATACACTTCCCACATAAGTAACTCATCCCGTGGAAAGCTCTGACAAACACTCACGTGACCTAGGGGAGGCCTAGCAGGGAGACTGCTTAGCTGGAACACTGGTGTCGGGAGGGCGACTGCTTAGCTGGGACACTGGTGTCGGGAGGGCGACTGCTTAGCTGGGACACTGGTGTCGGGAGGGCGACTGCTTAGCTGGGACACTGGTGTGAAGTCGGGGAGGGAGGTCCTGCACGACTCTCCTCCCGTGAGCGGGACTCGGCTGTGGTGGACCTCCTCCTCCGATCCCTGTGTGTCTCTCTCTCTCACTCTGTCTCCGGGTATCTCTCTCTGCGAAAGACACCTGAGGGAGGACTAGGACGTCCTATATATTGGGATGCGAGCCGTGAGGTTGAGCTGGCCGGGAGGGGGGGGGGGGGCGGCGAAGGGTCTCCTTACATTTGACCTCGCTAATGTAGGGTCAGGTCTGGACTTTGTTCAGAGACTGTAAGTTACATCTTCTGGAAAAGTCATCAGGTGGGGCCTTGTGACATGAGAGGCCCTGGTTGATTTGTGGCCCCTTGAGTTGGGCTCGAGGGTTACATTTGACCTGGCTAATGTGAGGTCAGGTCTGGACTTCTTTCTGCGGTGTAGGATATTGTGTATATTGGGAGAGATCCGGCCGGTGCCTTCTTACATGTCTGTTGTGGTGACATGTCACATGGGAGGGGAGCTAGTTGATTTACAACATCCTTGAGCACCTGCGAGGGATACCCTTACACTTGACCTCCCTCATGTCGGATCAAGACTGGCCTGTCTCTGAGATGCAAGCTGCGGTCTGACAACCCATCACTACATGCCGGACTCCCCATTGGTCGAGGAACGCAGCAAAGTCCCGGCTTGTGAATTGGGGCCCTCCGTTGGTTCGCAGGCGTACAGGAACGCCCACGTAACGGAAATAGTGGCGGAACTTGCTGATGGTGGCGGTAGATGTTGTATCATTACCGCACTTGATGAAAACCGGCCAACCCGAGAGACGGTCGACGATAACCAGGAAGGACTCTCCTGACACACAGAAGGAGTCGGGCGACACAGACTCAAAGGGGCGGGTGGGGTTGTCGTCGCTCATGAAGGGTTCCTGCTGCTGGCTGGGTTGTAGTACTTGGCGGGGCTTACACGCCTGGACTGCATTGGATATGGCGGGGTCGAGGCCAGGCCGGAACACAGTGTGTCTTGCATACCCTTTGGTGGCCTCGGCTCCACGGTGACCGTCGTGGAGGCGAGCCAAGGCTTGGGGACGTGAAGCAGCAGGGACAACTACCGAAGGAGAGGTGTCACTGGCCATAGGTAGGGGTAGGGCGACAGCAGGGTAGTTGCTGCTCCCTTCGTGCACCCTGTTGGCGTATTTTACCTCGAGAATCGGTTTTGGGAAGCCCTGGGAGATGATGGCCAAGTCTTGGCAATGTCTGTAGGACAGCAAAGGTGTCGGGACACCATTATGCACGTCAATCCATGCTTGACAAGACCTGTTGCCAAAGGTGACATGTGCATAGAGTAAACCTAGGGCTGGGTCCATCTGTGAACCGTCTGCAATAACGCGGAGGTCCTTGGGAGGCGGTCCTAGATCACTTGGAGAGAGCCCCAAGCATTCCAAATGCTGGGGACCAATGCCCGTAGCCTCAGCGCCGGTGTTGGGCAGCATCTCGAGACAGGATGACACACTGCCGTAGGTCACAATGACGCTCACGTGCTGGGGAACTTTCGTCCTGGGACGCGAGGAGCACACCCTCCTAATATGGGCCGGGCTTTGTCCAGGGTCGTCGTGCCTCTGATTTGGCGACTGTGGGCGGCCCTCACTGGTGGAAGGGCGCTGCTGCTTCCGCCGACGCTGTCCCTTGGGTTTGTTGGGCGGACAACACTTGTCATAGTGGCCCAGATGACCACACACATTGCACTGGACGCGTTTGGCTGGGCACCGTACTGTAAGTGACCAGTGGCCCTTGCGGTCACAAGTGTCGCAGGTAGACTCAGCGGCTGGACATACCTGTGTTCCGTGCTGCCTACCACAGCTGTTGCAAAGGAAGCCGGGCGTGGTGGGCGTAGGCGTTGGGGCAGATATTCTTGTCTTTCTTGTATTGGGACATAGCCCGTACAGCTGTAGGGGGAGCTCGGATGGCAGAGGTAGCACACCTGGCAGCCTCGTAGGAGCGACATACTGTCAATACATCCTTAAGAGAGGAGGGAGAGTCGAGGGAGATGAGACGTTGGACAAGCTCCTCGTCCTTAACACCCATCAGGATCACCTGCTTCAACTGGGTCTCCTCGCACTGCTGGTGACTACCGGGACATATGTCTATCTCTTCCGAGGCTCTCTTGAGTCGTACGTAGAAATCGTCAAAAGTCTCGCCCTCCATCTGTCTACAGCTAAACACTTCCCTCCTGCGGAGAGCTTCATTCCGTTGACCTAAGATGTGTCGTTCCAGAACATCCAGTACCTCCTCTACAGACAACAAAGACGTCGGGGGCACTTGCAACGTGTGTTCCAACACATGCTGCGTTCCCAAAGACAGGCACATACGTAGCTGAAAGAGTTGGTTGGTAATGGTATGTGGCAAGCTCTGGAGATCCACCATTGTAGCATAATCAGTCCACCGTCGCCGCCATTCACGAAAAGTCTGGAAAGTCTCATCAGGCTTCAAGGTGGGTGGGGGTTGGACAACCACTTTGGTGGAGGGCGTTGACGAGGCATCTGAGCCAGTCGGTACCGGAGTAGTGGAAGGGCCAAGGGCTTGATTAGCAGTGAGGCTAGATATCAAAGCTGCAAACCTTTCGTTATCTTCCAGTCTCCGTTGGTGGTCCTCAGCACATCTTTTCGCTTCGTCCAGACGCCTCTCCTCCCTCATGAGCTTCATCAGAGCAATTATCTCTGAGGACGAGGCTGAGGGTCGAGGGGTGTGGCTGGGAGAGGGTGGGGCGTCGCGCTCTGACTGGTCATCCATCTCTGTAGAGCTGTCATCCGTCTGACTCATCCGGGCGCTAGGGACACCGCTGCGTGAGGCCCGGGGCATAATTACTTTATCTGTATATTGTATCTCAAACCAGTGTTGACCGGTCAGCCCGTCGTATCAACCAGATCTGAGACAACAAAATTAATTGAATACACAGATAAGTCTTATATATATATATAATATATATATATATATATATATATATATTTCATTAGCCCAATAAAGCACGCGGACTTCTACATACAATCAACACCTCAACCCGCCAGGATTCGAACCCACGGCCCACAAGCCTATGACTGTGACCGGGGAACGCTAACCGCTGGACCACCAGGATGCATCCTGGTGGTCCAGCGGTTAGCGTTCCCCGGTCACAGTCATAGGCTTGTGGGCCGTGGGTTCGAATCCTGGCGGGTTGAGGTGTTGATTATATATATATATATATATAATATTATATATATATATATATATAATATATATATGAAGAAATGACCGCAGTCGGTGTGTCCATATGTGAGTTGGTGTGTGTAGGCGGTGGGAGCGCGGAGGGAGGCGGTGGGGGTGAGCAGTGGGGGTAGTTACCCTCGATGCAGCCGGGGACGGTCACGCTGATGCACCACTCCTCACAAATGCCCTATATCAGCCTTCCACCTAGGGAATCCTTTAAAACAAGGACACACACTTTAACACTGCACACACACACGAGGGGCTCTTAAAGACACTTCACAGGAAATTGCTGTCACTGCACACTGCTCAAAACTCGTTGGTCATTCAAATGAATTTTTGGGGGAGACAATGGCGACGGATGACGGAGTTGAGGGAGGAGGTCTACCCTTCTTGATTTTACACGAACGCACTTATTTCCACTTTATCGATCACTTGATACTCACTGCGCCATGGAGAGTGTTCGGGGTACTTGGATCTAACTACAGGAGGGAACATAAACACCTGTAGAGTTCTGTAGGTTCGTATTAACGGAAATATATAGGAGTGGGCTCACAAGCGAAGGTTGTCCTTACACTCCTATAGGGTCAACTGACCTCACTCTGACCTCTCAGGCGACATGTGGTAAGTAGTACATTAGCAGCTTCCAGAAGTCGCCAGGCACATTTATCTAAGCGTGTGGTGACATGAAACAGGGGCATTGCCAGATGCTACTGACTAGAGAAGTAATGTATATATATAGAGTACATACACATACAACATACATAATATACACACAGTTATGACAAAGTATAACCAATAACTTAGATGGATGTTGGAAATTAATGAAATTCATTAAATCATCATTTATCAAGTATAAATCATGGAATGTCGAGTGGTGGAGTGAACTTCTGCGTAGATACACCATAATCTCCTGTAAATACCAGTGCAAAGGTTTCGAACTCTACGGTAAGAAATATAAGAAACACAACATATTATAATCGTTATATAATATAATCCATTCATACACCACCACGAAAATCAAACCCATGACACCCTTCATCTCTTCTCTCATCCCACCGTAATTTCTCCTGTAATATTTGTACCTTGGCCTGGCTTTATCTTGAACTACGTAACAGTTAAATCTGAATGACAAAACTACATGGTGACTGGTGCCAACTGGGGCAAGGTGTTCCTGTTTGGTCACCATACCCTCCTCGTTTGTTACGATGAGGTCAAGTGGCTTGGGTGTTTGCTCCCCTCTGTAATGTGTCGGGTCTTTAACATATTGGAACAGAAAATTATCTCTCCGAGTTTATACAAAAAGAGTAGCAGGGTTATTCACGTCATTTGTGGTGAACTCGTTTCTCCAGTCGATGTCGCCATTGTTAAAATCCCCCATGATAAGGAGGTGGCTAGAGTTGAGCATCGCTGCGTTGTCTATTAAGGCTCTGAATTTCCTTTGATTTCGTGGGATACAATTTGGGGATCTGTAGATACACCCGACAAAAAGTAATTTTACACCCTGATGGAAAAATAAAACTGGTACAGATGCCATTAAAAGTAGGTTTGGTGAAGATAACGCAGCCTGTCATATTGATCAGCAGTTTGGAGTAGGTCACTTGAGGTGTGCGTGTGTCGCCATAAAATCTGGGCAGAAGAGACTCCATTGTACCCAACTGTGATCAGTGGCGTCGTGACACCAATTCCATCACTACTTCTACCCTGAGCCCCTCTACTTTACCATCAACTCTCTCGGTGATCATCCTCAACCTCAGCCGCCATCACGTCTCCCTCTGAATCAGTGTTAACAAGCTAATAAGTAAGTGTTAACATGATCTACAAGTGAATTTAATTTAGTATACATTAATTTTATCATCCATACTTCTTAGCCTCAGATGATCTACGTATTTTTTTTCTCTCTGCCACACACAACTCATTCATGAGAGTTTTATTATTTTATTATCTGTTTACTAAGACGCATCTAAGTCTGTGTGGTTCGCATCCTACACTGGTAAATCACTGATTTCGGATTCGGACCTTCAATAACCTGTGTGATCAAAGACACATACAATAAACATGTACTAAATGACTTGTGGCAAAAACCTATCTGCTTCATCTAATCCAGGTTACAAAGAAGAATGGACGAGCTAACGGTTCTGGGTAAACACAAGAAATATACTCTGCCACGTTCGTAGAGTGATGCGGTATATATAATTTGTAATAAAAGTTTAAAGTCTCCAACAAACTCATCGCCAGGTCTGCCGCTCATCCGACTGTCTGTATCCGATCGCGTTTTCTTAAAATTAATTAGTAATTCTTTGTAGAAAACTTCCAAATGTCGAGGTATAACTTAGATATTTTTAACACAAATGAACCCGTCCAATAAAAGGCAAAGAGACAACACAATGCAGAGGCAGTATTGTCTTCAGGCGTTTTTGTATAAAAAAATGTAATTACTATTGACTTTGGAATATTCCCAAATATCAAGTGCACATGGCCTCAAAATGGCCTCAAAATGTCCATGATATTGGACAGATTTCAAACAATTTTCCCCAGCTGGTCTCGTCGTGTTCACCATGTTCCCCCACCCACAACTTCTTGGACCCCCTCTTTTGATATGCCTGGATCCGCCCTGCAATGTTTGAATTAATGTTGTTTAATGAACACATTTGTATATAAAAATCAGTTTTTATTTATTAATTACAACAATCAGTTGTTGTACATCAGCGATATTGATATTCACACGACTCCTTTACACTTAGCATATTCTTCTATAGTGATAAGGGCATTTAGGTTGGACAACTACTTCCAGGGTTCATCAAGGCTGATGAAAGAAATTTACCCAAAGTAGATGTGTTTATGATTGTAGAGTATTATCAAGAACTCCGCCATCCATCTATGAAGCACGTTAAATTACATCTGTCATCTGATCATCTCAGCCCATTCCCTGGTCATGGTCGTCCCTAGTCCTTCCACAACATTAAATATAAACATCAGTGACGAAAACTTACATTTTCTAGACATGAAACAGAGAACAGTGATGAAAACTTCCATGTTGGAGTTATCGGTCTTTGTATCCTTTAGGCAGCCAGTAAGTAAATACACACGATGATACTGGAGCAGTAATTTATTTTAACCTACAAAATAAGGTATACCTGTGCATATCAACATTGTATATGGCCACAAGTCCTGTATTTCTGCTGGTAACAACACTTACACCACAGCTGGCTGCCTCCAGGCTCCTGCTCAGCTGCTTGAGCCAACCAGTGATGATCACAACCAATCACGGAGCTTTTCGCAGTCACGTGGTTTCTTAGCTACTTTAACTCTTATTTTTTTTTTTTACCCTTTTTGGCGAAATTTATTTAAAAATAACATTACCATAGTGAATTTAAGCGTTTTATTTACCCATTGACCTGCAATCTTACGGAAAAAATTCCGACCGACAACTCGTCCATTATAGTACGTCTAGCTGTTAAACCCAAGACGTAAAGTTATATTGCTCAAAGCTTTAATGGACAACAAAGTTAGTGGTCGGATGATGAGGTTCTTTGTGTTTTTGTTTTTATTTTGCGTATCTTTTTATATAAAACAGAGAAGTCTGTCTGTCTGTCTGTTTGTTTATTTGTTTATTTGTTTGTGTGTCCGCACGAGAATCTCAGAAAGGTCGAGGACAAAGTTGGGCCTTTAAAGTCAGGGAGGGGGGAAGTGATCGATGGCAGTGAAGAAATAAGCAAAGCATTGAACAGCTACTTTTTATCAGTTTTCACAGAAGAAATTTGCGAGGAAATTCCAGAGGTGGAACTGATATTAGGGGATAGGAAGAAGAGAAATTAAAGAATATCACTATTAGAAAAGAGGATGTTCATAAGAGGAAAAATGAATTAAAGAAGACAAAATCCCCAGGGCCGGACGAAATTTTCCCTCGAGTCTTGAAAGAGTGTAGGGAACAGATTAGCAGACCCCTCGTAAATTTATTTACAAAATCATTAGACACTGGAGCTGTGCCAGACTTGTGGAAACAGGCAAATGTAGTACCCATATTCAAAAAGGGAGACAGAGCATCAGCGTCAAATTACCGGCCGATCAGTTTGACGTCAGTAGTGGGGAAATTTCTTGAATCAATTATAGCAGATTGCATCCGATCGCATCTAGAGAAAAGCAAATTAATCTACGACTCTCAACATGGGTTTACAAAGGGAAAATCTTGTCTAACAAATCTGCTGACTTTTTTTAGGAAAGTCTTCGAGGTAGTAGATAATGACGAAAATTACGATGTTATTTACTTAGACTTTAGCAAAGCATTTGACAGAGTACCGCATCAGAGGCTTCTGAGAAAAATTAAGGCTCATGGGATCGAGGGGAAGTTTTAAATTGGATAAAATCATGGCTCACCGATAGAACGCAGAGGGTCAGCTTAGTTGGTGTTAAATCTGAGTGGGGCCGTGTAACCAGTGGGGTTCCCCAGGGGTCAGTACTAGGCCCACTCTTGTTCATAATCTACATAAACGATCTAGATACTGGGATCAACAGTGACATAAGCAAGTTTGCGGATGACACCAAAAGAGGGCGGCAAATTAATTCAGGGCAGGATGCAAATGCATTACAGGAGGATCTAAATAAACTGCAGGGGTGGTCTGAAAAATGGCAAATGAAATTCAACACCAGCAAGTGCAGCGTACTTAATATTGGAAGAACAAATACTTATAATGTATACAGCCTTAACAACATCAACCAAGAGAAGTCGACTTGTGAAAGAGACCTAGGGGTACTTGCAATCCCGGACCTACGGCCTAGAAAACAGTGCGTTAATGCTCGAAATAAGGCAAACAGAGCATTGGGTTTTATATCTAGAAGTGTAACTAACAAGAGTGCAGAGGTCTTATTGCAACTATATCTTGCGCTAGTCAGGCCGCACCTCGATTATGCTTTTCAGTTCTGGTGCCCCTATTATAGAATGGATATAAATTCACTAGAGTCGGTGCAGCGAAGAATGACAAAAATGATTCCGGGACTTAGAAACCTTCCATATCAGGATAGGTTAAAGAAACTTAACTTGCATTCCCTAGAAAGACGAAGAGTGCGGGGAGATATAATAGAAGTATTTAAGTGGGTGAAAGGAATCAATAAAGGAGATATAGATAAAGTTCTTATAATATCCGAGCAGGATAGGACTCGGAGCAACGGATTTAAGTTGGATAAGTTTAGGTTTAGGAGGGAGATAGGAAGAAACTGGTTCACAAATAGGTTGGTGGACGAGTGGAAGAAGCTTAGCAACTTTGTAGTAAGTGCTGGAACGCTGGAAAGTTTCAAAAGGAGGCTAGATAGATTCATGGATGATAGAGAGTGGTAGTAACTCTCGACAGGAGCTGCCATGCACAGGCCAACCGGCCTATTGCAGACTCCTTATTTTCTTAAGTTCTTATATAATTCGTGTCTGATTCTTGATCTTGTTTTTCTTGCACGTTTCACCCCCCCCCCCCCTCCCAGGCCAAGATCTGGGTCGTTGACCTGTATGTGGGTGAGCTAATCCCCTTAAAGAATAATAAATACATTCAAAAAAATATCTCAATTTCATAATTCTGTACATTTCAAATATTTCTCTTGGATTATTTAGCTAACCTTCGTTCTTCATTTGTTTTTCTGTCAGTATAGCTTATTCTTAACATCCGCCTATAACACCACATTCCAAAGGCCTCTAACATGTCTGCTGAAAGTGCCCACGCTTCTGACCCATACAACAGTCCTTGCCATATATAGCCTTTCAGCAGCCCATTTTCTTAAACTGAAGTTAATGTCCCTTTTTATTAGGTCTTTTAGAATATTAAATGCTGTTTTTATTTGTCCTATTCTTGTTTTTATTTCTTCCGTACATCTACCATCACAGCTAAAGTTACTTCCATATACACAACATTTTCCACTTGTTAAGTTCACTCTTGTCTACCATAATTTTTATTTTAGGATAAATTTCCGATTTGAAAAGAATCATTACTTTATTCCTTACAGCTTCAACTCCCAGACCATTTATTCACCCTTTCCACTAATCTGTTAACCACTTTTTGTAATTCCTCTTCACTATCTGATAAGAGCAGTATCATCTGCATGGCGTATATTTGACATTACTTTACCATTAACCTTTAGCCTTTAATTATTACTAACAACTTCTTCCATTAGTTTAAGACCTGTAAAATAAAGAAGAGTATAATAGTTTAGCAACAACATGGAGCACAGGACGTAAGGAGTGTGCCTCTTCACGCCTGGAGATGCTAACTTTTGTGACAGAACGTGTTGTGACTGGGCGAGCTGTGGGTGATCATGGTCCCAAGTTCTGGGGTGATCATTGTGTATGTGGTACCGAATATAAATTGGATTTAGAGGTAATTATCTTACCTTACCCTGCTTGTTCAGTAGGTAGGGCTATATTTTATATTACTTTGTTACTAATCCCCGGGCATCAGGAACCTTGAGTACAGAGACAGGTTAAAGCATCTTAATTTGCACTCCCTCGAGGGACGTAGAGTGAGGGTCGTCATGATAGAGGTGTATAAATGGAAGTCAGGGTTAAACAAATGGAACATTACAATTTACTCAAACTATCCAACTAGGAGCGAACTCGCAACAATGGTTTTAAATTAGACAAATTTAGATTTCGGCGTGAAGTAGGTAAACACTGGTTTGGAAACAGAGTAGTGAATGAATGGAACAAGTCACTAAATATCATCATTAACTCGAATACACTGGATAGCTTCAAACATAGGTTGGATGCTTATATGAGCAATAGGGGTTGGGTATAAACGGGACTGCCCAGTATGGGTCAATAGGCCCGCTGCAGTTTCCTCCATTCTTATGTTCTTATGTAATAATTGTTTAATATGTTATATATATTGATTTATAATAAGTATGTGTTAAGTGTGTCAGCCTATGTCGTGTATTAGTTAGGGTAAATATGCATTAGTTTGGTAAAATAATTTGATAATTGCCGACGTGGTATCAGCACTGTGTGGGTCACTGGTACACCAGCTAAGCCGGAGGGTGAAGAACGGCCGAAATAGACTAAAGGCGAAGTGGCCAGCAATCCCCCCAAACAAGTCTAGGGCAGACGAGCCTGGCTGGTGAGAGGGTGTGGTCCATGTGTGGTATAGTTGCTATGGAGACAAGTGGTTTAGGTTAGTTTAGGCTGTGGCTGTTTGTATCTTGTTTGGTCATTTACTTCTCTTTGTAAATATGTTCCCTAATTTTATTGTAATAAGAAATTATGCAGTGTATGATTCTTCCTCATTATGAGTTAATTTGAGGCTTATAAAGAACCTGGCAGATATAATATTAGAGTTGTTATAGTGTTTATCCTGGTTGTTGTGACCACTCGTGGCTGGCAGGGTTCTGTTTCTTTATGCCTTCACCATCAAGCCTCATCTCTTATTTGACGAGTGGTAAATTCTTGATCAAGAGGAGTGATGGCATAACAATGGTCTCAAGTTCTGGAGTAATGATCCGAAATGGTGACGTTTGAGGGCAGGGTATCAGAGGGGTCTTACATCCTGAAAATTTAGCTCAAGAAACTTTATGAAGTGATGTTGATTGTAATGACGTGTTTTTATACTAGATAACAAAGAAATGGGAGTAAGAGGTGGAACAACACCCCATGCCCTCAAGGATAGCTACACCACCCAATTTCTATTGATTGTTAAGTTCTACACAATTATAATTTCTTGAATTAATGGGGGGCAGTACTCTCTCATATATGTACCTGTATATACTCTTTAAATCAAAACACTTAATGACATGCCATTTGTACGACTTACATTAAGTTTCTGCAGGAGATGGACCCGACGGAGGAGCCAGTGACGACGGCTGGGGAGGAGACAGAGATAAAGTTCACAGCAGTGGACTACACGCTCTTCATCCTCATGTTGGTGGCGTCCATCAGCATTGGGGTGATCAGCGCCATTAGGAACCGTAACAAAGTGTCCACGCAGGAATATCTGATGGGGGGCAGGAACATGCCGGCGGCGCCTGTAATACTCTCCCTCCTTGGCGGCTGGATATCTGCAATATCTATATTAGGTCAGTCAATAAATAATGCCAGCTATTGCTTGGAAGCCAAAACTGAACCTGGTCCTTAAATCATTAATGTGTTAGTCCCTCTCCCCAGCCTCAGAGTAAGCCTTTTGTGCTGCCTCTCCTGCCTCTCCTGCCTCACCTGCCTCTCCTGCCTCACCTGCCTCACCTGCCTCTCCTGCCTCTCCTGCCTCACCTGCCTCTCCTGCCTCTCCTGCCTCACCTGCCTAGTCACCACATTTACACAAACCTGATTCATGCCGCACACCATTTTCCCCTTACACCAACGAAACCAACATCTACTTCTATTACTAAGAGGTGGCGCCACAAACAATGTTGAAACCGACAGAGATGCAAAAAGTATGACATCTTTCAGAACAATTTAATCAATGTACTAGATGAGTCGAATAATGCATTTTATGACGAACTACAAGAGGTCTTGGATAGTCCATGTATACCTGATCGAGATGTGAAAATAGTGCTCGGTGCTTTTAATAATAATCATAGGGTGGGGCATGTCATGAAGCAGCATGGGTTGGTGGGATGAAGCAGCATGGGTTGGTGAGATAACGAGAATGGTGCACGTTTGGTTAGTGTTTGTGGGCTAATAACTTGGTTAATGGTGGAACGCTCTAATTATAAAGATATTCATAAGTGTACATGGACATCACCAGAGGGAAAACATCGCTATCAGATTGATCACATTTTGATTTGTAAACAGAAGTGTAATCATTAGAGGATGTATGAACTTTTAAAGGTGCAGATGTGAGGAGTCATCATCATTTGGTCGTTGCAACTATCAAGCTAAAATTAAAAGCAAAGGAGATAGGAAAGAGTTACTTAAGTATGACAGGACAAAACTGCTGGACCCCCAAGTTAAGGAAGAGCTTGAATGCCATAATCGCTATGCTGTTCTGGAATCAATGAGCGGGGAAGACACAGGGAGGAGGATAGAGGAAAGATGAAGAGGTGTATAGGAGTTATCCAGGGTGTGGCTGAGGAGCTTCTTGAAATAAGAAAAACTAAGAGAAAAATAATTAATTTGGAGGAGACTTGGGATATCATACAAAGACCACAGGAACAGAGGGTTTATGTGGATAATGTGAACGAAAATAAAGAATGACTTTGAATGAAGACACCGGAGACCCCGAGTCCGCATAGCTAATATGGCAAAAGAAGCAGATAAAACACTGACCCCAGGTGTTGGTCATGGAGTGAGTGTGGCATATATCAGATTCTAGGACAGTGTAAGGAACAGGAAGTACAGTACGAAGATTACGATGGGGGAACACTTGACGACTGTAAGGAACGTTACTATGTGCTGCTCCAAGGTCCGCTGGCAGGATCGGGTGGCTGAGGGTTCAGAATGGATCCCATACGTTTGCATGCGTTCAAGTCTGGCGAATTACCCGCCCAATCATTGTTCCCAGAGAAAAACGCATGGCTGTCACGGAACAGCGCGGAACTACGCCATTCCTTCTTTCATTAATACCACCCTCCCACACCCCTATCCCTCCAGAAATGGCTCTCCCCAAGTCAATCGCTTCCCGTCTCCACCCCACGTGACTTACCATGCAGAGCGGACCCGGTCAGGGGGTGAGTTGTTATTTTCGACCGTCACCGTACACACTCATACGGCAGCAACAAAGAAACATAGGTTATGCCACAGCACGAGCCTGAAGGTAAGAAAGGCTGACGTAAATATGGCGCAACATGTCTAGGAGCGTCCACACACTCTCCTGCACTATGTACCATTAATAGGAAGGTAGCACTACCATTAACATTAATAGGAAGGTAGCACTACCATTAACATTAATAGGAAGGTAGCACTACCATTAACATTAATAGGAAGGTAGCACTACCATTAACATTAAGAGGAAGATAGCACTAACATTAACATTAATAGGGAGGTAGCACTACCATTAACATTAATAGGAAGGTAGCACTACCATTAACATTAATAGGAAGGTAGCACTACCATTAACATTAATAGGAAGGTAGCACTACCATTAACATTAATAGGAAGGTAGCACTACAATTAACATTAATAGGAAGGTAGCACTACCATTAACATTAATAGGAAGGTAGCACTAACATTAACATTAATAGGAAGGTAGCACTACCATTAACACCTACACCAGCTAACACCTACAAGATGTAACACCCACACCAGTTAACACCTACAAGATGTAACACCCACACCAGTTAACACCTACAAGATGTAACACCCACACCAGTTAACACCCACAAGATGTAACACCCACACCAGTTAACACCCACAAGATGTAACACTCACACCAGTTAAAACCCACAAGATGTAACACCTGCACCAGTTAACACCCACAACATGTAACACCCACACCAGTTAACACCCACAAGATGTAACACCCACAGTATTGAACTCCCAAATTTTTCCAGGTAATCCCACGGAGATATACTTCTTTGGTACTCAGATCGCCACGATTCTGCTGGGCGCTATTCCGGGCTGTTTCTTCGTCAGCATAGTCATAATCCCGATTTTGTACAACCTGAGAATCGTCTCTATTAACGAGGTCAGTAAATGGGTCACCCTAACAAATATTCTTAATTTGTTTACATACTACAGCTGTGTTGCCCAGGTTTATTTTTAACAAGGTAAAGTTAACATAAACTTACCAAATACCAGTAGGGCTGACCCCAGATTACACCGTCACTTACATAAACATACCAAATTTTAACTCTTGTGTTAAAAGGGATGAGGAAAAAACATACACACAAACGCATCATCAAAGATGGTGGGCCGACAGAGGCTGGCCCACCATCCCCCAACTCTGCTGTTTACATGAGCGGATCAAATTTTGGATCTTTATCTTAAAAAAAAAAAAAAATCTGTGGCAGCTGACATCAAACAAATATGAAAATATATGTGGCTGAGGGGGGGGGGGGGTGGCACTGGGGACAGTCCCCAAGAATTTTACCTTATTAGCGCTACAGAACGACACGTGGTGTAGTTTAGTGGTTCTTAAATGTTCATTCAATAAATATTCCTAATAACTGAAGATGTTATAATGTACCTAACTGGTTGACTTAAGCTCAAACATGAGAATAATGCCCAAATTAATTTGCCTGGTATTAAAGAAATGTGTCTGAGTGTGAACCAGGAGATGGCGGTGTTCATGGTGGGATTCCTCTGTGATAGCTTTTTTGTTTCTCTGCCTTTCCATCTCTTTAGGGGCTTTAACGTCTGGTAGGTCTAGACGGTATTGACGGTGAGAGAACTGTTATTGTGCTATGTGGACACCCAGTATTCTTTTCCTGCCTCTGCCTATCACAATTTTTGACATTCAGGATACGCTAGGCCTCGCCATTTCCTCTAGTATGTCATGGAAGCCACACATCCTTAGCACTGCTAAAGCCGCCTCCTGAAAGCTGGGAATGCTGTACAGATGCCGTAGTTACTTCATTCCTCAGCAGTTGCTTCAAGTATATAAGGGATTCATTCGTCCTAACTTGGAGTACTGCTCTCATATCTGGGGTGGCTCTTCTTCTGTCCAACTGTTAGATAGGGTGGAATCAAAGGCATTTCGTCTTATTAACTCTCCTCCTATAGTTGATAATCTCTCTTCCCTTTCTCTTCGCCACAATGTTGCTTCACTCGCTCTCTTTTACAGGTTCTTTAACGGGCACTGTTCGGTGGATTTGACATCCTGTGTACCGCCGGCAAGGCCGTGGGCTCATAACACACGTCTTGCCCGCGGTGCCCACCGTTTCCCTGTGGATGTCGGTCACACGAGAATAACCCGTTATAGTACCTCCTTCTTTCCTCACACATCCAAACTGTGGAATGCTCTGCCTTCTTGTGTGTTCCCATACTCATATAATCTGTCTCACTTTAAAAAGCTGTTTTTGCGGCGTCTTCGTGGTGTAGATTAATATAATATTGTTATTTTATATTTTTTATTTATTTTTACTCTTATTTATTCGACCTGTGTCCAGGTGGGCTAATTCCCGTAAAAAAAAAAAAGACCTCAGAACTAACTTACCCTCAACACTGTTACAAAACTGCTGGGGAGATTATATTTTGTTGGACTTTTTATACGCGCTCATTTTAGTTGATGAATACAGAAAAAAACTGAAATAATTCTGTAGCGTTCATCAAAGATTTCTGCAGTAGTGGAATAAACATTCTTTGAAGTATATTTAGACAAAATGTGGTAAAATAGGAGGGCGTCGACTCAGGGAAATGTTTATATACATTCTGAGAAATGTTTGTGTGTCATTTTCTGAACGATTCGAGTAGAGTAATTTTCTCTTAATGTACATTACCAGCTTATCCACCCCAAGTGTACAAACTACATGGATGAAAAATAGAGTATAACTCCCACAAATATATGAGCTGACTCTCTGCATACGGCTTCCTTGCACCCATAATTTAAAATACCACTTGCAACAATTACAATAATAATAATAATAATAATAATAATAATAATAATAATAATAATAATAATAATAATAATAATAATAACATGAATACAGAAGTGGCTGCTCTAAAGATCAAATAAAAATCCTCGTGGGGATTAGAGAGGGAAGGAGGAAGGTGCTTGCTTGCTTGCATTCAGCTTGGAGCCTGTGAGGGTACAAATAGACTACTGACACTATATATTTCTTACAGTATATAGAGCTGAGGTTTGAGTCACGACTGCTAAGGACGCTGTCAACTCTGTGTACTCTTCTCTCTGCTTTCATTTACATGGGCATCTGCCTCTATGCTCCAACATTAGCTCTGTCTACAGTCACGGGCCTCGCTACCTGGGCATCCACACTTATCATGGGGACAATATGTACCTTCTACATCACAATTGTAAGTATGGTGTGCACCAAATACAGAGACCTGTAGTAATAATTTATAAATATATAGTTAATAAATGAATCTCGAGATTATACTATATAAACCTTTTATAGTACAAAACAATCATAGCATATTTATCATGCTCTTAATATCAAAAAGCTTTTATGGGAACATTTTACCAGAAATATCCTCATGGCTTCTCTTTTAGCCTCATTGTGGAATAGAATCAATATGTTTACTATTCAAAGGATCAATTTAGGAGTGTCAAGGTGGAGCAATAGAGGTATAACTTGTTTATTGCAGTTTCGATTTATCACAATTCAATTTATCACTACGTGTTTCTTTCTTTTTTTCACAATACCTTTATGAAACAAAAATAAAACTGCACACATGAGTTGCTTCCAGTAGAGCAGAAATTAACGAGAATCTTTTATATTTGCAGACAAGTTTCAATACACTGCATATTCCTCAGTTATGGAGCTTGGTACTTAGCCGATTGTATTGATCTATGCGTGCATGTAGTGAGAGTTGTTTAAGTATGAATGTGTGCAATTATTTCTGTAGATTTCACCCAAAATCTTATAAAATGAGTCCAAAAAGATCAAAGCTGAAAAAATGAGACATCAGACATTATCTAAGGACGAGAGTGTGGTAGAGCGTTGAAAATGGCCATGACAGACAGAATTATGTTCTCACAGTTCAGTAGTATCTAATATTATGCTTAATGCATATTTTTTCTATGTATTGTACAAAGAATCAGTCAAGGTACCTTCAAAGTTCCTTGCAAGGGAAAATCTCCCTCAATATATACCGTAAACAAATGGTAATCATTGACTTTTGTATAATATTACACTTTTTTACGTAAACTTGTAGGTTGAGCAGGATGAAATATTTTGGAGTATTATCACCTATTTGTTTTGTGCAAACAATCCTTGAAAAAATTCTTTAGTAACTTGGCTACTTTTCTACCACTGATCACATCACAGTCGTAACTCGAGCATGGACGTCAGTGTAGCTGCAGGTGTGCTGGTTCTTGGGTGTTTATAAGAAACTGTGTTAACAATGACAAAGTGATCATATAGATATCTGTCTTTTATGGGAGGATATTTAAACCACATTAGCTCTTGGCAATTTTTTTAGAAATAGTGCTACATATTTATACACTGGTACACAGTGAAAATATTTTCTGAACTCCTGGGTCTGAAGGCCGTCGCAATGATCATTGAAGGAAGCCATGTTCATTTGGTAAGGTTGGTAGGAAGAGGTGGTAAACACTGTTAGTATTATAACTTTTTCCCTCAGGGTGGTGTAAAGGCTGTGGTGTACACAGACGTGTTGCAAACGTTGCTCATGTTTGGCGGGGTGCTGGTGGTGGTGATCCTCTGTTGTATTGACCTGGGCGGCGTTGACAAAGTTTGGTCCATTGCAGACCGAGGTGGACGCATCCAATTTTTCAAGTGAGCTTACATACTTGTGTCATAGGCCTATCATCTAACCTTAACGATTTCGTATTTCAGACACGTACGGGTCCTATTTGTGTAAGCCTCTTACAGGCTGGCACCAGAAGTGTACCCCTAAATAGGTTTTAGGCATCTTTCACAAGTTTTTATCACACGGCACTTAGAAATGAATGGAGTTCAGCGGAACCTTTCACAGGGACGTACGGGATATAACGGTGACAGCTACACTGGTAATATATTAACACTCATTCATATAATGCTACATTGCCCATATAATATGTATGACTTAAGCCACCTACTAGAAAGAAGTTTTCCATCTTAAGGAGGTACACTCGGCAACAGTGAGGCTTGGCAAGTGACAGGATGGTGGTGAGATTGTTAACTACAGCAGTGTTAGAGTAGTCGGGGGAAATTAGGAAAACGTTGAACTAATTCATAATGAAATAATACTTGGTAGTAAGAGTGAGAATACGTTTTTAAACAACATACCAACTATCCTGACCGATCTGAGGTAAGTTTTTGTCGTCGTCTTGAAAAAATGGCGGCCGTTCGCTGTTGTTGATGTTTTACTCATTAACTGTTGATTTTTGGGAGCATAAAATTGTGCACATTTTGGTATATTCATCTTTTGTGTACGATTAATACTTTCCGAGAAAAACAATCTTCACTACTGGCCACACCCTTCGCTATTTTTACATCATCTGGTACCGTTTTCCACACCAGCCATGAGGTCCAGTACGTGGAGCGTCTTTTTTTAATGTGGTATCCCTTGTAGACCTGTTCCAGGATTAGTGTTTTTATGACAGTTTCATTTTCTTTGTAACTTGTTCAGTACTTGTAGTTACACATGAAGTTTGGGAGTCAAATTCAGTGCCGTTGTGATAATTAAGGTCAGTATCAAATGTTCATTCATTATTAGTCCCTGAAAAAATAAAAAAAGCAAAACAGACATTATATTCTTGTTGTTTTTTACCACTGGAACATTAAAGTGTCAAAATTAGAGGTGGAAACAAAATGTTTATTATATCAAAATGTATTAGTCCTACACAAAAGCTGAAGATACTAAATGTGCAGAATTTTACGCTCTTTTATTTTGTTATTAAGTGTCATCTCCCTAAAATCAACGGTTAATGAGTAAAACATGAAAAACCGCGAATGGCTGCCATTTTTTCAAGATGGCGGCAAAAGCTTACCTCAGATCTGTCAGGCTGTTCAGTACGTTGTTTACGAACGTATTCCCAATAATTCTACCAAGGATCATTTCATTATGAAAAGTTCAACATTTGGCATAAAAGTTGTCTAATTTCCCTGGACTAGAGTTTAACAGCTATATTTTGATATTCATTAAGATGTTGATATCTGATGTCCTTAATAATACGATATATATTTTATCGGTTGCTCTCTCTCTCTCTCTCTCTCTCTCTCTCTCTCACACACATAAATATGCGTTTACTTTGACATTAAAAATACTTCCAAATACAGGTGCAATACATAGGCAGTTCACATTATGGACGTGGTTAACTGATAAACAATTAAACCAAAGGTAGCAGTTTTATAATATTTGGTGGTTACAAGTGTTCCCTGAAGAATGCAGTGATGGGTAGGGAAACACCGGGTAACACTGAAGTCCGTTTATTAAGGGATAGGAGAAATACAAGTGGTGACTAGCGTGTGCCATGCAGGGCTCACACAGTCAGACTGAGACTGCCTTGCCATATGGCATCCTCGGGGCAATGTTGCCACATAACACGTGCAGTGTTGCCACGTAATATAAATGCTACTCGGCACAGTCACTTATTTACAAGGTTGCTACTTGGCACGGTAGCATAGATACATAACCTACATCTCCCTCCCCCCTCACGCTCATAGTCTTTGTCTTGAGCGGACTTCTTTTCCTAAGTCGCTCCGAGCATCGAGGTGCACTGTGGGACGGATCCTCGTGAGGTGTAGGGGACTCGTCCTCGGTCAGGGGGCCAGCAGCAGGGGGTGGGACTGGCCGGAGGAAGCGGTGGTTCCTCCACCAGACACGGCCACTTGTAGTCTCACGACCGGCCGACGCCCATCACTATGCCCACCTTGTCCCAACGTGTCGTCGTCGGGTCCTGGACGCGG
Organism: Homarus gammarus; assembly: GCA_958450375.1. Taxonomy (NCBI): domain Eukaryota; kingdom Metazoa; phylum Arthropoda; class Malacostraca; order Decapoda; family Nephropidae; genus Homarus; species Homarus gammarus. The sequence continues at coordinate 1,035,641 of CAUDMG010001053.1, forward strand.
ACAAGGGCAGCAATCTCCAGCGGCTGATGAGGGCGGGCACGGAAGTCATACCGAGCCTTGGCGTCCTGGGCACGTGTAGCGGCGCGGCGGTCGCAGCTCTCGGCTCTGGTCTGCCAGTCCTTCGCAAAGGCCTTGGCGTGTGCGGGAACGCAAGAGCGGAGAGGGTGACCATACAGGATCTGGGCAGGGGAGCGTCCTGTGTGGGTGGGAGTGGACGCCGGTTTTGGGCAGCTCTGTGTGGCAGCGCCAGGCGCGTCACTCGTCGACTCACGCACCCTGCTGGCGGTGTAACAAGCAGCTGGGATCTGCTCGGGAAAGTCTCTGGGCACCACGCATAACTCCTTGAGGTGCTCCCACGGCAACAAGGGTGTAGTGAGAGTAGGCTGCACGTCGATCCATCCATGACACGACCTGTCGCCGTAGGTGATCTCTGCTTGAAAGGAGCCCACAGCGTCTGGCATCTGGGAACCGTCCGCATTGTAGTACTGTAGCTGCGGCGGTGGTCCCAGGTCGCGTTTGGTGAGGCCCAGTTTCTGGAGGTGTTTCAACCCAATCACCGTAGTATCAGCGCCGGTGTCCGGTATCACCTCGATGTGACCCGACACATCACTGTGTGTGACGGCGACGCGGATGGTGGGGGAAGGGGTAGCCCTGGGGCGTGTGGTCGATTCCACCCTCCTGATGTGACTCCGCTGCTGCTTGGGGCTGCGTGGGCCATCTGGAGGGGGCTGCGTGCGAACCACCCCGAGGGAAGTGCGCTGCTTTCCTCCTCGTCTCGGGCTTTTGGGCTTGGGTTGGCGGCAGTACTTGTCGTAGTGTCCATAGCGACCGCAGGCCTGACACTTGCGGCCTCGTGCAGGGCACCTGTCTGTGTTAGACCAGTGGCCCTTACGGTCACATCCACGACACAGTGCGTTGGCGGCCGGGCAAGTCTTGGGGCTGTGCTGCTTTCCACAGCTGCCACAGGAAGCACTAGGCAGAGGCGTGGAAGAACGTGTGTCAGCCTTCACGTTGTTGGCCGCCTTCTTACCCCTCTTGTATTGTGAGATAGCTCTCACAGCAGGAGGGGCCCGTAAGGCAGAGGTGGCGGACTTGGTGGCCTCGTATGACCGACATTCAGTCACTACCGCCTGGGGTGTGGAGGAAGCGTCCAGGGGGATGAGTCGCTGCACCAACTCTTCCTGCCTGACACCTGCCAAGATCCCGTGCTTGATCCAGGCTTCCTCACATTCCCGGCTGTGCGCCTTGCAGACGTCGATCTCCTCTGACAAACTCTTCAAGCGTACAAAAAAGTCGTTAAAGGATTCGTTCTCCGCCTGCTTGCAGCTGGTGAAGGCGCGGCGACGCAAAGCCTCGTTATTCCGACCCTTAACATGCTCCTGTAAAAGGTCGAGCACATCCGTCACTGAAGAGGTAGAATCGGGAGGCACTTGCAACGTGTGCTCCAAAACTCTCTGGGGCTCCAGCGATAAACACATCCGCAGTTGGATGAGCTGTTTGTTTGGAGGCATGCTGTCAAGGTCCATGCTGTCCAACGCCGCCTCCACTCACGAAAAAGCTGAAACGTGACGTCTGGTGCGAGGGCGGGTGGAGGTTGAACAGATGCCTTGGGAGCTGTTTGTTTGGAGGCAAGAGTACCTGGAGGACGCTGGTGTGGTGGAGGAGGGAGGACATTGGCGCCTTGAAGCGCTCTACCTGCGAGTGAGGGAGGGTGGGTTCGCGCCAGGGTTGCCAATAGTGCATCAAAACGCGACTTTTCCTCCTCTCTTCGTGTCTCCTCCCTCTGAAGTTCCATCTCTCTGCGTCTCTCGTCCCGGTCGTCCATCCACCTCAGAATTGTGGCAATGTCCGTCACTGGAGGTGGGGAATGAGAGTCTGCGCCTGGTGGAGGAGAAGGTGGTGGGGAGTCATGTCTCCCATCTTGACGTTGTCCCTTCTTACCGCCCATCTTTGTGTGTGCGTGGACTGCACTGTTTCGTATATAAAGTGGCGCCTCAACAGCTCGAACCACATATATATGATATAAACAGCGCAGAAATAACGCGGAGTCCACTGTTCTGTCCGTGAGTGAGTGCGTGCGTGCGTGTGTATGTGTGTGTCTGAGACAGCAGATGCACTTCGTGGTGGCCTTAATGCGGGTGGCTAGAGACGCGGCGGGGGTGGGTGAGGCCGTCAGTGTCTTCCCGGATGTCACACGAGAAGGGTGTACGCCTGCATGCTCCGTGGGTACCGCAAAAAACAGGCCAATGCTCAACTCTCAGCTCTAGACACACACTAATACACTGACACTAACACTGCCACCGTCACTAAAAAGCACTGTGACGGCCCAACACTGCACATCGCGGCGAAACACAGCGCAACACAACACAACACACTATGAGTCGACGCTCATATCGCCGGCAGATGTAACCGTCGGCATTGTTCACACACTTTGTAAGTCCACAGATCCTAGTCACTGCGCCATGATGGTTACAAGTGTTCCCTGAAAAATGCAGTGATGGGTAGGGAAACACCGGGTAACACTGAAGTCCGTTTATTAAGGGATACGAGAAATACAAGTGGTGACTAGCGTGTGCCATGCACGGCTCACACTGTCAGACTGAGACTGCCTTGCCATATGGCAGCCTCTGGGCAATGTTGCCACATAACACATGCAGTGTTGCCACGTAATTATATATATATAAATGCTACTCGGCACAGTAGCTTATTTACAAGGTTGCTACTTGGCACAGTAGCATAGATACATAACCTACAATATTAAACTGTTAATTATTATTTAAGATACTGAGAAGTTTCCAAATGATCATATATTGACTTAAATAATGAAGAAAGTTTGTGTGAAAATCTTGTGGCACCTGTGGTTGTAGTTGAGTTGCCAATTCATTAATATAATTTCTTCATTATTTAAGTCAATATACGATCATTTGGAAACTTCTCAGTATCTTAAATAATAATTAATAGTTTGATATTATAAAAATGCTACCTTTGGTTTTGTCTTATCCTGACAGTTATACAGCTGAAAATAGATCCACCAATCACACATCCCCATTACATACAGCCTTACATCACCAAGTATTGCCAGGTAAACTTGCCACTACGCTAGCCAGTCCGTACATGACAAAAAAAAAATGTGACATTGACGCTGAACAAACGCTTGTACTTCCAAAATGCAATGCATAAATTTATGTTCAGCATTATAGAAATCTTCGTGTAGCAATGGAGTATTTCAGACGAGGGTTTGTTTGTCATGCAAAATATGTGTTTCTGCTTTGGTTGAGTGAATACTTGTGCAAATGTGTCTCCCTCTCATTCTTTCCTGAGGGGGACCGGTGGTAGAAGCGATACCGTTCTTGCCTCGCAAGCGAGATGTCACGGGTTCGATTCCCGGGCCGGTGGAAGCCGTTTGAACTTACTTCCTAGTCCCCATTAGTCCCTGTTCACCTAGCAGTAAAGTAGGTACCTGCTGTAAGTCGAAAGTTGCGAATTCGTATTCAGGGACAAGCTGTTGGAGCTTCCAATAATTGGATGACATAAACCAATGACTCTTCAGGCTTCTACGCCCTTAAATCGTGAGACATAAAGGCAAGCATGAACTCAGCATGCTTCCCTGTTGGGCACTGTAAACCCTTCTGCGCTTCACCTTACACAAGGATGTAGGGGAGTGCCCAATAAAAAAAAAAGTAAATCTTGTGAGGCTGACACTTATTTTTATGTAATTATCTATTTCAATAAGCATTTCCTGCAGAGTATGTATTTTATGTTCTTACTATATTATATTTATATATTATAAGTGTAGTCTATGCATATTATAAACACATATTTCTTTGCTTCACAGGTGTTCAACTAGGCGCAATTCTTTTCATTTTTTCACGCCATGCGCTTTGTTTTAGGTAATCCAATATACTACTGTATATAGAATTATATTTATTTCTATATCACAGTCTTTTTATTGCCTTACATGCCCTCAACTCTTCAATATTAATCAAAACATTCTCCATAAACGGCCATGATCCTCGTATTTTCAATGAGAGAACTCTCTGATTGGTTGTTAGCTATTTGGGCGGTTTGGGCGCTGTGCAAGGCTAACGCCTGATCGAGGTGTTAGCTTTTCCCTCTGAGTGTGTCATGCGCACAAGTCAAAAGCAGCGTCTGTGCATACAGAATAGCTAACACGTTAGGTAATCCGTGCATCGAAAACGACTTACAATAAACGACTTATCTCTGCTTTGTATGAACCCAAGTACTTTGTTAGCCACGTTTCAAGCAAATGTGCATTTGTTGTCTTGGTTTAAAATTCCTACCTAACTTTACACCAAAATCTTTCTCACAGTCGGATTTCTCTACATCAACGTTGTTCATCTGATGTCTGCTTTCTCTGTTTACATCTCCAAGACTAAGTACTTTACATTTGTCTACATTAAATTTCATCTGCCATTTTTCATACCATGCAATTTTTTTTAGATCTTCCTGTGGTTTTGCGAAGTCTTCGTCTTATTTAATTACACGCCCTATTTTAGTGTCATTAGCAAATTTGCTTAAGTTGCTGTCTACGCCTATATCTATGCCATGGGCCTCCATTTTACGTATTAGTCTTTCATGGGGGACCCTGTCAAAGACTTTGCTAAATTCGAGGTAAACCACATCGTAACCATGCCCGTCGTCCACTGATTCGAAAACAGTTGGAAAGAATGTTAATAGACTTGTCAGACATGAACGCCCATTTGTGAAGCCATGTTGGTAATCGTTGATCAATATATAATAATAATAATTGACGGTTTATTGAAAAAATTCTGCAGCCCGAAGGCTGAAAATATACATTGGACATAAATGACTTATTACATACATTGGTGGTTTAACAAAAGCCTTCATTAGAGAAAGGTAAAGGAACATACAGTGAACATACAGATTAATGTAGGTGTTGAACAGCAAAAACGTAGTGTAGTAACTCCCTCCCAGATGGTGTTAGGAGGGACCTCACATGGTGTAGTAGTTCCCTCACAGATGGTGTTATGAGGGACCTGACGTGGTGTAGTAATTCCCTCACAGATGATGTTATGAGGGGCCTCACGTGGTGTAGTAGTTCCCTCCCAGATGGTGTTAGGAGGGACCTCACGTGGTGTAGTAGTTCCCTCACAGATGGTGTTATGAGGGGCCTCACGTGGTGTAGTAAATCCCTCACAGATGGTGTTATGAGGGGCCTCACGTGGTGTAGTAATTCCCTCACAGATGGTGTTATGAGGGGCCTCACGTGGTGTAGTAACTCCTTCACATATGGTGTTATGAGGGGCCTCACGTGGTGTAGTAATTCCCTCACAGATGGTGTTATATGAGTGAGGTGTGGTCCCAGGCCTTCGTATCGTAGACGGATTAACACATCGCTGGTTGTTGGGTCTCACCGGCCGCTATCACTGGGTACCTGGGACCTCACTGTGTGAAGGTCAACCCGGGTACGACTGTTACTGTTGAGTTGTTCTCACTGACTTAAGCACCGTTCACCACGGTTCACCTCTGTTTAACACTGGTTCCATTCCTTTCCTAAATGAAACAGCAACTTCTGGCGAGAACATGTTGATATTCCGGTGGGGAGGAGGGTTCAGGGGAGGGGGCTGGTATGGGCCAACACAACAGTTGGCCTGGCTGCTCCGAGAGGAGCGCCAGGCACGTCTCGACCCTTCGGTGGTCAAAGATGTAATTTGTGTTTCTCCAGGTGATTTTGAATAGAGTTTGAAATTATTGCTTCCAGTTATGTGCCTATACCTGATGTTAAACTGATTGGACGGTAGTTAGAGGATAGTGATCTATCTCCCTTCTTAAAAATCGGTATTACATTCGGTATCCTCCAGGATTCTGGTACTACATTCGTTTTTAATGCATGTTAAACAGGTTTGTTAAGGGCTTACTATGCTCTTCCATACATTCCTTTAATACTCTGGCAAATATCTGCTTGTTTACTAACATCGTTACTAGTCATTACGATCTCACTTAACCTATTTCCTTCACTATCTCTGTGTTGTGGGATTCTCCGTCTTGAACAGATGGAGCTCAACTGAGGCATGGCAGGAAAACGTCCATATGAAAGCTTGACTTTTTGTTCACTAGATGCAAGTACATTCTGTCTCGTGACAAAAATAATGATCATGTGAAAGAGGCCTTAATCAGGCGTACTAGGTCTGTCTGACCATGTCAGGTTGAGATCAAACCTCAAATTAAATCTAGTTGTTATCAAGGTCATGTTCAGGTGGCGTGTCAACCTGGGAGCGTCCCTGGAGAGTTGCCCAGTAGTGATATTTGTATTTCCTTTATAACTTTTGACTAAATTTTAAGTTAACATGTGTTTATAATGTTGCTAGTTATATTACATTAATATTCTCATCATGTTTCTTCAATTCCTACACATTTGATTTTGCTCATGTAAACCGGGTGTTACATTGTGGGAGTAGTTACCTTCCTCGCCCAAGCTCTCCTTACTCGCTCTCCTGTCTCTGGGTTGGCCACCCCTGTCCTTTCCCCAACTGATCCTGTGGTCCTCCGACTGCACGATGATGGATTATATCTTCCATGAGTAGGTAAGATGGTTCCTCCGGTGTTTAGGAGGTTTTACCACATATTAGGTGGGAGTGTTTTTATTTGTTTCCTGTATTTTCATGTTGTTCTTGTTCTTAATTGTAAATATAACCTTTGCCTGTCTGGACAATAATACATCGGGTTTTCAATTAACTAGTACAGGAGAAGGAATATAACAGTGAATGTAGAAAACTTATTGTTGTATTTGGGGAATTTTGGTCAGTTATAAAGGCCACCCAAAGGCCACCCAAATCTCCAAAGAACTGGCTTCTCACTCTTTTCTTATAAGGGTGTGTAACTTTTTTTTCCTTTCTTCATTCTGGTAATTACTGGTGTATAGAGCACATTACCCACCATTCTGTAGACATCACTTTTTAGAGTGTAAAGTTTTCAATATTAGTAACGAGGAGTGGGGGATACCATATGCTGTGCCAAATGATCCTTCACATTGATAATGGGCAAAAAATAAATAAATAAATAGAAGGAAGGGGATCATACAGTATACTGGCACAAATACATTTCATAGGAGTGAATGAAACATGTGGCACAAAACATATTTACTTTGCTTCAGCCTCGACACGAGCCCTTTTGAGCGCCACACTCTGATGTCCACTTTTGTCTTCGGCTGTTACTTAATAGTCTCTTCCATCGGCTTCAACCAAACCACCTTCCAGAGATTAGCATCTGTGAGGACGCTTCAGACATCACAAAGGTAATAAAAACTATATTGAAAATTTACCCATCTTCCAGGAGACACATCAATCATGTTATAAAAACAAATGTTCTATTTACATTATATAATTTTATAAGCAGCACTTAGATCTACCGTGACAAATATTTAGAATATTCATAAATACCACCATGGGTGCTGGCAGCACAGCAGTAACACACGTGCCTCTCACAGTTATGTCCTGGGTTTAATCCCCAGCACGGATCACAAGTGAGACGAGCTCCATTCACTGACAGCTAGGAAAACTTCTATAGCACAAAGGTACAGGGTGCATTTATCTGGTGGTTGAAAAGATGTCCAGGTCTTTAAACTGCTAAAGGACCATGCGAGCGCTGTGGTCGAGGAGACTGCACTGGGCACAGGGATACACGTGTCAATAGGTTACCTATAAATTGTGCTAAAATGACAATAAAGTGACATTAGTCAGGGAGTTAAGCCACAACCGAGAGAAGAATCAGATCTTGGCGAGGTTAAATCTTTACAAAGTGAACAGTAGAAGCATTAAAAATAAAATGAAAGAAATCAGAGCTCTGGTATGTATGGAAAAAATCGATATAATAGATTTAACTGAAACCTGGATTAACTTACCTGTCGAATATCAAATTAAATGATATGTATTATTTCATATGGATAGGAAGAACAGGAGGAGAGGCGGGGCAGCATGTCAGGGATAATTTGAAATGTGGCATTAAATAGGAAACTAAAACTGAATTGAATATAATAACAACTTGGAGATAATTAACCGATGGTAGAGAAAAATTAATCATAGGAGTAATATATAGACCTGCTAAACTTGATAGTGTTGATGGACGACTTATTTGGGAGGAAATATGACAGGCATCCAGACATGATACCGCTAAGTCTGTATAGTAGGCGACTTTAACTCAAGTCAAATATATTGGACTGACTTTACAGGTAACTCCGAGTCATAGGATTTCCTTGAAACTGCCCAGGACTGTTTGTTAAGTCAAAATATAACTGAACCTTATCCGGGGAAAAACATATTATAGATCCAGTTGTGTCACGAAGAGAAAACTTCACCTATAATGACGACGTAGGGAGCAAACTGGCTAACAGTTTGTTATATAATATTAAAAAAAAAAACAAGGTGACGTTCAACCCCCAAAATTAACCAGAAGGATCAGGAAAGATATAAGAAACACAAAGAAAGATCATAAAAAGAAAAGGACCAAACAGCCAGCTTACCCGTGAGCTAACTGATAACGAGGGGGAAATGAACAGTATTCTCAACTGATATGTTTCATCAGTTTTCACAACCAAAAACATAAACATGATACAGTCAGAAACACTAATAACTACCCCCCTCACTAACGTCAGGAGCCAGTGAAGGCCGAAAATGACACATCGCCAACCTTGATACTCCAAGTACTAGTTTCAAAACTACCCAGCGACGTTTACACAGGGGTTTTGTCCGATCGTCAGGCCTTCACTTGCAATGGCTCCAGCTACTAGGGACGTAGCAATTAATGCCCCTGACTGTACAGTACATTGACAGTAAGGCGTATTAAACATGGAGGTAAATCTACAAAAAACAATAGTTATAATTCCTAATCAAAGCGAGACGTGAGAAACACACGGCAGCCTAGACCGAGGAGAATATTTCACAACAACTTGATATAATTTTACTTATTACTTGGTCCGGCAACATTAAAGATTTACATGCTTTTTCACTTATTTATGCTCTAAGTGGTGCCGGCTCTATAATCTGGTTGGGCTTTGTCACTTTCTGACATATCTCACACCTCTAGGGCACTAAAAGCAATTCTAGACTTTGTTATATTTCACACAAGGCCTGTTCATCGAGCTTATGGCGCCGTGAACCTCCAAGGGAATTGCCCGTACCTCTTAAGTGATCAGAGAGTAGCGTTTTACCAAATCCGGCTTCGAAACACGAGGTTCCATATATATTTCATTAGCCCAATGTAAAGGCCTGGGACCTAGGGATAGAATTCCCTTACCAGCCTAATCAGGATCTTATAAAGGAAAGTCAAGGATCATGGCTTTCTGAAGAATAGCAAACAACTGTTCGAGATTGACATGTCTTTACTATAAAAATATAACACAAAACTCTGACACCACTCAACAAACATGAAATAGTTACGGGAGTCAAACAATTAAGAGAATCAACAAATTAATTGGATTCAACATTTAATGTAATCAAACAGTTAATGGAATGAAACAGTCAATGGGAGTCGGCAATTAATGGAATCAAACAATTAAAAGAATCAAACAATGAACAGATATTTCCTACGGCAGCGGCCTTGGGGGAGGTCCATTCAGCTCCTCACACGAGTGACAGCGGTGGCCGATGTCTAACTACAGCAGGAAACACACCGGGGCACCGACGGTGGAGAGGAACTGGAGAGGACGTTGCAGCCGCAGTAGTCTTTGGGTTAGGTGGCCAGAGATTGACAGTCGATAGGTGAAGGTCTGGGGACACAGTCCGAGTGCAGAGCCTTTGATGAGAACACCACCAGAATTTGGAAGAGCAGCACGGGTGGTGTGACTGGTTTGAGATCTGGGTAATGTCTGCCAGTGACACTGGTAGCAGTGACCTCCTCACCTCTTTCCAACCCCCCTGCAAGTAGGGGTCGCGCCAGCAAACGAGCGAGTGAGCAGCGGTAACGAGCAGGAAGATTGTTACCGCCTTTACACCCATAAAGAGCGCGGACTTCTACATATAATCAAGAACCTCACCCCGCCAGGACTCGAACCCACGATCTTATGTGTGTGACCGGGGAATGTTACCTCTTACACCACTAGGACACTAAAAGCAATCCTAGACTTTGTTATATTTCACACAAGGCCTGTATGTATGTGTGTGTTAAGTCACATTAGTAACAAAGTAATGTTTGTCTTGCAGATTGGTAATGGTCTTCCTGGTGGGGTTGTATACCTTGTGGAGTCTCTTCTACTTCTCGGGGCTCGTCGCCTATGCCACCTACAGTGATTGTGATCCGCTCACTACCGGCAAGATTGACAAACCTGACCAAATAATTCCATTCTTGGTGACTGACAAGCTGAGTCACTTGCCGGGGTTGGCCGGGATCTTCGTGGCGGCAGTCTACGGCGGCGTCCTCAGGTATTTATTATAATTTACATTGGTGCTATCTAGCTGTTGCTGGTATGATTTATTATACTGTGTTCCAAGATTATGTGATGCTTCAGCTATTGGAAATGTACTATGGCTAACTCGAGAATTCCTCTTGTTTTTCCATTATGGAAAATTCTTTCAATTAATATAATTATCAATGCTTGAACCTTCTATGCAGCCCTGGTGCTCCATAAATTCCCTTCCTTCAATAATTAAGGGACCAAGACAAGTCAATCCACATTGTACCTATATAAATGGCACATAACTTTAAGTTATTTAATTTGGAAATCTATGTATTCAGAAGATAAAGTTGACATGCAAACTTCTCGATCTCAGCTAATATTTCATTTGTGATTTCTGGGATGGTATCCAGGTGTGCAATATCAGTGAGAATTTCGTCACCTGCCGTGTGAAAAGCCTTCCAACAGGCAAGTTTCCCTTTACATACAAAGCTACCCGTGTTTTCCGCACTACTGAGTGCATGAAATACAGGAAGGGCGGCCAGTTTGTTTGGACCCAGCACTTGCACTACATGCTTCAGGGGATCACTCGCTGATGCTGTCCACTTCCTGTCATATTTGAATTGTCCTCACATAAGTCAGTATACCGCCTTAGGGAAAGGACAAAATCCTCCGTGACTGCAGAGTGAATGTGGACACTTATTACACTGAGTTTGTGGCATCCACAGCTTGCACGAATAGCTTTGTGTTAGCGTCTTCTTGTTTACTGTCTAGGTAGCTCATACCATTGTGTTTACCTATGCGCTGGTTTTCGTGTACCACAACCGCACGCTGATGCTGAAGAACAGTCTGCATTATCTTATCTGCAAGGTGTGCGGTTAATTACAGCTTTGTCTTTGTGTGTGAAAGAAAAAGTTCATGTATTCGCCGACACTCCAGACACCGTATACACCATCACACGCAAAGTGTACTGTAATCTACAACGTCACAAATGTATTGAAGTGATGAGCTAAAATGTTTATAGTAAAATGCCACAGGTGGTGTAGTTAAACATGGAGACAGAGGAAGGTTTACCAATGTGATTACAATAGTGCAAAATGGTGAAACAATGGCGGACAACTTAGATATGTAAATATCAGAAAGCATCTATGTATGGTAAACAAACCACATGAAAACTGACGGTTCTGACCTCTCTTATTAACATGTTGGTAAAGTATCAACATGGTTTCTATTATGTTATTTAAGGCATATTTATTATTTTTGAAAAGGTGGCACTTTATATCACGACAGTTACTCTTGCAGTAATGTGTGTGTGTGCGTGTTGGGGGAATGACCACTTCACAGTTTGGTGGCTGACTCCCTGGTCCCTTTTTGAAATTCTAGGGAGCAACAGTTGCACTCGGGGATACCACATGAGCTGGATGTAATGGCTAAAACTCTGCTGGTCACTCATGCCTTTTTCACACAAGGAGTTGAGTTATCCAATAACAAGAAGGAGGCTGATGGCTGTCTACTGATACAATATCCGCCCTTCAAGATTTGCCACACTGCTGTCTATCTCTCCAGCCACATCAGTGAGAAAGTTACTTCCTCAGTGTGTTTTAGTCTGCTGCTTTCTCGTGTCGAGACGAACTGTCTCGGAAGGATATGCCAAACATTTTCTCTCACAGGGCTGATCGTATAACAATATACAACGTGATAGATGTTTTGGTATCACATGAATTGGTGTCGAATCTCCTGAAGTTCATTCTACTGTACTAGACTTAAGGACCAACTGGTTTCACATATTCCTCAACTGGAAGCTCACAATCAAGGAAGAGATGTTTTGCTAGCATTCCAAGAGGGTGTAGGCTCCATCCTGGCTGAGGTTGGCAAATACAGTGAAGCTGTTCATTTGGCCAAGGCTACAACAATAATACGGCAGGATATGCTCAAACATCAGGCAAAATTCCTCACCTTACTTGATGATAGAGGGACCTTCACCATACTCAGTCAGTGTCCTATATCAGTTAGTGAAGACCTCCGTGTGTTGGAAAGGTTTGTGGAGGTGATGTATGACAAGTCTAGTCGAGCTTTATGTGTCAATGGTGCAAGACTTGATACATTTGTTCGCAAACAGAGATCATATAATGCAATTCCACCAACACTGTCTGCCCTAAAGGAACATGTAAAGCGTGCAGCCTGTCAAGGTGGAATGATTTGGGGTCAGGCAACAGTAGCCTAACCAGACATTCCAAGTCTTGCTAACTGGCCCAGGAAAAAGAAAGGAGATATGTGGCAAATACACTGGACAGACCAATAGCAGTGAGCTGCCAAGAACTGACCAAGTGTTCCTGCAAGAAAGACTGTGGACATCGATGTATATGTATCCACTCTGGTCTCCCTTGCACAGCTCTGTGTGGATGCACATGCCAGCAGCTGTAAATATGGAAGAATTCTTATAACAATATCTCCCAAGGATATGAGCAAGATATAAACATGTTTATTAACGTTTAACTAAGAATCATACTCACTTATATTTATAAAAAGAGGTTAAGGTATGTGCAGAACTGTTACTTTATGCACAAAAGACATATCTGAGGGTTCTAAAACAATTATAATAAACTAGCAGAATCGCCCATCCGTTAGTCCACGGTAGGACGCCATCATCCGGGAGGCTCTACATTGTCTCACTGCTCAGTCCCCAAAACTTCTTCTTCCATCAATAGTTCATTAACGGTGTATGTAAGTTCCACCACGCTTTTCACTACAACGGAACAGCAAAGTATATTTTTTTAGCATTAAACTGTTATTATTTTATTGTCTAATCGTCCATACATATAACACCATCCATCATCACTACATATAACATCATCCATCATCACTACATATAACATCATCCATCATCACTACATATAACACCACCCATCATCACTACATATAACATCATCCATCATCACTACATATAACATCATCCATCATCACTACATATAACATCATCCATCATCACTACATATAACACCACCCATCATCACTACATATAACAACATCCATCATCACTACATATAACACCATCCATCATCACTAGCACCACTACTACCACCATCATCATTACAACCACCATCATTACCACTCCTATTAACCAGTCTCTACCACCACCACTATCACCACTAACATGTCGCTATCACCATCATCATTACCACCACTACCACTGTCACTACCACCATCACCACCACCACTACATATAACACCATCCATCATCACTACATATAACACCATCCATCAACACGACATATAACATCATCCATCATCACTACATATAACACCATCCATCATCACTACATATAATGTCCATCCATCATCACTAAATATAGCATCATCCATCATCACTGCGTATAACACCATCCATCATCACAACATATAACACCATCCATCATCACTACATATAACACAATCCATCATCACTGCATATAACACCATCCATCATCACAACAAATAACACCATCCATCATCACTACATATAAAATCATCCATCATCACTACATATAACACCATCCATCATCACCACATATATCACCATCCATCATCACTACATATAACACCAACCATCATCACTACATATAACACCATCCATCATCACTACATATAACATCATCCATCATCACTACATATAACACCATCCATCATCACCACATATAACACCATCCATCATCACTACATATAACACCATCCATCATCACTACATATAACACCATCCATCATCACTACATATAACACCATCCATCATCACTATACTGTGTATAACACCATCCATCATCACTACATATAACACCATCCATCATCACTATATATAACGCCATCCATCATCACTATATATAACATCATACATCATCACTACATATAATACCATCCATCATCACTACACATAACACCATAACATCATCACTACATATAACACCATCCATCATCACTTCATATAATTTCATCCATCATCACTACATGTAACACCATC
>CAUDMG010001054.1:0-27500 GCA_958450375.1 Homarus gammarus
CGTAATACTATTTACACTTCCCCACCTCACACTACAGTACACGCGGGAAACATTAGATGCATCAAGTGAATTAATTATCTCCAGTGGCGAACTCACGTTTCACATATCGTTACTAGAGATTAATATTCACAACAGAAATAAATTATCCTCTCTTGACATAACAATACTCGTGTTTGTCTTTACTAACGTCCTTACAAAGTGGTAATCAACGCTATAATGACGACATGAGCAACCCATGTGTGGTTTAAAGCAAATACGATGAATCAATATACAACATGTTCGCAAGTTACCGTTTACAAAATTAAAACGCAGTAAGGCCGATCCCTTAATTCAATGATGGTGTGTGTGTGTGTTGGTGGTTTATTTCTTAGTTATATTGTGTTCGTGTTGTTGTTGTTTAAAAACGTACTGTTACATGACCATAACTTAGGCACGTTGAATTACTTAAATAGTCAGAATAATTGTATAATGAGTACACGATATGGTCCAACGAAAACAAACTAATTGTCAACATCAGCACAAGCTAAGATCCTTATATTTATCAATTAAATTCATGTTACTTTAATACACTACAACAATGTTATAAATCTGCAACAAGTTTACAAAACACAAACTAAAGACGAAATTTGTATATCATAGGGTTCAATCACAGTCCTTTTATCTTTACTCCCAACATTTCAGGAGATGACGGTTTAGAACATTATACGCGATCACCTAAAGTTTAAATAAAAGATTGATAATAAAAGTTTACCATAATAATGAGGCAGGGCTTGCATCATTGAATACAGCAATAAACATGATTCTTAATGTACACACCACTAATAAATTGCACAGTAGCTAGTAAATACATAAAACTGCTTATACCCAAAACTTCTACGATTTGTTGCACTTACACAAGAATAAATAATAATAATGGAAGTCCAGACGCATGACTTTTTAATCACTCAAGCTAAACCCGTAATTATTGAAAGTGGCACATCTACCAGTACAAAACTCAACGTCCTTGCCCACAAAGAAAGAATATAATAAAAAGAAAAAAAAGAAAAAACGAAAAAAAAAATCCACGGCCAGACCATGACTGACCATGTGCTCTCACATACTCTGGGAACATACAAACCCAACACTAATATTAAACAACGTCCCACATCAAGCTGCAAACCTACTACCTACAACGAAACAGAAAAAAACTTTATGTATCAAGTAACAGTCCTGTACTCACAAACTAGTTATGGACAATCATTATATTTACATAAGTTGAAGGTAACATGCTTAACAAATATATATGTCGCTGTGCACAGCGCAACACAGCAGCTGATACATTACGTCATGTATAACAGTACTCACAACAACTATTTCATACAAGATGAGGTGTGATTTCAGGGTGGAAGAGACAGTTGTATGGGTATATTGTTCCTCTTATAAGCTCGACACTACCCCTACGATACTCATAAACACGATGATAGCTTCTCTACAATATTCAAGCCTATTCGTGTTGCAGACAGTTTAGAAATACTTCCATTGACACTAAGCGACTCCGATCATACCCAGTTAGCATATATAATATATCTCCTTTCACACACTTATAAAAGACTCGTACACCACAAATCAGAGTAATCCCGAATAGAAACACACAGACCCGAGACTTACTGTACACATCATCCAACAAAACCATTTCCCTACCAATGTCATACACTACTGTGACCATAAGGAATCCTCATAACGTTTAATTCGGAATTCATCTATGGTACAATTGAAATAAACCAGTTTGGGTAAGAACAAACAATTACAAAATAAAGCACTTATTAATGTAAATTAGTTAATAGAGTAACCCGCCTTGGTCAGCCTTATCGCTCTAATACAGGTACTGTGAGGGTGTCGTGTGGCTGTTGTGAGGTATTGATGGATTGGTGCGGCTCTTCAACAGGATAACACCTATGTGGCGCAACCAACTTACCACACCTGCAGGTTATTATGTGTGGATGTAACACTTAGTATCTCATTTCCCATAGGGTCACCTCACAGGGAAATACTTGTACATTATGTCTTCTCAACGAGCGGTATATTAGGCACACACACGTCATATTTACAATCAACCTTTAGCTGTTAGTTCTTATCGTACATTACAAACAAAAACATAAACTGTTTACTGCCCTGTAGCTAAGAGCTGCTATATAGTAAACTGTATCTTTAATTACATGACAGTATATCGAGCCAGACTATGAACAATATAGCAATTAAGTGTGATAATGGTGTATATATATGCGTACAATTACACAATTATTACCTGCTACCTGATCTGTGGTGAATGGTATATTAAACGTACTGTGAATAACATTCCGTAACTGTTGTACCAGTGTTTCGTGATAATACCGTATAATGTAGTTAACAGTCTGTTCCTTAGATCTGTGCCACCTCCCGGTAATGTCGTACATGAAGTAAACTGCTCTTCCTCAGTTGTTTTTCAGCATACAAAATAGTGCGTTGTGTGTTTCATTCTTTATTAAAACTTTAATTCTGGAGTAAAAGCCTATTTAGATTCAATATATAACTCTTATGATTTTGATCAAATTGGAGATCAAGTATATTTTGTGTGAAGTTTATGGTAAAACTAGCCATTAAAGTTTCGCTGTATAGAAACATCGCTTACGTTTTTGCTTATATCAACCCTTGAGACCTGAACCTCAGGCGAGGTAGGATTTCTCCCGGGCTCCCGCTCCTCCCCCCGAGAGTACCGCATGTGACCATGTTCACTTTGACAGGACAAGGTCGTTAGACTGATTCCCGGTCAAAACCCATATCTTGCGCAAGACTACATCTCCTTGTTATGATAAAATATTCGGGGGGAAGGGAGGGGACCTCTTCGAGTATCAGGGTGACAGGTGTCGTCATACCGAAGTAACAGCGGCGTGGAACCACATATAACAGTTCAACCAATTATATACTGCCGAGTGGGGACCGGCTCGATGCAATTAGAAACGATATAGACAAACCCGCATGCAATAACAACATCTTAACCTCAAGCCTGTCCCTCAGCGATAACCTCGTGTTGGGATTCTTTCCCACAAAGAAATTGAACATACTCGACAAAAGACAAGACGCTTGCTGAGCTGATCGGAGATCAGCCTCACATCCTTAGGAAGCTGACCAGCACAACATGCCCTGTGGGTCATTCCTAGGGAAACCATATCCTAGTTCACGTTTTACTGTATATGAGGAAGAAAATCCCCAGTAAAAACCACCTAACTACTCAAAGACCCACTCGATATGTTAACAGTGCCAGACAGTATGGCCATCTTATGCGAAGAAGTGATCGTGCTCAAGGCGAGGTGATGCTCAAGCTGCGGTGCATACCCGTCCCACACCGACTGTGCTGTGACTGCCAGGCTGCCGTTAAAAGAAGTGGCGCTGCTTGTGTGTGGCCCTACACTCCATCCTCCCTCTCGGCTTGTCCCCCACAATATGGAGGGAAGGACTGCAGGTGGACCAGGCTGCAGGGCTAGGCAAAAACATGACATTATAACAAGGAGGCTGCTCCTTGCAGTCCCGAAAAGAATCTACTAAAAAAGCAAGCATGGACACAACAGCAAGAAAAGAACAAACAAGACCAAAACGAAACAAGAAAAGAACAATCAATGAACCTGTAACTGTAGCAAGCCAAAGAAAGACAGACAAACGAAGAAACGTTGAGCAAACACTGCAAGAAGAAATGACAACCCAGACAAATAAACCAAAATCAACCACGAGACGAAGAACACACAGAAAAAGGACTGGAAATATAAAAACTAAAGAACAGTAACAAAAGAGAAAAATAGAAGACCAACCAATACTACTTCGAGTCACGAAATAGCCCTACGTCGAAGAGGCCAGACATTACCACAAAACACACTTTACCACTTGAACTATACATATTAAGAATTCTCCTTTGATGTCACCCATGCATCTCTCTAAACTGTGGGTGAGTGGGAATTCCTCGTTCTTTGAGTATCATGTGACTCTACGGTTTGTTCCACATTTATAGAGTCACTCTGACGTGGTTTTACCTTCGGAAGAGCTAATTCCATAGTTTTTACCCTATTTCATTCACTTATCCTCCAGCCCTGTAACAGAGTCAGATTCTTTCCAGAGGTGTTACTCTCTCTGTAACCTCTCTTGTTGCGTCCCGTCACCCGTACAGAAGTTTCACATGGATTTGGATCCAGACGTTCATTAATTTGCCATTAACTTGTTTCTTGTTGCTCTCTTAATAAGTCTGTGTCGTCTTACCCTGTTGTTTTTTGGCTCATTTGAACTGTCTTGTTGAGGACCATCTCCATCTTAAAGGGTGTGTGGCTCCTCATCCTCGCTGAACGGCCCCTGAGTCATAACTAAGACGTTGAAAATATAAAATCCCATACAGTATCTCGGGATGAAACAAGTAACCTGGAATTCCTCCCTCCTCCACCATAGCGGGGGGGGGGGGGGGGGGCGGTGCTAGGAAGAGGTTTATATTAGCAGAAGAAATTTAAAGTGTACAACTGTGGACTCCAGTTGATGGCTGAAGAGTTTGAGACAAGACTGGACTCTTTCACGTTTCGAATCAAAAAGCGAAGCGGGACTGAAACTTGCTTCATAAACCCTGGCTTGATAGAGCGTGTAGTTATTTGAAGCATTTTACACTGATCCAACGGACAGTTTACCTGGCAAATAGAATGCAGATAGTCGCCTGGAAGAGACAGACTGTCAGGGAGAGTTATGGTCAGGAATCTCGCAGCTATTTGTTGCTTCCACTCAGCCTAAAATTGATTTTATATTTGCATAATGTTATTTATGTTTAACCTTTAGGAAAAAGAACACATCCAAACACACACAGCACACACACGTTACAGACTAACGCCTTTGAATATTATTTAACAATGTAGAGATTGATGAAGAAAAACTTTATTAACATTTCAAAATCAGTTGTTGCTCGGAGTGAGATTTACATAAAAACCATAATTAGTTATAAACATCAATGTTAAAGTTGTGACTACAAATGGAGGACCATCACCGCCAGACAACTCAACACATTGTTACTGTGATGGAGAGACTATGATATTAGCAACAGATTAAACAGACATATAAGCTCATCTCCGCCAGATAACCTCTCTAAGGCACACAGAAATAACTGGTCAGGATTTGTCCCTACCAACCACTACCTGTTTAATTAAAATTCAAAATGACTCTTGTTTGTGGCAGATCTTTCAACACCAAGATAGTTTCACGTCTTCTGTTGTCGCTCTGGAAGAGGTGTATGACGGGACCCTCGGTAGATATTATGTAATAGCTAATACGTCGGATGTGTACAGTACATTTGATTGCTCACTGATTATACTACGAAGACAGGTGAGAAAGCTGTTAACCCGTCCAATGGAAATAATTATTGTTTACCAACACTGGTCCTAAATGATAAGTCAGTATGTTCCGCCTACGCCTTGTGTACATTTATGAAAAGTTCTAGTCCCGCAGCCATAATACTGATGTCTGTGCCCTGGGGTATCTGTCGTACACAAAATCAAGAATGTAATAGTCTCTTAATACAATCAGTTCCATTAAGAAGAACCGATTGTTTGGTGTTTTTATAAGATTAACCCAAACAAGCTGTCAACATGTAATATATATATAATGTTACAGTACCACGTCCAGGTGAGGTGGAGCACAGCGGCACTTACCCGACCAGGAAGATCTGGGAAGAACAAAAAAAAAAAGAGATTCAACGACGTTGAAAGTGACCTTTAGCATTGTCTCCCTAGTCCCACTCTGCTCCACACAGCTGTATCTAAGGCATCATAATTTATCATAGGGTTTCCAGCAATGATAAAGTGAATTTATAAGTAAATGGATGCAAGTGAGTATGTCAAATAGTTCTTATTATAGTTGTGAGTCATTGAAAGTAATTATATCAATTAATAACTAAGGTCTTTACTGACTTATTTTAGGTTAGTCATACACTATAGTCCATCAAACAACAAAACATTGAGAGAGAAACGTACTGTATACCCTCTCAGTTAAGACACGCATGTGATACTTAAAGCACACCAGGAAGAGTAAGGAGATACTTGGTCTACCACAAGAGTTGGTGATGACTTCAAACACTTGAAGAATGGGAATACATCATAAGAAACAGGCTGAATTAAATACTGTAATAATGTAATAGAATGAAAAACAGTACCAAAGTCGCGTTTATTTTGTACTATGATATTCGCCATCTATAAAATATCATTCCATCACCATTTACATAAACTAAACATTTACCGTCGTAGAAAAATTCCTCAGAGATTAATACGCTTGGAAGAAACTGTCCCAACCTCTATACCTGAAAGACTGTCCAGGCGAGAAAAAAATGTCTGTCATTAATATTTACTTAACAAATAAGAGAATTCCACAGCGGCCACAGCCTCCTGGGGAACAGTTAGGGCGCCGTAAAACTCTAAATTCCCAGAGCAGCAATATCACTTCTGTCGTGTGTGTGTTGTGTGTGTGTGTGTGTGTGTGTGTGTGTGTACAGGGGAGGCGTGTGGGTGGAGGAAAGGAAGGACGAGGGAGGGGCAAGATGAGGGAAGCGACAGGGACGGGGAGGGGAGGCCGGACAGGGAGGGGAGGGCAGGACTGAGAGGCTGGGCATGGAGAAGACGGCGAGGAGGCAGGACGAGATGAGAGACGAATGAGTACAGAGAGGCACGCAAAATATGGAGAAGAGGCTAAAGTGTTTAGTGGTGGTACGGCCAGTGGTGTAATAATAAAGGCTAGAAACATTGTGGCTGAGTCAGAGATGATACTCAGGTACCACACCATGATGTATTATGGCATGTGTGGTGGTTACATGTGTCAGTGTTATGGTGTGGTTCATAATGTGATTTTAGGCTGAAGAATGTGGTTCATGGGATGTTATGGTAGTAGTTGCTGGCGCATGGTAGGGTGTTATGTGGGCGGTTGCTGTTTCATGTGGTGTTATGGTAGTGGTGTTCATAGGCGGATTTATACTGGTAGGTAGCGAACTGGTACAACAGGAATTAGTTTACATAGGGGTGTGTTTTATGGTTGTGTGTATCAATGGGTATGTTAATTGTGAGGTGATTCATGGTGTGGAGTTATGGTAGTGGTTGATGGTGGTGTTATGGTAAGTGGATTGATGAGTGGTGTTATAGTAGTGGTTCATGGTGATGTTATGGTTAAGGAAGTAGTTCATAGTGGTGTTATGGTGGTGGTTGATGGTGGTGTTATGGTGGTGATTCATGGTGGAGGTATGGTAGTGGTTCATGGTGGTGTTATGGTGGTGGTTCATGGTGATGTTACGGTTGTAACAGCACCATTTGCATTATATAAATATTCACCCGCCTACCGGCTTCCCTTCTCACGGTCAGAGAGGCCAGGCCACAAGTTAACGAATGAACACCCCACCCAAGACACTTACCTGGAGAGAATTCACAAAACATTCTCTCCTAAACTCGGGACTGTGTATATAGATAGACGCTTCAACAATAAAGAAAGACCAGAAAAAGTGTTTCTGTCAGCCCTGCCACTTTAAGAGTTCCAGAACTACTTTAAAATATTTGTGTGTGATATAAAAACAGCTATCACATGATAATGGAAGTGATTCATGGTGGTGGTGGTTCATAATAATGTTATGGTAAAAGAAGTGGTTCAGGTGGTGTTATTATGGTTGTGGTGGTGGTTCTTGATGGTGCTAAGGTGGTGGTTAATGGTGGCGTTATGTTAAAAAAAGTGATTCACCGTGTTGTGGTGATGGTTCATGGTAATGTTATGGTAAAGGAAGTGATTCATGGTGTTGTGGTGATGGTTCATGGTAATGTTATGGTAAAGGAATTGATTCATGGTGTTGTGGTGATGGTTCATGGTAATGTTATGTTAAAGGAAGTGATTCATGGTGTTGTGGTGATGGTTCATGGTAATGTTATGTTAAAGGAAGTGATTCATGGTGTTGTGGTGATGGTTCATGGTAATGTTATGGTAAAGGAAGTGATTCATGGTGTTGTGGTGATGGTTCATGGTAATGTTATGGTAAAGGAATTGATTCATGGTGTTGTGGTGATGGTTCATGGTAATGTTATGTTAAAGGAAGTGATTCATGGTGTTGTGGTGATGGTTCATGGTAATGTTATGGTAAAGGAATTGATTCATGGTGTTGTGGTGATGGTTCATGGTAATGTTATGTTAAAGGAAGTGATTCATGGTGTTGTGGTGATGGTTCATGGTAATGTTATGTTAAAGGAAGTGATTCATGGTGTTGTGGTGATGGTTCATGGTAATGTTATGGTAAAGGAAGTGGTTCATGGTGCAGTAAGGATACAACAAAATATAAGCAAACGGAAGGTACCTCTACCTAAGACACCACAGTACCGTCTCTAAACCTTTATACCCCACAGACACACATACTATATTTATACATTAATGAGCTAAGAAATAAAGAGAC
The DNA here is from genome assembly GCA_958450375.1 of Homarus gammarus. Classification (NCBI taxonomy): domain Eukaryota; kingdom Metazoa; phylum Arthropoda; class Malacostraca; order Decapoda; family Nephropidae; genus Homarus; species Homarus gammarus. The sequence continues at coordinate 8,450 of CAUDMG010001054.1, forward strand.
GGACAACATTTCCTGGCAGCATCTGTCATGGATTATATTCTAGAGAATCATCTTAATAAAACAGTCAAATTTACGTGATAAAATACGAATATGATAAAGAGCTTTTTATTATGTAAGCAAGCAGGTCGGCTGTGTTGCGTGTAGCCGGGAGTCAGACCAGACAGGAAAATAACAGTTATTTTGGTTATGATGTCTGTGTTAAGAACTCAAGGTTTCATCTGAATGTGAAGTTCTTTCACCATTTACCATGAAGTTTTGCCAAACAGTGATATTATTTTATTGCCACTACTAAATGGAAATTAATCCCTTGTGTGATGACATCCTTTATCATTATACGATAACCAAATTGTACCTAAAGTAGTTTAGGTAAGGTTGTGTATGAAGCTATACATCTACGTGTATTATGGCTATCTACCTGAACGTCGACGGCCAGTGACAAGTTGCCAAGAAAGAAATACAATGAAGTTATCGATATATTGCAAGTGTCTCTTGATGCATCACCAGATTAATATTAGTCTCCTAAAAGAACTCACAGTCGACGGGACGTGATGTTAGGATGTAGTAAAGTGATGTTAGGACGTAATAAAGTGATGTTAGGGTGTAGTAAAGTGATGTTAGGACGTAATAAAGTGATGTAAGGACGTAAAAAGGTGATGTTAGAATGTAATTAAGTGATGTTAGGATGTGGTAAAGTGATGTTAGGATGTAATAAAGTGATGTTAGGGTGTAGTAAAGTGATGTTAGGACGTAAAAAGGTGATGTTAGAATGTAATTAAGTGATGTTAGGATGTGGTAAAGTGATGTTAGGATGTAATAAAGTGATGTTAGGACGTAATAAAGTGATGTTAGGATGTAGTAAAGTGATGTTAGGATGTGGTAAAGTGATGTTAGGATGTAATAAAGTGATGTTAGGACGTAATAAGGTGATGTTAGAATGTAATAAAGTGATGTTAGGATGTGGTAAAGTGATGTTAGGATGTAATAAAGTGATGTTAGGACGTAATAAAGTGATGTTAGGATGTGGTAAAGTGATGTTTGGATGTAGTAAAGTGATGTTAGGGCGTAATAAAGTGATGTTAGGATGTAGTAAAGTGATGTTAGGGCGTAATAAAGTGATGTTAGGATGTAGTAAAGTGATGTTAGGACGTAATAAAGTGATGTTAGGGTGTAGTAAAGTGATGTTAGGATGTAATAAAGTGATGTTAGGATGTAATAAAGTGATGTTAGGGTGTAGTAAAGTGATGTTAGGACGTAATAAAGTGATGTTAGGATGTAGTAAAGTGATGTTAGGACGTAATAAAGTGATGTTAGGATGTAATAAAGTGATGTTAGGGCGTAATAAAGTGATGTTAGGGCGTAATAAAGTGATGTTAGGATGTAGTAAAGTGATGTTAGGACGTAATAAAGTGATGTTAGGATGTAGTAAAGTGATGTAAGGACGTAATAAAGTGATGTTAGGGTGTAGTAAAGTGATGTTAGGGCGTAATAAAGTGATGTTAGGACGTAGTAAAGTGAGGTTAGGACGTAATAAAGTGATGTTAGGGCGTAATAAAGTGATGTTAGGACGTAATAAAGTGATGTTAGGACGTAGTAAAGTGATGTTAGGGCGTAATAAAGTGATGTTAGGACGTAATAAAGTGATGTTAGGGCGTAATAAAGTGAGGTTAGGATGTAATAAAGTGATGTTAGGACGTAATAAAGTGATGTTAGGACGTAGTAAAGTGAGGTTAGGACGTAATAAAGTGATGTTAGGGCGTAATAAAGTGATGTTAGGACGTAATAAAGTGATGTTAGGACGTAGTAAAGTGATGTAAGGACGTAATAAAGTGATGTTAGGATGTAATAAAGTGATGTTAGGGCGTAATAAAGTGATGTTAGGACGTAATAAAGTGATGTTAGGACGTAGTAAAGTGATGTAAGGACGTAATAAAGTGATGTTAGGATGTAATAAAGTGATGTTAGGACGTAATAAAGTGATGTTAGGACGTAGTAAAGTGAGGTTAGGACGTAATAAAGTGATGTTAGGGCGTAATAAAGTGATGTTAGGACGTAGTAAAGTGAGGTTAGGACGTAATAAAGTGATATTAGGATGAAATAAAACAAGAGCCTTAACAGAAGCCCTACGACACAGCATGAATATATTCATATGCATGAGGATTTGGAAGAGCCCAATGTACAGTTTGGCGGTGTGTGAAGTTGTACTCTTCTCTCCACTTTAGCTGTACAGCTACCAGGTGAACATTGTCGTGGTATTAGATATACAGCAGGTTTCTAGATTTTTTTTTTAATATAATTAAACCTTTTAAATAAAATTGCGTCGTGTTCCTTAAAATCTGTGAAGCGGGGATCTCTCTCAAACTCCTGTCGCACCACTCCCCTTGTCAGCTATATATAAAAAAAATTCTACTATTCCAGTTTTCAGGCCGAAGTAACGAATTCTAATCATAAAATGAATTCTTACGGTTCCTTGAACATTACCAAGTGTCTGAGTATCATAACGTTGTGGAATATAATTCTATTAATTAATTAGAGCTCACTACGTATTCCATATTGAAAAAGTCAACACCACCATCCCCTCTTGAGATATTTTTGCTTTTTGTTATTTCTTATACAGTAATATATTAAGGATAATTGTTTTATAAAGCCTCAGGATGAAAAAAAAAAAAAAAAAATTATATATATATATATATATATATATATATATATATATATATATATATATATCTTGATAAAATCACACGGGAAAATGGAAACAACGGAGTACCTTAGCTTTCGTCTTTATTCAAGACATCTTCAGAGGCAACTGCATTACATGGACAGAGAGAGGCTTAAATATACAGGGTGACCTAAAAACATGAGGTCAGGTCAAAATGATGACATCCACTAATCCCCACACCAACACACACGTAGAGGAGCTTAAGAGAAGGGTGGTGACGTGACTAGTCAAGTCAGGTCAGAAAAAAAAAAAAAAAAAAAAAAAAAAAAAAAAAAAAAAAAGGGGACCCACAAAATAACTATCATACATCTAGATCCAAGGTTTTTAAAGCATTTTTAACCTTGGGCCACTGACAAATAAATTTATGTAACATATTATCAGTTTTGAACTGACCATCACTAAGGTTTATTGATTTTAATTCCTTGATCAAACTAGCTTCAACAAGAAGTCTTTCTGTGACACAAGATGATTTGAAAACTTCTAAGCTTTTTTCCCAAGCAATGGGGTGATTATTATTCCTAACATGAACGAACAAGGCACTGCTTTCAGATGCAGTTCTAATATTATACTTATGTTGTTTGATTCTGAGCTGCAGTGTTTTTCCTGTCTGACCTACATAATTACAATTACATTTGCTACATGGAATACAATAAACACTACCATTTACATTCAAACTTGGGCTATTCCTTATTAACATATTAGTAATGGTTGAGTCATACTTGAAAACAACATTAATATTTAGAAGCTTGAGGGACCGAACTAACGGGACAAATTCATTACGATAGGGCAGAGTCAAAATATTCTTAAGTGTAGGAACTTGTCTGGTTTGAGAGGAATGAAAGGATTTTTTAGCCCTATTAAAACAACGATCAACAAACACAGAAGGGTACCCAAGTTTATGTGCAATAGAACGAATGTGTTTCAATTCATCGTCAATAAATTCAGAGTCACAAATACGCAGACATCTTAAGAACATAACAGAAAAAACTGACATTTTGGTAGACTCAAGGTGATTCGATAAAAAGTGAATGAAACTGTCTACCTGTGTGGGCTTTCTATATACCTTGAATTTATAGTTTTGGCCATTTCTCATGATAAGCATATCAAGAAATGGAAGGGATTCATTTATTTCTCTTTCAATTTTGAACGTGATACTGGGGACAATATTATTAAGTTTGTCTAAAAATTCAAATGGGTCACTGTTTATAGGCCAAGGAATAGCCCAAGTTTGAATGTAAATGGTAATGTTTATTGTATTCCATGTAGCAAATGTAATTGTAAATATGTAGGTCAGACAGGAAAAACACTGCAGCTCAGAATCAAACAACATAAGTATAATATTAGAACTGCATCTGAAAGCAGTGCCTTGTTCGTTCATGTTAGGAATAATAATCACCCCATTGCTTGGGAAAAAAGCTTAGAAGTTTTCAAATCATCTTGTGTCACAGAAAGACTTCTTGTTGAAGCTAGTTTGATTAAGGAATTAAAATCAATAAACCTTAGTGATGGTCAGTTCAAAACTGATAATATGTTACATAAATTTATTTGTCAGTGGCCCAAGGTTAAAAATGCTTTAAAAACCTTGGATCTAGATGTATGATAGTTATTTTGTGGGTCCCCTTTTTTTTTTTTTTCTGACCTGACTTGACTAGTCACGTCACCACCCTTCTCTTAAGCTCCTCTACGTGTGTGTTGGTGTGGGGATTAGTGGATGTCATCATTTTGACCTGACCCCATGTTTTTAGGTCACCCTGTATATTTAAGCCTCTCTCTGTCCATGTAATGCAGTTGCCTCTGAAGATGTCTTGAATAAAGACGAAAGCTAAGGTACTCCGTTGTTTCCATTTTCCCGTGTGATTTTATCAAGATTTATCTTATCCACGTTTTCATTGTGGATTTTCATAAAATATATATATATATATAATCAACGACCTCACCAGCAAGGAATCGAACCCTCGACCTACTGGGTGGCCCTAGGAAACGCTTACCGGCTAGCCCACAAGGACACTAAAAGCAGTTCTAGACTCTGTTATATTTCACACAAAGCCTGTTCATCGAGCTGATGGCGCCGTGAACCTCATTGGGAAACTGCCCTAGGGCCACCCAGTAGGTCGAGGGTTCGATTCCTTGCTGGTGAGGTCGTTGATTATATGTTCAAAGTCCGCGTGTTAAATGGACTAAAAATGAAGTATATATATGTACCTCGCGTTTCATACCAGCTGGATTCGGTAAAATGCTACTGACACCACATACGAGGCACGGGCAGTTTCCCAATGAGGTTCACGGCGCCATCAGCTCGATGAACAGGCTTTGTGTGAAATATAACAGAGTCTAGAACTGCTTTTAGTGTCCTTGTGGGCTAGCCGGTAAGCGTTCCCTAGGGCCACCCAGTAGGTCGAGGGTTCGATTCCTTGCTGGTGAGGTCGTTGATTATATGTTCAAAGTCCGCGTGTTAAATGGACTAAAAATGAAGTATATATATGTACCTCGCGTTTCATACCAGCTGGATTCGGTAAAATGCTACTGACACCACATACGAGGCACGGGCAGTTTCCCAATGAGGTTCACGGCGCCACCAGCTCGATGAACAGGCTTTGTGTGAAATATAACAGAGTCTAGAACTGCTTTTAGTGTCCTTGTGGGCTAGCCGGTAAGCGTTCCCTAGGGCCACCCAGTAGGTCGAGGGTTCGATTCCTTGCTGGTGAGGTCGTTGATTATATGTTCAAAGTCCGCGTGTTAAATGGACTAAAAATGAAGTATATATATATATATATATATATATATATACTGCTAATAGGAATACCTTCATTGTTTGTATTGATGCAACTTTATGAAAATTAGAGTATATGTGTCAAGTCACGCTTTGTTTGACTTAAGACACCATTACTATCATTTACTGCAACTAAATTAAATAGGTTACGTTACACTAATTAGGTTAAAAATATAAATATTTATAAATTATTATTTCCGTTCACCTCTAAAATATTTAGCTTAACACTGTGGAATACCTTGGGGTGGATTCTGGAGTAAATGTCTCAAGTGTCGGAGATTCATCCACTTAGTTGGGGACCATCAGATCCCAAGCAGCACAGACTCTTGAGAAGATTGCCTCAGTCTTGGTCGAGAGGGCGTCAATGACCTGGAGAGAACTCGTCTGCTGGCACTGAGTGCTCCTCGTGCAGGGAACTTCCTCCTGGCCTCCCCAAACTCCTCCTAAGGCACTCTCCTCCATCCCCCGGCCGTCCGTGCTGGAATAACCCTCTGTCTTGTGGCACCTATTCATAGTGTTTACAAGTGTATCTGTGGCAATGATTGGGCAGACCAACGTAGCAGCTACGCCCTTGTGTGTGTGTGTGTGTGAGACCTCCGGGGTTTGGCATACGAAACATAACAAAGGTAATAACATCATCAAGAGGAATCTAACAACTGTGGGCTGCCCAGCACATATGGAACTGCAGGTTCATAGGTCTGACAGCAAGCATCCAGACGGAACCAAACTGGCCCCTTAAAGGGTCCAGTACAGCTGGAGCTGGGAGGGCAGCAAGCTTCAGGGAAAACCAGAAGTAGAGAAAGTAGGGTCAGAGACTCTGAGAGCCTAGGGCACCAAGGTCCTAAAGTTGCTGAAGGAGTTGGGCTCGAGTCTTACTTAGGCTGCATGGAGACTCTAATTTCATCTACCATTAGGTCCTACACACTGCTCACTTTTTTACTCCTAAAAACGTACTTGAAACTGGTCGTCACATGTATGTTTACTCCTATTACGTAGCTCATGCCTTAATCTCTCTCTCTCTCTCTCTCTCTCTCTCTCCTTCAGTACTACCACTATGCACCTCTCTAGCAATTGTGTGCTGTAATGAGCCCTAGGTCCCTCAAACTTGTAGGAAAAATATTGTAATTTTTTCATGATTAGTTGCAGAGACGGATATAAAATATATTGACATATAATTTCGTTATTAACGCAGAAAAATACCCAATTTATATGTGTCTATTTGGAAGAAAGTGGTGGTGGCGGCGCTGCAGTTGGCAGCCTCCATGCATATTTGAGGGTGCGGCGCGAGGTTATTACCCCGGAGTTGGACCCGCGGGAGGCACCAAGAGGGTGACCACGCCGCCATACTGGACACGTCCAGCGGCAATAGAGTTATCCCACGTCGTTTTTGCGTCTGTTAAGTCTGCCAGCACCTTCTGAGTGCTGGAGTACAACCAACAGCACTGCACCATACAGCTCTCCACATCAGTATCCTCCCCTTTAGTGCTGTATCACCAAAATGCTGTGATATAGCCAGCAACATCACCTCAGCACCTTGAGTCACATTACCAGAGTGTGAACACACTTCCTCTGTATGGTCACCGTTGCACCAGGCTGTGTTGATACTCGTCACTAGTGCTCGTCCAGTCTTACATTACAACATTATATCAGCTTGTTATTACCGCTGGTGCACGAGGCCACTTACCCATTACTATAAGATTAATTCACATGCCATCATTATTTCAACATTAGTACAGTTAGTCTTCATAGTTACATTATGCCTATCAGGCTTTATCAGAAATTTTCGCAGATATTCAGATCGAAATACCGTGATTTGTAAAAAAAAAAAAAATTCTGAAGTATACATATAAATCGTTTATGAATGTTATGTATACTGTAGTCAACCAATATGAGTTTGTGGTGATTACCATAGAGAGAGTGCATTTGTATAGTGACAATACGACCAATACATTGTCAGTATTTTCTTCCAGTGCAGAAGTCAGAAAACATTTTAAGATTAAAGTTAAAAGCCCTGATTAACTATAATCTTACTGTAATTGGTGTTTTTTATGATTTTCCAACAAAAGTTGCAGTAATTATAATCGGCTTGTATACTGTACATGGGAACTGTTTCTCTTAACTGGTTCCAATCCCATTCTCGCAGCAGTAATAACTACCACATGTAACCTCAAATATAAGTCTTTAGTTCCCTGTTAGGTCATCTGTTACGGACACAAGGAAGGTCTCTTACCTTACCCTTAGTATTGCCCATTAATATCTCTACCATTAACTTCTCATGTGGTCAAAGATCTCCAATTCCTTATTCTTTAAATGTCTACTATTTCTCTCATTGTTCTTTAATTATTTGTGGATATTTCAGTCTTTCAGTATAACACATTTTAAGCATTCTCCTGTAACACCACATCATAAAAGCCTCCCACCTTCCTCTGACCTCCCTCTGGTGTCTTGTGAAAGTGCCCGCAATACTGTTCTGTACGTTCAGCACCCTTTCCTCTGAGTATAATCATAGTTCATTTTTAACAGTTCTTTAATATTATTCAATGTTATTTTAGTTCAAACAAATCATATTTTAACGTTTTCTCTAACGTCTGTCATCGTAACTTCCATTCCCGACTAAATTCACACAATTTTCCATTTCCCTATTTTATTAATTATCTCTACTTTCACTGAGGCAACATTGGTTTTAATCTCTTATCCTTCATCTTTATTTCTTATTTATTGACCAGTTTGTAATGTCTTTTTCACTAACTGCAATAAAACAGTATATTCTGTATACCGAATAATTGCTATTAATTAGCCATTTGTCATCACTTATTACAACTTTAAATTGATATTATGTAATGATATAAACAGCACTCGGCCTTGTCTAACTCCCTACCCATAAGCCGGCTAGTAAGTCTATGTATGACTAACTTTGCAGCTTCCTAATACAGTATATAAAATAATCTGTATTGTTTAAAATTGGCTGCACACTATGATTGCTGGTATTTAATACACTGAATTATTTTTTTAATTACTGGGAGGATTTCTTTGGCAATAAATATAGTTGTTAACAGTTTAATCGTCTCCCTAGACATTTGTTTTAGAAATTCTACTTGAAGTTGATCAACCTCGCATACCTTAGCATTTTTCTATTTTACTCAAAGCTGCCTCGACTAGTTTCCAAAATTGGCAGCTTGATTTATGTTTACCTTTCTTATCTTGCCTTCACTCTACCATCATCATCGTACAGTTCTTCTTGATACACTAATTTACTTTGTTTTATTCTCCTTCAAACAAGATTTCATTGCCTTTACTTTTTTAGACCCATTATATTTATTATCTGTTTTCAGGTTTATTTATTAACGTATTTGGTATATTTATTTGAAGTTTTATTTCCTGTGAATATTTCCTCACTAAGTATTTATTTTAACGGTTTAGAAATTCTTCATGATTCTGTTTACACGCCTTTTAAATTCCCTTAAAGTTCTTTTATAAGCTTCACTTCCTCGACCCAACTTTCTTCTCTGATCCATTTTCTTTAAGGTTTCATTTGAGATCCCGTCTGTTTTATCTTGGTTCTCTTTCGTCCTTTTTTCTTAATCTCTAATAATATTTCCTTCAATTAGCTTCATTCCTGTTCTATTTCATTCTCTTCAAGTTTATCTCCTACAAGTGTAAACATCTATTTTGAGTTTCAATTTGAAAGTCTATTTCTACCTCTGTTTTCAGATACCCCGAATCCCATGTATCCGAGTATCCATGTATCCCCAAATCCCATATATCCGAGTATCCATGTATCCCCGAATCCCATGTATCCGAGTATCCATGTATCCCCGAATCCCATGTATCCGAGTATCCATGTATCCCCGAATCCCATGTATCCGAGTATCCATGTATCCCCAAATCCCATGTATCCGAGTATCCATGTATCCCCGAATCCCATGTATCCGAGTATCCATGTATCCCCAAATCCCATGTATTCGAGTATCCATGTATTCCCAAATCCCATGTATCGAACAGCAGTTACCTGACTGAAGCTTTGGGGAATTGTAAATGTAAACATGGGTTTGTAGGTAAATGTCCAGCAGGGTTTTTAGGACCAAACCTGGTATATCTGTGTCTAATTTGTACAGTATTTACCGACATTTAGATTAGGATGAAACTTTTATATAAACCTGTATCAAAATTATCACATTTACATTTCACTTCACTTCTAACACTTTCGCAACGATTATAGCGGCGTGTGTTGTGTTGTGTTTCCCTCATCGTGTGCGGTAAAAAAAAAAATCACATACCGGTGTAGCCTCTGACTGGCCAGCTACACTGTGTATGGTGGTGTTTTTATTAAACCAAGTAACACAATAAGGTTCGTGTGGATAGTTACTACCACAATCAACAACAATTTTAACCTACCACCCCCTCCCCCCCCCCTCCCATTTCGTTTTCAGCTGCTGACCAAGAGAGTTAAGTGAGCACTCGGTTTTTCTTTCTTGAAATAAAACGGAAAAGTAGAACATTGTATGATTCTTGTATACTTGACTTAATGTTTCATACAACAATAAGTAAATTCTTCACTAAATCACTGGTTAAAGAACTTCCATTCTCTCCAATATTCAAATCATCCTCATTAGAAACAACTATCACTTACCCTGACTATATAGAGAAACATGTAAAATAATTAATATTCCGCCTTTGCTGAGTCAAGTACTTAACATTCCTCAGCGATAATACTATAATGGCTACTGATCAGAGGAGATGAGGCTGTATCTTTGTTTCCTTTAATGTATGAATAATTGTGTTCGACAATAGACCATCAATAGTTGTGATATACAATACAGCCAATTAGGATTCAGACAAAAGGAGAAAAAACATTTACAACACAGCCACAAGCGTTCTTGCCTCCCTCTCCCCTTACCCTCCTCTCCATGAACGTCAGGACCACTACATGTCCGATTTATTTCATGTTAATGTAGTTCATATTTTTCTCACCAGATGGCGGAAAGCTACACCATCAGAGAGGAAGACTCAAAACATTTCCAACAAATGTTATTCTAATGGTGGAATTTAAATGTTATTGCTTCATTGTTTTTGTGTTTTATTGAGATGTAAATATACAATAGAGAAAAAAAAATATAGGAAATAGTAATGGAAGCGGACAGACAGACAGACTACTCCCCATCCACTGAACGAGATACGAAATTATTCCCAGGTTATTTACTGTTATGGCTATCTGCTCTCTCACTCACTCTTCTGATCCCCAAATGTTATGTCCTCGTTTCCCCTCTCACTTCCCTCCCCTCATCTCTCCTCCCTTCCTCTCCTCTGTAATCAATCAGTTCCTTCCCTCCCTTCTTTCCCTTCCTTCCTCTCTACATTCCTTTCCTTTCCTACCCTCCCCTCCACACTGTGCGTTATCTGACATGGATGTAGTTGGTGAGGAATCTATCCAGGTTTGTCCTTCCTTCTGTCCTTTCTTGGTTTTATATCCCTTGTGTATCCTGGAGACGAAACGCAACGCAACGCAACGCAACGCAACCCAACCTAACGTAACCTAACCTACACAGTACACAGTACACAGTAAACAAGGGTAAACAGACCCCGGCTCTCACTAACATGGACCTTATACAACAACTTACATCACACTTTACAACGTACGATATTTTTTTTTTTTTCAGAACTAAACCAACACACTGTGTCGGTAAGTCACCATCCTTGTCATACGAGTTGTTAATATAATTCTATGATCTATAGAAACACTTATTTGTTCACATTCAGTATTACAGGTGAAAATTGGTAGAGTTGAAGAAAAGTGTAATCGTGGGGGTTAATTATCAGGTAGGTAATGAAGCAGAGAGTGATGAAGAATTGCTCCGATAAAACAAACAAACACACATTGTAGTTGATCACCTTCCCTATTGGACCCGGGTTGTCAACACCGACCCTTACCTGCTGCCAAACTACGGCTGCTCCCATTAACCTGCCGGGTCCTAAATGACGGTCAGTGTCCAGGATCCCTTTACACAACTATCCAACAACTGCTTCACAAAAATACCTTCACCTCTCTCAGGCTTCTCATTACCTCAACATTTTAAGTTACATTCTTTATCATTAAAATTTATCTCAATCTGTCCATTTCTTCAGTTAATCCCAAAATGTCCCACTGCAAATTTTTCATCTTTTAAAATACTTGCATAATTCCCACCAGTTAACATGTCCTAACATTACGTATTTCCTTTCAGTGTTTATGTCTGATCATTCTCAAACTTCCCATAAGCCATCGGTGGAACACTGCCCACAAGTGGACGGCAACACAGACGCAGACCCAAGAGCAACTCCCCAAAAATCGTTGTCAGCTATAATCCATGGTTATACTGGAACACATATTGAAATTCAGTAAAGTAAGAACCCTCGTGTCTTTCTTTACCAAGAGTGAACAAATTGCTTGAATACATTGTTCTCAAAGGGTTAAATCAGCGTGCTAAAGAAGGTGACTCACCGTACTCAAGGGATTAAGATATTGTACTCATAGGAACAAATCATAATAATCAAGGGGTTATACCATGTTACTCAAAGGGTAAATCATCTTTCTCAAGGGGTTAAAATCATCGTACTCAAGGGTTAAAGCAATAAGAAAAAGTTAGTAAGGAGTTACTAGGGCATAGGTCACATACCTCATTGTGGGTTAGTCATCAACCACCACCACACTTTAATGTTTCAAAAGATGACGAGGCTAATTGACAGTAAAGCTGTTCAAAATATGTTCACCATTATAGCTTATGAGAGAGTAATGTGGTGAGTCTTAACCAATATACTGGAACTCTGGATAATACTCCAGTATCAACAGCACGATGGTCCTCGTTAACGAGAGATATGATTTAGGTAAATGAATTGTAGCCAAGTCTATACTCAGCAGACCGTGAATATTAGTAACTAAAGCAGCGCATAAAATTTGTTGCCGAATATTGTTACTTTCAACAAAGGAATTAGGATATCCATAGTTTAGTGTAGAAATTAATAAATATCACTTATCTTCAGGTGCTTCTTCAATGCTGATATATGTTACCGACAGTTAATGATACAGCCAGCGTAGTAAAGTGTACATGTTTGATACCTGTAGTAACCACACTACCATGACCAGGATATAATTACCTCAAGTACTCACATTTAGGGAAATAATTGAAATTAAAATTTTTATAATAGTTGATAACTAGCTTATAATTATTCCCGCTTCTTCAGTGTAATCTTGACACAATAAGCCTGATATTGAGTCTTGACAGTGTAGGAAAATTACCAATATTTGTAAACATTGTTATGTAAAGAGGACTTGTCTAATCTATTTTATGTACAGAGGGAAAACCTGTATATGGCGGTATAATGTTAATCTGTCGGGTCCAGACTTATGTTTCAGTTTTATCCTATTTGAACAATTAATACAATTTTATGACCATAGGATTAACCACAAATCTCTATTTAATTGCCGGGCTATTCCGAGAAATTCCAACTTCATCTAAATTCCATCGGCCAGGAGCGTGTATACTGTTATTGTACATTAATACACAATATTCCTGACGATTTTCAATAAATTGCCAATACGATTCTCATTACTGCCAGAATATTTCGTATATTTCTGTCCTTTTTAGTGTTTATCTCACCATTCTTATTCTTATCGTGTTTTTATGTTGTTTTTATAAAGACATTATTGTTTTTGTCATATTTCATTGAACACAACTTTAATTCCATCTAAATTTGTTAAAAGTGAGATTTACTGTTTTCAGAAGATTAAACTTTTTTTTTCTCGAAATCGTTTAACATCAAATTTTACGGTAGAGTTGTGTTGTAAAAGTTAAAATAATGTCTGATGTTTTGATTTTCCACAAAGAGGTTGGATGTGATGCATTATACTCGATCACTCCCTCGATGGTCTTCACTCAAACCTTAGTAATGACAATCTCACCATCCCCAACAATGGTTATCTCTCACCAGGTATTGTGGTAAATATCTCACCAAGTATTGTAGTAAATATCTCACCAAGTGTTGTAGTAAATATCTCGCCAAGTATTGTAGTAAATATCTCACCAAGTATTGTGGTAAATATCTCACCAAGTATTGTAGTAAATATCTCACCAAGTATTGTAGTAAATATCTCACCAAGCATTGTAGTAAATATCTCACCAAGTGTTGTAGTAAATATCTCGCCAAGTATTGGAGTAAATGTCTCACCAAGTATTGTGGTAAATATCTCACCAAGTGTTGTAGTAAATATTTTACCAAGTATTGTGGTAAATATCTCACCAAGTATTGTGGTAAATATCTCACCAAGTATTGTAGTAAATATCTCGCCGAGTATTGTAGTAAATATCTCACCAAGTATTGTAGTAAATATCTCACCAAGTGTTGTAGTAAATATCTCACCAAGTGTTGTAGTAAATATCTCACGAAGTGTTGTAGTAAATATCTCGCCAAGTATTGTAGTAAATATCTCACCAAGTGTTGTTGTAAATATCTCACCAAGTGTTGTAGTAAATATCTCGCCAAGTATTGTAGTAAATATCTCACCAAGTATTGTGGTAAATATCTCACCAAGTATTGTAGTAAATATCTCACCAAGTATTGTAGTAAATATTTTACCAAGTATTGTGGTAAATATCTCACCAAGTATTGTGGTAAATATCTCACCAAGTATTGTGGTAAATATCTCACCAAGTATTGTAGTAAATATCTCACCAAGTATTGTAGTAAATATCTCACCAAGTGTTGTAGTAAATATCTCACCAAGTGTTGTAGTAAATATCTCGCCAAGTATTGTAGTAAATGTCTCACCAAGTATTGTGGTAAATATTAGAGTATTAAAGGAATGTCAGGAAGAGCTTAGTATGCCCTTAGCAAAGTTGTTTAACATGTCCTTAAAAGCAGGTGTAGTACCAGAATCCTGGAGGATAGCGAATGTAATACCGATTTTCAAGAAGGGGGATAGATCACTATCCTCTAACTACCGCCCAATCAGTCTAACATCAATAGTAGGCAAATTACTGGAAGCAATCATCTCAAACTCTATTCGAAATCACCTGGAGAACCACCGGTTGATCAATGATTCCCAGCATGGCTTCACAAGCGGACGTTCTTGCCTAACTAATCTATTAACATTCTTTTCATCAGTTTTCGAATCAGTGGACGAGGGGCACAATTATGATGTGGTATATCTCGACTTTAGCAAAGCCTTCGACAGAGTCCCCCACGAAAGACTAATTAGAAAGGTAGAAGCTCATGGCATCAAAGGTGACATCCTTAAATGGATTAGGGCGTGGTTACAGGACAGGAAACAGCGAGTGAGCATTAACGGCACTAAGTCCCATTGGAGCAACGTCACAAGTGGAGTTCCCCAAGGCTCAGTACTTGGACCATTATTGTTTATTATATACATAAACGACATAGATATCGGCATAGACAGCAACATAAGTAAATTTGCTGATGACACTAAAATAGGACGTGTTATCAAATCTGACGAGGACTCGGCAAAACTACAGGAAGATCTAAACTAATTTTTCGAATGGTCTGAAAAATGGCAGATGAAATTCAACGTCGACAAATGTAAAGTACTCAATATAGGAGATGTAAACAGGGAAACCAGATACCAGATGAACAACGATGCCATAGAGAAATCCGACTGCGAGAGAGATTTAGGAGTAATGATAAGTAGGAACCTTAAGCCAAGTAAACAATATGTTTTTGCTCGTAACAAGGCTAATAAAGTACTTGGGTTCATACAAAGGAGTGTTAGTTACAAGACTAGCGAGGTCATCCTAAAACTGTATCTTGCTCTTGTGAGACCACACCTGGATTACGCAGTTCAGTTCTGGTCACCGTATTAAAGAATGGATATAGAATCCTTGGAAAGAATTCAGAGGAGAATGACAAGACTAATCCCGGGCATTAGGAACCTTGAGTATAGAGACAGGTTAAAGCATCTTAATTTGCACTCCCTTGAGAGACGTAGAGCGAGGGGCGACCTGATAGAGGTGTATAAGTGGAAGGCAGGGGCTAAAGAGGAAATTACAAAGGTACTCAAACTATCCAACCAGGAGCGAACTTGTAACAATGGTTTTAAATTAGACAAATTTTGATTTAGGCGTGAAATAGGTAAACACTGGTTTGGAAACAGAGTAGTGGATGAGTTGGATGCTCATATGAGCAATAGGGGTTGGGTGTAAACGGGACTGCCCAGTATGGGCCAATAGGCCCGCTGCAGTTTCCTCCATTCTTATATTCTTATGTTCTTATATCTCGCCAAGTATTGTGGTTAATATCTCACCGAGAATTGTGGTAAGTATCTCACCAAGCGAGCACCACAAGCATCAAGGGAGACAACAAGGTGTTCTGACAGAAGTCCCAGTAGATGATCCCAAAGACATGTTGAGGAGATGTGGGCAGCTTTTATTGTACCAGATCACAGGTTCAGTGTTCCATCTCAGAGTTAACTGAACTTTTATACAAGCTAGGTCATATAATACGCAATGTACCTGGGTGATATATATATATATATATATATATATATATATATATATATATATATATATATATATATATATATATATAAATATATATAGAGGGTGTCTATAAAGTCCATGTGCATTTTAAAATGTTAATAACTTCAGTTCTTTAGGAGATAAAAACAATCTGTAAAATGCAATAGTGAGGCAATTTATTCAAGTTTTAACAACGTTAATCTTAGGATTTTAATTTTCAACATATCCGCCATCATTACGGATACAAAGCATGATACGATTTTGAAGCCATTCCGTATAGACACCCTATATAAAAAGCCTTTGCCAGGATTTCTCATTGGTAGAAAAACCTGCTCATAGCTTTGGGTCAGTTCATATAAGTTTACATGGAATATTGTGTTGTGTGTAACATGACATAAACTAGCTAGGTGGCTTTCTTGTCATGTATATATGGGCTACTTCAAGTTTTTACTAAGTTGATGAAAATATACTGAAATGAGGGCAAAGATGAAGGTTATCCTTTGTAATAAAAACTCTAATATTATTATTGAAGTATCAAGTTATGAGCTACAAGTTAAGTGTTTGCTCGAAGACTATAAGTGGTTCATAAAGTGATCAATGTGTGAAACTGATAACTTATGACACTTTTCACAACACTATCATCATCGTTGTGACCTCCTAAATAAGACCAAAAAAAGAACTTAAGAAAATATACATCTATCATCATTACAGTAATTAAACATTATTTATTTAACTAAAATATATATAAAAAAAATCAGCCCTCAGAAAATTAAATACTCAGCTTCAATGTCATATATTCCTACACTAGTTTCTGTGCAGTAGATGTTTTTTTTTTCAGATACAATTCGAGGCCGGTAAATCCAATGTAATAAAAGGATGATCCATTTTGTTAAAGGAAAAACGTGATATAAACATAAGGTATTACAAAGGATTAAAGCGGGAGCCCATCGACTTGTATCATTTAATTAACGTAATTTGGATATGAGTTCTAATAGTTTTTGTAACATGTCACATTATAAATGTTACAATCCTGAGTTACGGTATATAAAAAGTTGTGGATTATGTGAAGTGTTGCTGTTAGGTGAGTGTAATGAGATAATCTTTATTATTTGGTCTTGGCTTTTTTAGTGTAGCAGTTCAATAATTGTTCTCTAGAGTTAATGATGTATTTATTGGTTTCATGTGATCTGCCGGTGACTTTCCCTGCTAATGCCGGTGACTTCTTTCAGTTACTGCCAGTGACTTTCCCTGCTACTGTTGGTGACTTTCCCCTGTTACTGCCGGTGACTTTCCTTGCTACTGTCGGTGATTTTGCGTGTTACTGCCGGTGACTTTCCCTTTTTCTACTGGTGACTTTCCCTGTTACTGAGTGACTTTCTCTGCTACTGCCCATGATTTTTCTTGCCATTGTCGGTAAACCTTCCCTGCTCGTTGGTGCTGGTAAATCCTGTAGTGCTAAATAGTAAATTAATATCCTGACCTGGATAGGATTTTGCTGACCAAACCAAAGTGATTCTATGTAGTATATTGTGTGACAGTAGTAGCTTGTGAGGCTGGGTGTTGAACTGCCTCACTATAAGGGTCGCTGCCCACGGTTGACTCTGGCAGATATTATTGTAATCTGTCGTGCATTAATGGTCTGTTTTACTTGATACTAGCGGAATCGCAGCCCTCCGGGCGGCTCTTTCGCTAGGCCACGGTAGGACGCCATCCTCCGGGAGGCTCCGCATTGTCTCACTGTAGTGCATTAAGGTAGACCACATTTTTGGTTTTGCCATTAGCAGCAAGTATGTGCAGATTTTTGCCAGCTCCCACTCTGGAGCATCCAACATAGAACTGTCCATGAGAGAAGCAAGGAAACACCAGGTTTAGGCCAACCATCTTTTGGGACTGTCCCTGGCTTTTGTAGATGGTCATGGCAAAGCTCACTTTAACCGGGAACTGAAGTCGCTTGAACTCAAATGGCAGGTCAGTGGTGATGAGAGGTATCCTTGGTATAAAAAGTCCTCTCCTTTAGCTTTTCCTGTCAGTATTGTAGCTTCCAGTACACGTGGCATCATGTTCTTCACTACCAGTCTTGTGACATTGCTGAGGATTTGTGGTTCAAGATTTCTTAAGAGCATTATAGGAGTTCCAATCTTGAGAGTGAGGTGGCGAGGAGGCATTCCAGCGGGCTCCAAAGAATTAAGGAATTCTG
This sequence comes from Homarus gammarus, assembly GCA_958450375.1. Lineage (NCBI taxonomy): Eukaryota > Metazoa > Arthropoda > Malacostraca > Decapoda > Nephropidae > Homarus > Homarus gammarus. The sequence goes on from CAUDMG010001054.1 coordinate 26,638, forward strand.
CAGGGTACTGGACTGTGTGGTCCTGGTCGATTACTGTATCAACAGATTTGAATGAGATCTCACTGCCTGGAAGCTGTCTGAGTAGAGTCATGTTGATTTCAGCCACTGTTTCATTCTTTGGTGCCAGAATTGCGCGTTCACACAGCCACTTGTGATCCTTGTAGTGGTGGATGTTTGGGTAGACCATGTTAGTGAGCTAAGTTGAGGACTTTACAACATTTCCACATCCTTGAGGAATTATTATTTGTCCTTCTGAATCAACAGGGAAAGTTCCATTCCCAATTTGTAGTAGAAGGTTTGCAAACCGTCCAGCATCCTGATCTCCTAGTAGATGTACTCTCATGTTTGTGGATAGGGTGAGTGTCTGAACACTTCTCCATAGGTATGATGCCTTGAGGCACGCATTCAGTTCATCATCTGGAGTGCTTCGAGGAATGACAGGTAGGGTGTGGCGAAAGACTCCAGCAATAACCATTGTAATGCCACCCATGAGAAGGTCATTTTCTCGTATGTCTTGCAAGGTCCTGTCCAATGCTTCAAACGCTAACTTGTGAGACATAGTGCATTCATCCCAGACTATGAGGCTGCATTTTCTAAGATTTTTGCTTTTGCCGATCCTTTTTTTGATGTTGCACACTGGATTCTCATTGTGAGCGAGGTTGAGAGGCAGTTTAAAAGTTGAGTGTGCAGTACGTCCTCCTTCTAGTAGTGTTGCAGCAATGCCTGAGGATGCCACAGCAAGAGCAATTTTCCCCTGATGATGTACTTTAGCCAACAGAAGGTTGATCAGGAATGTTTTTCCTGTCCCGTTAGGTGCATCGAGAAAGATCATACCTCCCTGCTCCGCTTGTATCGCTTGCAAG
>CAUDMG010001054.1:32500-69206 GCA_958450375.1 Homarus gammarus
TATTGACCACGAATGGGTTTATTATCGCATTAGACTATAATTATACTGTATATTGGAGATCCATATAATATATGGGAGCAAAATAAGTTGAAGAACACTTTTTATCGAATTGTTCATCTCTTTACTTAGTATCTACATTGCTAACATTAGGATCTTCCTATACACTGTAAGCGTGAGAACATTGTCAGTATAGTCCAATTTACTGATTACAAAATTACCGATACAATCAGTTACTATAGCTCAGGCAGTGAGAGACTAAGGACTGTAGAGGAAGCACATCCATCATACTGTTAGTTTCAAATTGATACATTCCAGACATGAGAAAATGACCAGATTCTTTAAAAAATTATGTAGCGGAAGGTTATGTAATTATTAGACTTTTGTGGCGAGCTTTTGGTTATGTTGATTTTTATTTGCTGTTGTAGGTAACACTATAAAAAAGTTTTGATGGAATATTTAATTAAAGATGATTTTTGTTTTCAGTGAAAGGTGTAATTACGACACAGCATGATGGTTTAATGGGCGCTTCGTAGTTCTTTCAAACCAATGACATAGAGACTACTTATTGTCAAGTAATCTGAGTCGAAAAGAAAATACCAAAATATGTTGAGCAAAATTTTCAAATTGTTCACGGGATATAATGTATTTATATTTGGTATATTAATAGTTTAGTAAAAAGTTGCAAACGCCATATGCAATAAATATACCTTTATTTATTTAGTTTATTTAATTTGTCAGCAGAGACGAGAAAGTCGCGACAGTTGATGGAAGGGAAACTTTAATTTACTAAATAGAACATGTCATGAGAGAGAAAATACCACCGATATTTTTATGTCCCATATTACAGCTACACACAGCTGCAGTATATATGTGTGTTCTGGATAATAGAAATGAAAGGGGAGAAACTTTCTTGATTTTCTAACAATAAAAAAAACCTGCAAATTCATGGTTCGTTGTCAGCCGAGGAACATTTGTTGACGAGTATCAACACCGGGATAATTGACGTTATGTTACGTACGTGATTTATTGACTCCGCGGTAATTTACTCATTCGAGAGATGTTGTGGAACATAATTTATGTGCAAATGTGAGTGTTGACGAAGGGCGGCTTGAGAACAGCAAGGGAGATATGACGTGTTGCTGGTAACTAGTTGTAAGATATTCATATATTTCAAGATGACACACACACACACACACACACACACACACACACACACACACATACACACACTCCATCATCTATGGATTTCAACCCCTCGAAAATGTTATATTTGTATGAACCGAGACCTTAATTTATAGATAATGTATAATAAAAATTGGAGTTATGCTCAGGTTTATATAAATAAATGTTAAAAATGAGATTTAGACTCGTTCTCGGGGGGCAGGTACTGGTCTCGAATAGTCGGTCTCTATCTCTTATTTAGTGGTCTCGACTATATTATTTGTGTGGATGCAGCACAGTGAAGTCTAAGTCTTCAGTACACAATCTTCAGTACCTTTACTATCCCCAACTGCGGAGTTAGGTACGCAATTGCAGCTAGTTGGACTGGGTGAGTGCCTCGGGATCGAACCAGCGAGCACTTATCCACTCGACCGACGCATCCTTGTAGTTAGAGTAAAATTTAAGATATTAAAAGGAAAATAAGTCGAATAAAAATCACGTGGGGTAGTGAGATGCCGATAAGGGGCAGACATAGAATTGGATATGAAAACCCAAAAGATTTTCGATATTGTTGAAGGGAAGACTTGGGGGTAGGAGAGGACAGAGCAGTGCTGGAGTGAACTGATAGAAATAATATTTGAGAGCGGGAAGACTTATAAGATAAAAACAGAAAATGGAATGGAAAAATATATTGGTCGTAGAAAATTAAGCTTTATAATTAAATTAAAAAGTATTAAAGGTAAAACTAGGTGTAAGGAGGTAGAAGATGATGCCCAAATATTAACACAGAGGTACAGAAAGTTTACGAGAAAAGAACTACTGTAGAAGAAAGGTGGCGAGACATGGACAGTGATAAATATTACTAAGGTTATTTTACTGGCAAATGTGGGTGTTACGGGCGCCCAATTAGCGTCGGTGTCATTTTTTCAGCAAATTCGAGTGTTTTAGGCACCCTTGGTGTCAGTTTACATGGAAAAAATTCCCTTTTTCTATGATACAATTTTCCCGTTTTCTATGATAAAAAATTTCCGCTTTCTGTTTCACCGATTTTTTTCAATATCTCATTATACTGTAGTATGTACTGCTGAACATGCTGATCTGTGTAATTACTTGACAAAATGGTATCTCAATAAATTTAATGACTTTTCTAATGCTATTTTCTTCTCTAACGCTAATTACTCACCGCCAATGGTTTTCAAGGTCACTTTTTGGTGTTTATGTGTTCTCCTGGATGTTCTGTCCCTTTCACTAGTGCTTCTACAGGGCTCGTCAGGTTTTGTGCAGTGTGGCAGCTCTGTCTTTGTTTACATTCGACAAAAAGGAAACTCGCAATGGTAAACATACTATGGAATCAGAGTTAAATAATATTAATGTAATATTTTGTGGAATGTTTATATGTTTAATAAGAAATGCATTAATTAGACTGTTACAGAGTTGTAAAGTAACGAAATATATTTACTTGAGTACTGTATTCGAGAAATATTTTTAGGTATCTACTTTTTAAAAAGTACTACAAAAAATTAATACATAAGAACATAAGAATGGAGGAAACTGCAGCAGGTCTATTGACCCATACTGGGCAGTTCCGTTTACACCCAACCCCTATCGCTCATATATCCATCCAACCTACGTTTGAAGCTATCCAGCTTATTCGAGTTAATGATGATGTTTGGTAACTTGTTCCACTCATCCACTACTCTATTTCCAAGCCAATGTTTACCTATTTGGCGCCAAAATCTAAATTTGTCTAATCTAACCCATTGCTGCGAGTTCACTACTGTTTGGATAGTTTGAGTACCCTTGTTATATCACCTTTGTTTAGCCCTGACTTTCATTTATACACCTCGATCATATCGCCCATCAATCTACGTCTCTTGAGGGAGTGCAAATTAAAATGCTTTAACCTGTCTTTGTACTCAAGGTTCGTTATGCCCGGGATTCGTCCTATCATTCTCTTCTGAATTCTTTCTAAAGATTCTACTGCATATCCATTCTGTAGTCCGGTGACCAGAACTGAACTGCGTAATCCAAGTGAGGTCTGACAAGCTCAAGATCTAGTTTTAGTATAACCTCGCTTGTCTTGTAACTGACAGTAGGGTTTCTCTATAACATCGTTGTTCATCTGATATCTGGTTTCTCTGTTTACATCTCCTAGACTAAGTGCTTTACTTCTGTTCACATTAAATTTCATCTGCCATTTTTCAGACCATGCAAAAAATTTGTTTAGATCTTCCTGTAGTTTTGCAAAGTCCTCGTCAGATTTAATTACACGCCCTATTTTAGTGTCATCAGCAGATTTACGTATGCTGCTGTCTGCGCCTATATCTATGTCGTTTATGTATATAATAAATAGCAATTGTCCAAGTAATGAGCCTTAGGGTACTCCACTACTAGTGACGTTACCCTAATCGGATTTAGTGCCGTTAATGCTTACCCGCTTTTTCCTGTCCTGTAACCACGCCCTAATCCATTTTAGAATATCTCCAATTCCATGAGCCTCCACTTTTCAAATTAGTCTTTAGTGGGGGACTCTGTCGAAGGCTTTGCTAAAGTCGAGATATACCACAGCACAAACGTGCCCGTCATCCATGTTGGGAATCATTTATCAATTTGTGCTTCTCCAGGTGATTTCGAATAGAATTTGAAATTATGCTTCCATCAATTTGCCTACAATTGATGTTAAACTGATTGGACGGTAGTTAAAGGATAGTGATTTATCTCCCTTCTTGAAAATCGGTATCACATTTGCTATCCTCCAGGATTCTGGTACTACACCCATTTTTAATAACATGTTAAACAAATTTGCTAGGGGTATACTAAGCTCTCCCTTACATTCCTTTAACACTCTGGCAATACTTTTACTTAAGTATGGCTTTCTAGTACTTTTACTCCAATACAATTGAAAAAAATCGTTACTCGTTGAATGTCGAAAACAATGGCAATAGGAAAATGTGGCACCGGAAAAAAAGGCATAATCATCAGACTAGGAAAAAATGTCACATTAATATTTACTGACATGTTTTCGCTAAAATTGTATAACGTTTGTTACTGAAACTTACTTAGAGTTATATCAACGTCATAACTTAAACATTTATTACCTTTAACTAAAACATTCTATTTTATGTTAGTGAAAACTATTACACAAATGAATTACAAAATTAAAAATGTCACATTGCATATTATTGTTTAAGATGTCCAACGAATGTTATAGCCAGCGCCTTGCAAAAACTCTTGGACTGACTTGCGATCAGCTTGGCGGTTCTGGCAGAGGTTCTTGTAAACTCGTTTTTGGCGCTTCCTGGGTGGCTCACCACGAGATTCTTTGATGATTTGAGATAATATAACAGTATGGTCATCTTGGATCCACTGGATGGAACGCCAGATAGTTGAGTGGGTGTGCCTAACCAACCTGGTAGTAGAGGAAGTAAAGAAAGCGTTGAAAGGAATGAGTAAGGGCAAAGCAGGAGGGGAAGATGACCTAACCACTGATTTGATCAAAGTTGCAGGAAATTTTGTGTTAGGTAAACTCGTAAAACTCTATACAAAATGTTTACAGACCCATACTGTACCAAAAGCCTGGAAGAATGTAACAAAGATCTAAAGAACTATCGACCGATAAGGCTGCTTTCAGTAGTTTACAAGCTCTTTACAAGAGTAATTACAAATAGAATATGCGCTGTACTCGACTTCAACCAGCCAAGATACTGATCACATCCATACCATCAATTAAGTTATGGAAAATCTTCTGAATTTAACAACCCAATAAGCATGGACTAACAATGGCTGATGATGATGATAATGCCCAACCAACCTGCTGTATCGGTTGTTCCACCCCTCACAAGGGTTGTTCGTGCGTGATTCATCCTTGAGCGTTGCTTTATGAACGTTCCACATTTCTAGGGGGTTCCGTGGAGGGATGCGACGCAGATGTACTGCCTGGACCTGGTCATCGTCATGCAATTGCCGGGTTCGTCGATAACTACCGGTCACGTAGGACTCTGGTCGAAGTATGTGAGGAAGGTCTCCATGCCTTCTGGTGTGTGGTCTCTGAGGTAATCGATGCCAGCAGGAATATCTTCAAGAGGGAGGAGAGCTAAACTGTCTACCATCCCACAGAACAGCTTGACGTCCTCACTGTCCTTGTAGATCGTCGCGAGGCCAAGTTCTTGTATCTTTCTCCAGGAACCCTGTGTCAAATGATAGAAGCAACCACGACAATCTAACATAACAGTTGAAGGGTCTGGGTAGAGAAAGTACACACTACATTTGTCAAGAGCAGCCTTGAACAGCCCCTCATAAGTGTCTTGAGATTTGTGCTGCAGGAATGCATATACAACGGGGACCTGTAAGTGTGATGTCATAGGCATAACTGTGCGGATATGCTAGAATCTAGAATGTGTGTCCAGCTCGATTTTCAAATGGAGAGTCTTGTTGGAGCTTCCCTCTTACAGGATACATATCTAATTAACATACACACAACAACAGTGATTTAATTGATAAACTCAAGAAACACAATGAACCATGTGAATTAATAAGCTATGATGTGTATACAGTATATATATATATATATATATATATATATATATATATATATATATATATATATATATATATATATATATATATATGTGTAACCGGTCGGAATTTACTGGACTTTAATTTCTCACTTGACTTGGGGTTTATTTAAAATTAATAGATGGTAATGGCAGTGGAAGCGCCCCTTTGAGAAAAATCCCGAACCAGCACAAGAACACTTAAAACTACTAAACAAAATAAATTGTCCGTGACCCGTGGAAGGATAGCATCTGTGACTGGGATGAATGAGACACACTGTTACATTTAGACACTTATATTCCCTCCAACACTACAAACACAATCCAATAATGGTACACCAGTATGTGCACCTCTTAACTTGAACTTAAAACACTACTCTGGGGAATAAAAGTTATACATGATATAAAAATTATTAGAACCTCAGGCAACAATAAATTTGAAGTAATAAGAACTGTTCCGTGCACACATGAAACAGGCCTTAAAGGCTTTCACACAATAATATCAGTCACTTAGGTACCAAAAAAAGATATTAACTACTCTACAATGAATAGGCCTTAAGGGCACTCAACAAAATTATATGTCACTGAGGAATGGTAATAAAAATGAGAAATTAAATACTCTACAATGAATAGGCCTTAAGGGCACTCAACAAAATTATATCAGTCACTGAGGAAATGGTAATAAAGCATGAAATTAAATACTCTACAATGAATAGGCCTTAAGGGCACTCAACAAAATTATATCAGTCACCAAGGAAATGGTAATAAAATATGAAATTAAATACTCTACAATGAATAGGCCTTAAGGGCACTCAACCAAATTTATAGCACCCCAACAGATGCACACTTCCTAACCTAACCTAACCACTACTCTGGGGAACAAGGTTATACCTGAGATCAGAATTATGAAGAACAATCAGAGGCATTAAAAGAATCAAATCACAGTATCACTCTGGTTCCACTTGATGGCACAAACATTCAAAACAATATTATCAAAATTATCTAGAAACTATTAAACTACACCCGTAATAAAGGAGGGAAAATGTTCCTCCTGGTATCTCCTAGAGACCTAGACTCACGGTCTCAGTGTGTGACCATTAGTCTACTCAGATAGCCTCAGTGTACTCCCAGTGCGTCCATAAAGCGGACGGGAGTGAGCCAATCAGACCTTGTACAGTTGAGAGAAGCTTTAGCGTCCCGTGTCGTTTAGTTGTCGGGAGCACTCGTTCACTCAAGAGATCCTTTGCTACCCCGCTAAACAGTGACAGGCCTACTTTGATCGGTCCAATGGCGACAATCGCCACCCTCAATCCTCAACGGCAGTCTCAAACGGCAGTCAATCTCAGGTCAACTCCAGTCAACTTCAGTCAAGTGGGTTCTCACGGAAACCCTGAAATGAACTCACTGTTAGCTCTAGTTTACTTTATCACTGCCCTATCTAACCCTGTCTGAGATCGAATGAGACTTACTTGTTATACTGCAATATTTCAGCACAGGTGACTAGGCCACGTGACTATTTCTGGGACAGACGCGCAGGGACGTCTTGTTCGTGTGAGTGCTATCCGGGACTGAGAGAGAGCCCGCTTCGTGTCCTCTCAAGGCGTTAGCTTAGGCCTACGTGACCTATTTTCCGCCTAACTAATAACTCCTTGGGACACCCTTTAACATTATTCAGACTGCTAAACGATCTATAATAATTTCAAATTCAATAATAGTCCCTTAACTTCATGAATCGCATCATTATTAATCCGGTAAATTACATTTAATATCATATAGGCCTAGTTCCGCAATCTCCCACTATGTGCGGGGAGCGCTCTCTTCCCTCAGACGACCTTGAACGCTCAGTACCGCTAATGGCGGGGCATTCGAAATTACTCTGAAATTTCTGAATATTACATATATATATATATATATGCAAGTAAATCACTGTAGGTGCGCGTGATCTAGGTATATGCTGATAACCACCAGGAAAGAAGAAAACACGAAGTTCCCAAGCGCTTTCGTGTAATTCACATCTTCAGGGGTGAGTACAGACTAGAGAGAGTAATGCAAAACAAGATGAATATATACAGAGGAGGGTGAGACCAGGTCCACAATGGTCAGGTAATTAGGTAATGACCCTACTTTAGATTAGTAGGGTCATTACCTAATTACCTGACCATTGTGGACCTGGTCTCACCCTCCTCTGTATATATTCATCTTGTTTTGCATTACTATCTCTAGTCTGTACTCACCCCTTAAGATGTGAATTACACGAAAGCGCTTGGGAACTTCGTGTTTTCTTCTTTCCTGGTGGTTATCAGCATATATATATATATATATATATATATATATATATATATATATATATATATATATATATATATATATATATATATATATATATATATATATATATATATATATATTGTTATGCTGTCTCTTAATTTACTTTAATATCCAGGTTCTAGGTGTAACCAAACAAAAAGAACGTGAAGTAAATTAAAAGGGAATAAAATAAATAAAGTAAACCTTTAAGAATTTAATTAAATTAAATATTAACACAATAAAGAGCCTCGTAGGCTGTCACAACAAATTGATTCACTATCGAAACTTTTAAGACGCAAATGATACGAAAACATCGAAACAGGATTACGTTAACACTACATAAACATATAAATAACTAACAATAAAATTAACTATAGTGAAACAACACTGAATTACTTAAATGTAACTAAGCAAGCAGTGATGGACACATAAGAGATATGAATAGGTACTCACATAGATATACCACATTGGTGGCAACAGGAACAACACATAAATAAATTAAAGTATAACTAACAGGTGACGGGAGTCACTCAAAAGAACGTGAACTGAATGACGAGAGGACTGGACTGCCCTCCCTCTACTGGTGACTACTATATATAGGGTCAGCTCCAGCCAATGCGACCAGCCGGTGAAACATGGGTCGTTTAACGATGCAGATGATCGTTAGAGAAACAAAGAATGCTTGTTACAATACTAAATGAGAAATAAGATGGGCTTGAACAAATAATAACAGTTAAAACCTAAACAGCACAGGGTAAGGTGACTAGATTATAGTATAGTAAATATAACACATCATTACAGGAATAATATGGAACAACATGGAAGCATGTTATATAAAAAAAATGGAAAAATACGACATGGTCGTAACAATATATATATATATATATATATATATATATACTTCATTTTTAGTCTATTTAACACGCGGACTTTGAACATATAATCAACGACCTCACCAGCAAGGAATCGAACCCTCGACCTACTGGGTGGCCCTAGGGAAGGCTTACCGGCTAGCCCACAAGGACACTAAAAGCAGTTCTAGACTCTGTTATATTTCACACAAAGCCTGTTCATCGAGCTGATGGCGCCGTGAACCTCATTGGGAAACTGCCCGTGCCTCGTATGTGGTGTCAGTAGCATTTTACCGAATCCAGCTGGTATGAAACGCGAGGTACATATATATACTTCATTTTTAGTCCATTTAACACGCGGACTTTGAACATATAATCAACGACCTCACCAGCAAGGAATCGAACCCTCGACCTACTGGGTGGCCCTAGGGAACGCTTACCGGCTAGCCCACAAGGACACTAAAAGCAGTTCTAGACTCTGTTATATTTCACACAAAGCCTGTTCATCACCCCTGAAGATGTGAATTACACGAAAGCGCTTGGGAACTTCGTGTTTTCTTCTTTCCTGGTGGTTATCAGCATATACCTAGATCACGCGCACCTACAGTGATTTACTTGCATATATATATATGTGTGTGTGTGTGTGTGTGTGTGTGCGTGCAAGTAAATCACTGTAGGTGCGCGTGATTCAAGTATATGCTGATAATTAAGTGTGATGGGTTAGGTACTCATTTACTTGTTTCCTTGCGGTTATCAGCATATATATATATATATATATATATATATATATATATATATATCCGGTCGGAATTCTCTCACTTGACTTGTTTTATTTTTATTATAGTGGATGGAAATGCAGTGGAAGCGCCCCTTGGAGAAAAACCCGAATCAGCACAAACACCATTAACAAAAAATGTATTCTAAGTGACCCGTGGAAAGATAACACCTGTGATTGGGGTGAATGAGACGCACTGTAAAATTTGACACTTCTATTCCCTCCAACACTACAACCACAATCAATAATGGTACACCAACATATGCGCACCTCTTAGCCTGGCTTAAAACACTACACTGGGGAACAGAAGTTATACATGATATCAAAACAGGTAGAAACCTAGAAAACAATAAATTCAAAGTATTAAAAAATGTTGCTTACACACATGAACAGGCCTTATGGGCACTCAACAAAATAATATCAGTCATTGAGAAAATGGTATAGAAAATATTAATAAATCATTAACTACACACATGGATCAATCACAGCCTGTCTTGGGTGACACTCAACTACTACAATCCTGATTGCCCAATACCCAAAAGGTGTCACTACTAGTCTGCCAAGGAAGCCAGCATATACAAGAAACCAGAGAAAATCACTCATGACTCATCAGGCAGGTGGGGGCTCTGCTGTGTTTATTCAGTAATTCCTCTAGAACTCAGGAGTCATGAATGTTTTTCTCCACCAATACCCGTAAAACATGCTCCTTAGTCTCACACATGGGTCCCGAACGCACCCGTATTTTATTAAGGTACTAACAAGCCCTTCACAACTTTTTAGAGGAATTCTTACGCCTCACACGTGAAAATCAACCATGAGGAGCTTTGTTCTCACACCTGGACTTGGGAAATTTTTACACACCTTACCACCCTTTTCCTTAACATGCATCACACACGCTCACAACACATCCATACTGGGAGGAGAAAAGTGTCTCTGAGTATCCACCAGACTCCTGGTCTCAGTGTGTGACCGTTCACTCACTCAGACTGCCTCAGTTTTCATTCAGTACAACCATGGACAGGAAGAGAGGAAAACATCAGCTGAGGGAATGGTTCTATTTTCCCATCTTGTAGATAATACTTCTAACTGACCGAACACACGTGGTGTTGTGAACCCACGTGGGAAGAACTGATCAACCAATGCTGATGCTCGTCCCACGTAGTTTTAGTTGTCGGGAGCACTCGTTTACTCAAGAGATCCCAGCTAAAACTTTGCTAACCAGTGACAAGCCTGCTCTGATCGTTCCAATCGCGACAATCGTCAATCATCAACCGTCAACGGCAGTCGTCAAACGGCAGTCATCAACAGCAGTCAAGTGGGTTCTGCCGAAACCCTGCAATGAACTCACCTTTAGCTATTGTTAACTTCTATCACCGCCCTGTCTAAACCCTGTCGGAGGTCGAATAAACTTACTTGTTATACTGCAATGTCGTAACACAGGTGACCAGACCACGTGACCGTTTTGTCCTAACTGAACGCGCAGACCGCCCTATCTCTTCCAGCGCTGTCTTGCTGTCTTTCGACTGAGGGTCAGCCAGCCTCGTGCGTCCTCAAGGCGAGAGCCTGGGCCTACGTGACCGATTTTTTTGCATAACTAATAACTTTGTTGGGACATACGTAACATATTCAGACTGAGAAACGATCTATAATAATTTTAAATTTAATAATGTCATTTAATTTAATGATTCGCGTCCATTAATTCGGTAAATTACATTTAATATCATATAAGCCTAGTTCCAGAAACCTCCGTCCGTCTGCTTGGGAGAGGTGCTGTTGGCGCTTGGCCAACCTGTCACGTGGCTTTGAATGACTCGACGTATCGGCATCGTGGTTATCCACGCCCTAATGTTTCCGAATATCACACCGGAAGTTCTGAATATATATATATATATTTATATATATATATATATATATATATATATATATATATATATATATATATATATATATATATATATATATACATATATATATATATATATATATATATATATATATATATATATATATATATATGCAAGTAAATCACTGTACGTGCCCGTGATCTAGGTATATGCTGATAACCACAAGGAAAGAAGAAAACACGAAGTTCCCAAGCGCTTTCGTGTAATTCACATCTTCAGGGGTGAATTACACGAAAGCGCTTGGGAACTTCGTGTTTTCTTCTTTCCTTGTGGTTATCAGCATATATATATATATATATATATATATATATACTTCATTTTTAGTCCAATTAACACGCGGACTTTGAACATATAATCAACGACCTCACCAGCAAGGAATCGAACCCTCGACCTACTGGGTGGGACTAGGGAATGCTTACCGGCTAGGCCACAAGGACACTAAAAGCAGTTCTAGACTCTGTTATATTTCGCACAAAGCCTGTTCATCGAGCTGATGGCGCCGTGAACCTCATTGGGAAACTGCCCGTGCCTCTTATGTGGTGTCAGTAGCATTTTACCGAATCCAGCTGGTATGAAACGCGAGGTACATATATATACTTCATTTTTAGTCCAATTAACACGCGGACTTTGAACATATAATCAACGACCTCACCAGCAAGGAATCGAACCCTCGACCTACTGGGTGGGACTAGGGAATGCTTACCGGCTAGGCCACAAGGACACTAAAAGCAGTTCTAGACTCTGTTATATTTCGCACAAAGCCTGTTCATCGAGCTGATGGCGCCGTGAACCTCATTGGGAAACTGCCCGTGCCTCTTATGTGGTGTCAGTAGCATTTTACCGAATCCAGCTGGTATGAAACGCGAGGTACATATATATACTTCATTTTTAGTCCAATTAACACGCGGACTTTGAACATATAATCAACGACCTCACCAGCAAGGAATCGAACCCTCGACCTACTGGGTGGGACTAGGGAATGCTTACCGGCTAGGCCACAAGGACACTAAAAGCAGTTCTAGACTCTGTTATATTTCGCACAAAGCCTGTTCATCGAGCTGATGGCGCCGTGAACCTCATTGGGAAACTGCCCGTGCCTCTTATGTGGTGTCAGTAGCATTTTACCGAATCCAGCTGGTATGAAACGCGAGGTACATATATATACTTCATTTTTAGTCCAATTAACACGCGGACTTTGAACATATAATCAACGACCTCACCAGCAAGGAATCGAACCCTCGACCTACTGGGTGTGACTAGGGAATGCTTACCGGCTAGGCCACAAGGACACTAAAAGCAGTTCTAGACTCTGTTATATTTCGCACAAAGCCTGTTCATCGAGCTGATGGCGCCGTGAACCTCATTGGGAAACTGCCCGTGCCTCTTATGTGGTGTCAGTAGCATTTTACCGAATCCAGCTGGTATGAAACGCGAGGTACATATATATACTTCATTTTTAGTCCATTTAACACGCGGACTTTGAACATATAATCAACGACCTCACCAGCAAGGAATCGAACCCTCGACCTACTGGGTGTGCCCTAGGGAACGCTTACCGGCTAGGCCACAAGGACACTAAAAGCAGTTCTAGACTCTGTTATATTTCGCACAAAGCCTGTTCATCGAGCTGATGGCGCCGTGAACCTCATTGGGAAACTGCCCGTGCCTCTTATGTGGTGTCAGTAGCATTTTACCGAATCCAGCTGGTATGAAACGCGAGGTACATATATATACTTCATTTTTAGTCCTATTAACACGCGGACTTTGAACATATAATCAACGACCTCACCAGCAAGGAATCGAACCCTCGACCTACTGGGTGTGACTAGGGAATGCTTACCGGCTAGGCCACAAGGACACTAAAAGCAGTTCTAGACTCTGTTATATTTCACACAAAGCCTGTTCATCGAGCTGATGGCGCCGTGAACCTCATTGGGAAACTGCCCGTGCCTCTTATGTGGTGTCAGTAGCATTTTACCGAATCCAGCTGGTATGAAACGCGAGGTACATATATATACTTCATTTTTAGTCCAATTAACACGCGGACTTTGAACATATAATCAACGACCTCACCAGCAAGGAATCGAACCCTCGACCTACTGGGTGGGACTAGGAATGCTTACCGGCTAGGCCACAAGGACACTAAAAGCAGTTCTAGACTCTGTTATATTTCGCACAAAGCCTGTTCATCGAGCTGATGGCGCCGTGAACCTCATTGGGAAACTGCCCGTGCCTCTTATGTGGTGTCAGTAGCATTTTACCGAATCCAGCTGGTATGAAACGCGAGGTACATATATATACTTCATTTTTAGTCCTATTAACACGCGGACTTTGAACATATAATCAACGACCTCACCAGCAAGGAATCGAACCCTCGACCTACTGGGTGGGACTAGGGAATGCTTACCGGCTAGGCCACAAGGACACTAAAAGCAGTTCTAGACTCTGTTATATTTCGCACAAAGCCTGTTCATCGAGCTGATGGCGCCGTGAACCTCATTGGGAAACTGCCCGTGCCTCTTATGTGGTGTCAGTAGCATTTTACCGAATCCAGCTGGTATGAAACGCGAGGTACATATATATACTTCATTTTTAGTCCAATTAACACGCGGACTTTGAACATATAATCAACGACCTCACCAGCAAGGAATCGAACCCTCGACCTACTGGGTGGGACTAGGGAATGCTTACCGGCTAGGCCACAAGGACACTAAAAGCAGTTCTAGACTCTGTTATATTTCGCACAAAGCCTGTTCATCGAGCTGATGGCGCCGTGAACCTCATTGGGAAACTGCCCGTGCCTCTTATGTGGTGTCAGTAGCATTTTACCGAATCCAGCTGGTATGAAACGCGAGGTACATATATATACTTCATTTTTAGTCCATTTAACACGCGGACTTTGAACATATAATCAACGACCTCACCAGCAAGGAATCGAACCCTCGACCTACTGGGTGGCCCTAGGGAACGCTTACCGGCTAGGCCACAAGGACACTAAAAGCAGTTCTAGACTCTGTTATATTTCGCACAAAGCCTGTTCATCGAGCTGATGGCGCCGTGAACCTCATTGGGAAACTGCCCGTGCCTCTTATGTGGTGTCAGTAGCATTTTACCGAATCCAGCTGGTATGAAACGCGAGGTACATATATATACTTCATTTATAGTCCAATTAACACGCGGACTTTGAACATATAATCAACGACCTCACCAGCAAGGAATCGAACCCTCGACCTACTGGGTGGGACTAGGGAATGCTTACCGGCTAGGCCACAAGGACACTAAAAGCAGTTCTAGACTCTGTTATATTTCGCACAAAGCCTGTTCATCGAGCTGATGGCGCCGTGAACCTCATTGGGAAACTGCCCGTGCCTCTTATGTGGTGTCAGTAGCATTTTACCGAATCCAGCTGGTATGAAACGCGAGGTACATATATACAGTATACTTCATTTTTAGTCCAATTAACACGCGGACTTTGAACATATAATCAACGACCTCACCAGCAAGGAATCGAACCCTCGACCTACTGGGTGGGACTAGGGAATGCTTACCGGCTAGGCGGTATCAGCTCGATGAACAGGCTTTGTGCGAAATATAACAGAGTCTAGAACTGCTTTTAGTGTCCTTGTGGCCTAGCCGGTAAGCATTCCCTAGTCCCACCCAGTAGGTCGAGGGTTCGATTCCTTGCTGGTGAGGTCGTTGATTATATGTTCAAAGTCCGCGTGTTAATTGGACTAAAAATGAAGTATATATATGTACCTCGCGTTTCATACCAGCTGGATTCGGTAAAATGCTACTGACACCACATAAGAGGCACGGGCAGTTTCCCAATGAGGTTCACGGCGCCATCAGCTCGATGAACAGGCTTTGTGCGAAATATAACAGAGTCTAGAACTGCTTTTAGTGTCCTTGTGGCCTAGCCGGTAAGCATTCCCTAGTCCCACCCAGTAGGTCGAGGGTTCGATTCCTTGCTGGTGAGGTCGTTGATTATATGTTCAAAGTCCGCGTGTTAATTGGACTAAAAATGAAGTATATATATATATATATATATATATATATATATGCTGATAACCACAAGGAAAGAAGAAAACACGAAGTTCCCAAGCGCTTTCGTGTAATTCACCCCTGAAGATGTGAATTACACGAAAGCGCTTGGGAACTTCGTGTTTTCTTCTTTCCTCGTGGTTATCAGCATATACCTAGATCACGGGCACGTACAGTGATTTACTTGCATATATATATATATATATATATATATATATATATATAATATATATATATATATATATATATATATATATATATATTCAGAACTTCCGGTGTGATATTCGGAAACATTAGTGCGTGGATAACCACGATGCCGATACGTCGAGTCATTCAAAGCCACGTGACAGGTTGGCCAAGCGCCAACAGCACCTCTCCCAAGCGGACGGACGGAGGTTTCTGGAACTAGGCTTATATGATATTAAATGTAATTTACCGAATTAATGGACGCGAATCATTAAATTAAATGACATTATTAAATTTAAAATTATTATAGATCGTTTCTCAGTCTGAATATGTTACGTATGTCCCAACAAAGTTATTAGTTATGCAAAAAAATCGGTCACGTAGGCCCAGGCTCTCGCCTTGAGGACGCACGAGGCTGGCTGACCCTCAGTCGAAAGACAGCAAGACAGCGCTGGAAGAGATAGGGCGGTCTGCGCGTTCAGTTAGGACAAAACGGTCACGTGGTCTGGTCACCTGTGTTACGACATTGCAGTATAACAAGTAAGTTTATTCGACCTCCGACAGGGTTTAGACAGGGCGGTGATAGAAGTTAACAATAGCTAAAGGTGAGTTCATTGCAGGGTTTCGGCAGAACCCACTTGACTGCTGTTGATGACTGCCGTTTGACGACTGCCGTTGACGGTTGATGATTGACGATTGTCGCGATTGGAACGATCAGAGCAGGCTTGTCACTGGTTAGCAAAGTTTTAGCTGGGATCTCTTGAGTAAACGAGTGCTCCCGACAACTAAAACTACGTGGGACGAGCATCAGCATTGGTTGATCAGTTCTTCCCACGTGGGTTCACAACACCACGTGTGTTCGGTCAGTTAGAAGTATTATCTACAAGATGGGAAAATAGAACCATTCCCTCAGCTGATGTTTTCCTCTCTTCCTGTCCATGGTTGTACTGAATGAAAACTGAGGCAGTCTGAGTGAGTGAACGGTCACACACTGAGACCAGGAGTCTGGTGGATACTCAGAGACACTTTTCTCCTCCCAGTATGGATGTGTTGTGAGCGTGTGTGATGCATGTTAAGGAAAAGGGTGGTAAGGTGTGTAAAAATTTCCCAAGTCCAGGTGTGAGAACAAAGCTCCTCATGGTTGATTTTCACGTGTGAGGCGTAAGAATTCCTCTAAAAAGTTGTGAAGGGCTTGTTAGTACCTTAATAAAATACGGGTGCGTTCGGGACCCATGTGTGAGACTAAGGAGCATGTTTTACGGGTATTGGTGGAGAAAAACATTCATGACTCCTGAGTTCTAGAGGAATTACTGAATAAACACAGCAGAGCCCCCACCTGCCTGATGAGTCATGAGTGATTTTCTCTGGTTTCTTGTATATGCTGGCTTCCTTGGCAGACTAGTAGTGACACCTTTTGGGTATTGGGCAATCAGGATTGTAGTAGTTGAGTGTCACCCAAGACAGGCTGTGATTGATCCATGTGTGTAGTTAATGATTTATTAATATTTTCTATACCATTTTCTCAATGACTGATATTATTTTGTTGAGTGCCCATAAGGCCTGTTCATGTGTGTAAGCAACATTTTTTAATACTTTGAATTTATTGTTTTCTAGGTTTCTACCTGTTTTGATATCATGTATAACTTCTGTTCCCCAGTGTAGTGTTTTAAGCCAGGCTAAGAGGTGCGCATATGTTGGTGTACCATTATTGATTGTGGTTGTAGTGTTGGAGGGAATAGAAGTGTCAAATTTTACAGTGCGTCTCATTCACCCCAATCACAGGTGTTATCTTTCCACGGGTCACTTAGAATACATTTTTTGTTAATGGTGTTTGTGCTGATTCGGGTTTTTCTCCAAGGGGCGCTTCCACTGCATTTCCATCCACTATAATAAAAATAAAACAAGTCAAGTGAGAGAATTCCGACCGGATATATATATATATAGATATATATATATATATATATATATATATATATATATATATATATATATATATATATATATGCTGATAACCGCAAGGAAACAAGTAAATGAGTACCTAACCCATCACACTTAATTATCAGCATATACTTGAATCACGCGCACCTACAGTGATTTACTTGCACGCACACACACACACACACACACACACACATATATATATATGCAAGTAAATCACTGTAGGTGCGCGTGATCTAGGTATATGCTGATAACCACCAGGAAAGAAGAAAACACGAAGTTCCCAAGTAGTGTCGGCGATGGTGGTGGTGGTAGTAGTGGTTTATGGTAGTGGTGGTGATGGCGGTGGTAGTAGTGTTGTTGTTGATGGTGGTGACGATGGTGATGGTGATAGTAGTAATAGTGGTGGTGGTGGTGGGATGAGTTTAACCAGTTGCCAGATTTAATGTTATTCTTACTAAGTGTGAGTCTCTTTCCTTTGTTAGTTGACTGTTAAAGTAATTACAAGGTTTAAAACTTACTAAGACGTTGGGTGATTAAAGACTTAGTGTACAGGAGGCGGCGATGGTTCTCATTAACATCACCTTTTGAGTCATTAACGTTTCTTACTAATGATACTAAAATATTTTGGTTTGTTCTCGGGAGAACCTGGTGCTGAAAATGGCTAAATAAAAGCGTGTAGCTGTTGCCGTCTGTTGCTGGACTTTGCTTCCTGCTAACTCTTGTGTCTCATATGCTGTCATGGATATTTAATCGATGAATTATTAAATCCTGTGTATAGCTAAACACCTGTTAAGTGTTGAGAGAGAGAGAGAGAGAGAGAGAGAGAGAGAGAGAGAGAGAGAGAGAGAGAGAGAGAGACGCATTTCCTTGCTATAATGTCGTCACTAACGACCCCTGATCTCTAATCACCTGGGTTGGGTCAATGCACTCACCTGTATTTGTGCCTGTTGTTAACCTTCTCGGCCCTGTGAGATAATGTTTCCTGTTGTAGGGAATAATTGTTATGTTTCTTAGAATTAAACTTTGTGGACAATCTTAGGAAACTGAGATAGAAATAACTAAATTATACAAAATGTTTAGAATATTTATAATAATTTAGGGCCATTGACCATACTTTAATGGCCATAGGATTTATTCTGTTTACTAATGAAGTGGACATGAGGGCGGTAAATGAGTTACACTTTATCACACTTATCAGGAACACTTTTGCTGTCTTAAACTGACTCTCAGCCCAGTAAACTGTATACTAGTGAACTACCAAAGTACAATAACTGCTATTGATTCTCCTTCCCAGAGAATCTTTGGTGGTATTCCCAACTTGTGTGAACTTGGGTTGGTCCAGCTTATGCACCTAATAAGACTAACAGAGTACTGGGGTTCATATCCATGAGTGTTAACAACAGGAGTAGTAGTGTTATTTTACAACTATATCTTGCATGAGTCAGACCTCACTTGGATTATGCACTTCAGTTTTGGTCACCGTACTATTGACTGGATATACAGTAGATTCCCTCGAAACTATTCATACAAGGACGACAAAGTTAATCTCGATATAAGGGAGATAGGATTTAATAATGAACGTACAGTAAAATATCAAATCTGAAGCGTACACGTAACAATGCTTTTCAGATAAGAACTTTAGAGTTAGGAAGGAATTACCTGTAGGTAACCATTGGTCCGGAAATAGAGTTGTGGATGAGTGGAACAAGACACTAAACACCACCATCATCTCATCTTACTGGTGGATCTTCAAATATACTATGAGTGACAAAGGCTGGGTGTAAACAGGAGCTGCCTCATACAGGACAATAGGCATACTGCAGAGTCCTTCATTCTTATGTTCTTATGTGACGAGCAAGGCAGTGCAACAAACAAGGAAATAAACAAAAGGAGAATGTAACTAGAATAAAATAAACAAGAGAATAACACAAACAAGATAAGACAAACGAGAGAATAACACAAACAAAAGAAACAGAGAAAATGGAGTTGCAGGATGAACTGACAGCTGTGGTTTCTAAGGGAAGGTTGGAACAGTTTACTTTCTCTCCCTCCAGCCGTTTTTTTTATGTCTCAGGAATATTTGAAATGTTATGAGATGGTCGTCTTTATTTACTCTCGGATGTGTTGTGTTGACTTCTCTTCGAGGTTGACATGCTTTCCGTTTCTCAGCTCTCGGTCGCCTGATGTTTTCTTTTTATTTATTTTTTGCTTTTTATATTTGATGGAACATGTGAACACATTTTGTTTTAAGTTCACTGTGCATACTCTCTTCTGCGGCGCCTGGAGGAGTGAAGGTCATCGAGTGTAAGTGCCGAAGGTTTAGTATATTTTGTGTTATATGCACCACTTACTGGTTTAAACAGTAGGAACCCTCCCCCACCCCGCACCCCTGGCAGGGTCATGAACTTTTACGTAAGAACTTACAATGTTTCTCCCGAATTCGACTTCTACAATTCAAGTAATTGTCCCCAGATCGCGGCCCCTCTGACTGGGTATGTCTGACTGGGCACTTTCGTTCCCAAGGTGGCGGAAAAACTGCCATCTCAGAATATGGTCCATTTTCTGTAAAAGGAACTGTTGGTCAGTCGACCTGTATGTGGCCTCAAACCTTTATTTCTTGTGTAGCAAAGATCAGCTTCCATTAGAACACTGGGAAGGGTCAAGGCGGACAGCACCAGGCAATACACAGTACAGGCTATGGCAGAACCAACCACACAGCATCACACCCTGGACAAGGTTGACTCAAAGTTTGGGCCCTGTTTTGTAAATAATGTTGATTCAAGGTGTTTGAGGTGTGCTTGGCATTATCGTAGTCACGGCATTGTACTGGCGTGAGGAATAATAGTAACATCGACTGTGTCCACCGTTACACAAGGGTGAATGCAGCACATCACTCTGCATTTATATAAACTCACGCGTAACAAAATTTAAATTATCCTGAAGTGAATTAAATTGCTAAAATTATACAATTTAAGAACAAACGAAAAATTTCTCCAAGTGAACATCACCTACCAACACAACAGTCAACACACCTGTTACTCTCAATAATGAAACAAGAAGGTTTATGAGGCAGGTGAACTGGCGCAGCTGGGGGAGGTGAGCTTGTGGGAGTATCATCAACCATTTAGTGTATATTGTGTTAAAAGTCTTCTTACCGCTGTGCCTGGTGTCTGCTAGGAGAGAAAGAGAAGCCGGTGTAACGTTCCCAAATTTATAATTCATTTATTCAGACACACATTGAATGATACTGTATATTTCACCATTTATTGGCCATGTAGTAACCATTATATATTTCTGGCTACTATCAATACTTAAGGAATGGAGGAAGTTTAAGATCTGCCTCACCTGGCGCCACACAAGGACCCAGTGTTGACATCGAGTGATACATTTCTTTACTGCTATTTATACACCAGCCAGGAATAAAAATTTACCAAATGGACAACAAAAAACTTAAATCCATATTGACAACTAAATAAAGATCGTCTGCAGTGAGATGAAGACGAGAGAACGGTAGAGACACAGAGCAACAATACAGTGATATAACCTATAGTAACGTCATATATTTGTCTTAATGATGACAGCGTTTGATCCAGATATATTCCTGCGACAACAGTACAGTCAGGTGTGAACAATGAGAAATGAACTTTATACACATGAAGATAAAAAAGAGGAGAAATGATAATTAAAGTGAAATAAAGATGTATAAGGTAAAATGAATTAATGGTAGAGACTAATACAACAGGTTATAATGTATTGTTACAACAGAAAGCTTATCCCGTGTTTTCATTGTGTGTGGACGTAATAACAGCGCACAAACAGCAACACTGAAACTGTATATAAAAACAGAAACAATAAAATGTTGACATTCCTCAAGTAAAACAGTTTTGGCGGTAAGTTGAAGAGTGAACATAGACGAAACAGTTCCGCCAGACTTGTAACAGAACATCGACCATGAAAATCTTCCCAGGTCGGTGTTTTATAATCATCTATCATACACTGAGACCTTGTTGTCCCCTACATAAAGTTTCCAGTATTGTAGAGACGTAGTAGGGAAGTTATTACACGAAAGCATTAGTCATTAGGAATTTATGGGACTGAATAAAAAATAAATCGTTCCGATAATATAATCAACACGGAATATAACAAAATTTAAAAACATAATACCCCATTTTTTCGTTGATATTAGAAATAAAATACTAAAATATTTTACTTGTGAGTCATTGAATTAACTGAATATGACAAGAGTATAATTGTTTTCACTATATACGATAGATTAAACCTTTGTGTAAGCGGGAAATAACAAACAAACATTAAATTTTGTGTTAATTCAAAATCATGGCACCGGAATACGATGATTCTCTCTTTTATATTTGTAGATTATAACCGACCTAAATTTCGTTTCAACAGGGAACAAATACAATAGGTTATAACCAGGGCTGGTCGACTCCACCTGAACACAAGGTAGAGGGCGAGTTGTGGCTCATTGATTACTCTGTGCCTCACGATATAGAAGTATAATAGAGAAAACTTTATATCGTCGATGGATCTGTGACTTTTATATTGATGAAAGACCGTAAACAAAAATTTAAAAACTGAATATTGTACAAACCCGACTAACAAAATTATTCAACGATTGACTGGTTGTGGAAGCAACTTGTGTCCCTTAACTGTGTTGTTTGGTCTTGTTAATTGTTATCTCAGTTGTCCTTTAGTTTAAGTTCATCATATACATTGTTCCTTGATCCGCCCGTTGGTACACTTAGTGTCGTGTATGACGCTGCACACACCTGCTGGTCTGCTGTCGCTGCACTATGTTTATCCTCAACTTTGTTTGGCTAAATTGAGGAATTCTGTCGATTTTTACGACAACGGGAATAAAACTTTCTATATAGTAAGCACGCACGCACGCACGCACAGTATAAAGGGAGGCCAGACAAACGCTAATCCTCTCATTTCTAACATTCAACAAGTGTATTTATTTATCTCTTATGATTATTTTGATTTAACCGATGAGCGGAATCATGAAAAGACAACCACTACCTGTAATTAAACTTACAAAATGTTAATTTCCTAAAACACAATATAGAAAGGTTGTTGCTGTTAAAATGCTGGAGTAGTTTTAGTTGAAGTAATTTCCTCTTTGGATAAAAGGTAAGAAATATAGACCTTTTCTCCTACACAGAGATCATTATATTACCTCTTATTTGTCTTGGTGAGGTAGTGAGGGCAGGAGGGCCGCTCACCACCAGCCTCCCAACAGTACCAACATAACCTCTGTTATTTCCCTCTGGTCACATTCTCAGTCGATCAAACTATCCATTATTTGGAACCCACTCCAGCTCCTTCTCCCTCATACCTGCGGCTCCAGTCACGTCTTCACCACTCTCCTATATTAACAAGTTGATCGTCTATATATAACAAAATTAAAACACAGGAGCTCGTTTATGATTCACTTTTTCAACAATATAACGTTATAGACTTTATTTTTTAACTACTCTTCAGTTTCTACCACAATCAGAACTATTCTCCTTAGGTATCTTTTCCCCCACAACGTTGTGGGTTTATCTCAAGCTTCCCAGACCTCTTAGTCAAATTAAAACCAACGCCACAGCCTCTCAATAACTCCCACAGCGTCCACCTCCCTACGTTACGTCTCTCCTCCCTCTCCATTTAATGTTTTTCCTGGGGTCCATGTTAATCTTTTCCTCTTCCTCAGTATTGCTATGAGACGTAATGAACATGGCAGCATTCTGTGTCCCAGTGTTCCAGGCTGCAGTACAGCGACCCCTGATAACCTTAACTTGTTAATGTGGCGATAATCATGTTGTTGTTTTCGGTTTTATTATTTTTGGGTGAATTTTACGCAAATAAAATAATTAAAGTTATTTTCAGGCAATGTGAAACAATGCAAATACTTTACTCATAAAAATAATAACAGTTCCATATTCTACACATGGAAGCTGGCCAATAAAAACAAACGACTATATACTTGCTCAATGGGCAATTGAAAATGTATAAGGATAGTCTTAAGACAAACCTGAAAAAGTGCCAAATAGACCTCCTCACCTGGGAGTCGATTACTCCACATCCTAACGCTTGGAGGAGCACTGCACGAGAAGGTGTCAATGCTTTCGAGTTACCCTGACTGCAAGCCGAAGCAGACAAGTGCCAACGCCGGTAGGACGCTGCCACCGCACCTCCTGCAGTAGATGGAGCCCTCCACATGTGCAACGAATGTGAACGACGTTGCGGGTCCCGTATCGGCCTCTTTAGTCACCCCAAAACTCACCAACCTAGGTGACATGCCTAATAACTCACATCATTGTATCATAGCTGGATGATCGTCATACTCGATTCCGATTGAAAGCAAAGTAATAGTAGAGAGAGAGAGAGAGAGAGAGAGAGAGAGAGAGAGAGAGAGAGAGAGAGTGTGTGTAATAATAATAATAATAATAATTAACGGTTTATTGAAAGAGCTTGGCAGTCCAGAAGGCTGAAAATATACAGTTACATATTTGGGGAATGGGTTACGAATTACAAATAATATACAAGTAACATAAGTGACACAAATAAGACATATAATAACTTAGATGGGGAAAAGCTCAAACTACAGTTCATTTCAACATAGTGACAGTGTTACAGTATTACAAGTTATTGATAATTTTTACAATGGTTGGGACTGGGCTGTTCTTATAGCGATCAGTTCGTGCACGTATGGGCTGGATGCGGTTGTGGTGTCGAACAGCAATTCTCGGACAAGGGATCTCAGGTGGTAGTAGGAGCCGGTGTCGGGGATGGTGTAGAAGCTTCTTACCAAATTTGCAGATGAGGTCGTGGTGATGGTCAGTGAGAGTCGAAAGGGTCAGTGTGTTGAGCGCTTCTTGATATGTGGAGTAGGAGGAGGAGAGAATAATCTTGCATGCCCTCTTTTGCACTTTTTCTAGGTGTTTACGTTGTGTGGCATTTAGGGAGGAAGACCAGGTGGGGGAGGCATAGGTGAGCTTGGGAAGTATGAATGTTGTGTAAACACTGAGGAGCTCGTGTGCAGGAACTCCGAGGGACTTGAGTCGGCGGAGGAGGTGGAGACGGAAACTGGAGGATTTGACAACTTCATTGACGTGTGGTTTCCAATTTAGTTTGTTGTCTATGGTGACGCCGAGGAGCTTCGTGGAATCTACAACCTGGAGTGTGTTCGGACCTAGAGTAATGGAAGGAGGTGGGACAATGTCGGAGGAGAGGTTGATGTGCATAACCATGGTCTTGGTATGGTTGATGGTGACATGGTTGTTGGTGGCCCAGTTTTGGAGACTGTTCAATAAATCCTGAAGGGCGGTATAGTTGGGAGCAGAATTGTTGACGCTGATCCCAATGGTGGAGTCGTCGACATATTTCCAGCGAGCAGGGGTTTCTCTTAGGGCATCATTGATGAGCATAAGGAAGCAGAGTGGTCCCATCTTGGTGCCTTGGGGGACGCCACAGGTGAGTGACTGAAAGGTGGAGACAGCCCCTCGGAAGCGTACAGCTTGGCGTCGGTCACTGAGGAAGTCTGTAAGCCATGGTATGAGGCTTCTTCGAAGCCCGAGGTCAATAGCTTTGTTGATGATTATATTGTGGTCGACTAGGTCGAACGCTTTAGTGAAATCAATGAAGGCGACAGCTACAGACGTTTTTCGTTTCTCGAGATGGCGGTATATGTAATCGAGAAAGCTGACAAGACAGTGAGTGGTGGAGGAAGTTTTCATGTTGCCAAATTGCTGAGGGTCTACGACTCCTGCAATATCAGCATAAGCCCAATCGAACACAAAACTTTCACAGATTAGGCTGGGTATTGGGGTGATTGCAATAGGTCGTAGCTGATTTAAGGATTGTGGGCTGGTTGACTTGGGCACTGGTGATACATAAGAGGTTTTCCAGTCAGCTGGGCATCTGGCTTGACTGAGAGAAGCATTGATGATGGAGCAGAGGTGATGGAGCAGAGGGGTTTAGCAAGCTCCGGGGAGAACTCCTTGAAGAGTTTCATTGGTAAGTCAATGGGGGTGGTAGAGCGTTTTAATTTTAGTTTGTCCAGGCGTTTTGCTACGTCAAATTCTTCTACTAAGTCAGTGGGAAGGGGGGCTGGTAGGTAAGCAGGGAGAGTGGTTGTGTCAAGCCGTGGGAGCGTCTGGCATATAGTAGCGAAATGGTTATTTGTTTGCTCAGCTGCGTCAACACTAGTGAGATGGCTAAGGAAGGGGAGGGGGTGTGTCTTATTGTTTAGTCCACAGAGTTCTTTAAGCTTACCATACCATTGACTGATGTTGGTCTGCTTCAGGTGTTGTAATTTGGTTGGGTAGTGGGACTTCTTTGCAGTGCGTATTTCGCGGATGACTCGGTTGCGAAGTGACCTGTAGCGGATGTGGTCATTGAGATGAAAGGCTCTGTCTCTCTGTTGCATAAGTCTTTTGATCCGAGGTGTGATCCAGGGCAAGTCAGCTGGGTGTGTGTGTGTGTGTGTGTGTGTGTGTGTGTGTGTGTGTGTGTGTGTGTGTGTGTGTGTGTGTGTCATCTTTTAGAAAAATATCCCTGAATCCCACGAACTCTGAACATAAACTTTATAACAAATTATTATATTCGTGTTGTCTTTCTGTAGGACAATACACAGGTGACTGAAAACGATAAAAAATACAATATAATATAATCGAAATATTTAAGACGTACTAATAACGCTATATAAATGTGTAGATTGCGAGAGGTAAATAAAATCACAAGTTTACGAGACAATTATATCACCTCTCACTCTGTCTGCCACCACTCACTGCCCTCTTCCACCACCTTTCTCTTACCTGTTCACTGCCCCTCTTACCTGTCTGCCACCCCTCACTGCTCTCTTCCACCACCTTTCTCTTACCAGCCCACAGCCCCTCTTACCTGTTTGCCAGCCTTTACTGCCGTCTTCCACCACTTTTCTTTTACCTGTCTGCCACCCTTCACTGCCGTCTTCCACCACCTTTCTCTTACCTGTCTTCCACACCTCACGGCTCCCTTCTACCACCTCTCTTTTACCTGTCTGCCACCCTTTACTGCCCTCTTCCACCACCTTTCTCTTACCTGTCTTCCACACCTCACTGTCCCCTTCTACTACCTCTCTTTCACCTGTCTGCCACCCTTCACTGCCCTCTTCCACCACCTTTCTCTTACCTGTCTTCCACACCTCACTGCCCTTTCTCTTACCAGCCCACATCCCCTCTTACCTGTTTGCCATCCTTTACTGCCCTCTTCCACCACTTTTCTTTTACCTGTCTGCCACCCCTCACTGCCCCCTCCACCACCTTTCTCTTACCTGCTCACTGTTCATCACCTGCTCTGAGGTAAATACCATTATATCCCAACACGTTTACTGTGTATCATTAGATAAGAAATATATAATCAATACATAAAACAACAATTGAATCGCCTAATAACTTACTTATTATATAATAAAACAAAGAATCCTGTTTGTCTGACACTAAAGGTAACTGATCATTCACCTCTTGCAACAAACGTGACCTTGTATATGACCTATGGCATAATGGAGGAGGATAAATACAACAAAGTGGACAAGATAATGAAGTCTGAGGAGCAGCTACACATCCCCGATAACTTAACTCTCCTGTGTGTCCCAGTTGGAGATGATACTGCTGCTACACACTCACTCCAACGTGTTAAGGCAAATGTGTGCTAAGTTTTATACTGGCCACATACCTGCAGATTTTAAGAAAAATTTCCGTGTCATGTGAGCGATGGTGTGTGTGTGTGTGTGTGTAGAGGGTCTGAGCGCCGTGAGAGACTGTGGTTATGTTTACACTAGAGGCAAGTTGTGTGGGTGTTGTTATTGTTGTGGTAATTATTGTTGGTTGTTGTTGCTACATTGTTATTACTTTTTACCTTATTTGGTCTTTCTTACGTAATAGAATGATACCGGAGCTGTTCTTCTTTATATATATTTATAATCATTATTACAATAAGTTAGTTTTACTGCTTCGGTAAGTCAATACGGGTTCCTAAGTTTGTATTATAACCTTTAAAACTAGTCTTCATAACTGCTCAGATAAAGTTGTAATAAATGAGGCACCTACAACCCGTCTATGTCATAAATTCATAATACGTCACAGCGTTGTAAATAATCACAACACTAATACAACATCAAAGGTTGATGCGATACAACCCTGAATTAAGTTATAACATTGTTAAAAGTCAGAGCTCACTGTCATGTCCCTTCACTGCAATACGTCACATCACTGTAATACGTCAGAACACAATAAGTCACAACACTACAATACGTCACAACACTATAATACGTCACAACACTATAATACGTCACAACAATATAATACGTCACAACACTATAATACGTCACAACATTACAACACGTCACAACACTGTAGTACGTCACAACACTATAATACGTCACATCACTGTAATACGAAACAACACTATAAGTCGCAACACTATAATACGTCACAACACTATGATACGTCACAACACTATAATACGTCACATCACTGTAATACGAAACAACACTATAAGTCACAACACTATAATACGTCACAACACTATGATACGTCACAACACTATAATACGTCACAACAATATAATACGTCACAACACTATAATACGTCACAACATTAACGTCACAACACTGTAGTACGTCACAACACTATAATACGTCACATCACTGTAATACGAACATCACTATAAGTCGCAACACTATAATACGTCACAACACTATAATACGTCACAACACTATAATACGTCAGAATACTATAATACGACACAACATAATCAAAATCATATAGTAACACCTGAAATAGTCGGTAAAATAATGTCACGAATCACAAGCGCAAGAGAAAACGAGACTGAGGCAAAATACAGGACCCTGAGCCACGAATACTGCTTTATCCTTATATACTGTATATGTGAAGTTCAATATACGAAAAAAAAACACAACATTCGACAGCATTATCACAGAGTTAAACTGCGACAGTAATAAACCAGCAGAAAAGAAGAGACAATCAAATATATATAACACTAACAGCAACAGGAAGAAGCCCGGAGACATGTGCCAGAATAAGACAAGAACAAATAGGAGCCAAGAAGCAGTATTTGCGAGGACTGTAAACGGCCGCCACAGCTCAACTGCGGCATAAACGCTGCCGCAGTTTCTCATTGGCCACGTAGCGTCCACACACCCATTGTCACCGTAACACGCAAACTGTTCTTAAAAAACTGTGATTATATCAACAGTATAAAACTAAACAATTATTCCTACATCATAGTATAATTTCTGAGTTGTAAAATGAATTCCACAACCTCCCAGCTGTAGGTATGAACAGGTAACATTTTATTCAAGTCACACAGGTGAGTTAGTAGTTACCTGTCCATACTGCAGGTGCTCACTCATCAAACTTCATTACCTTGTCCATCTTATATTATTTGTTCTCGGGCACAACCACCATAAATGTCATATGTTACCTCTAGTCTAACACATGCTGGAAATAGGTCAACTTCAATCTGCCGGAGAAGAGGATTGAGCACCTCACAATTACTGATAATAAGAGAGGAAGAATTGTGGTCTTTCATTATGCTCCCTCCACCGATCATCCAATTACGGACACAAAGCATTTGTAATTTTTCTGCTTACTGTTGCCTTTACTTTTTCTTTCAGGTATTTGCAATACGACTTTATATCCGTAATGTAATATATTGATATTGAAACAGTTTATTTAGCCAGGAAAATACAGATACAGAGTGGATAATAATAACAATACTGACATGGCTGAGCCAGTTGAGAGGCTTTGTTCTCTTAGTGGCACCTTGATATAAACAGTACTGTATATTTATCTCAAGTAAGTATTTTGTAACATTTAGTATCATCTGGAATAGTACATGTAACATGTACAGGGCAACCCAATAACAGCATATTATACAAGGTAAGTCAACAGCATAGTAAGATACAGGGTAAAGAGTTTCTTACAAAATATTAAACTTCTTATCCTATCTACAGTATCTCGTTCCCTCTCCCAGGGCCAACCCCCCAAAGTTACCTCCTTTTGGACACTTCTGGGGTACAGGCGCATCTCTGCCAAATTTCAGTTTTTTTTCTTCAACTCTGTAGCCAAGCACATGTATATATGTATGTATGTATGTATGTATGTACAGGTATGTATGTATGTGGTGTATTGGTTATCATGCTCGCCTCCCAAACTTGATTCCTGGGAAGGGTGAAACAATGGACAAGTTTCTTTACGCCATTTTTCTCTGTCTACCCAGCAATAATTGGGAACCTGGATGTTAATCGATTTGCTGATGGTGTTCCGGGGTAATGGTTAGCCAGTGCAGTTGGCGAGTTGTCCGGTCTTCTAAAACTATTCCTTGACACTGGGTCATGCAACTCGTTAACTTAGGGTATGGTTGTTGTGTTGGCTACAGCTTCTACACTTTATACAAATTCACGTCGAGGTGGCCCTAGGTCCGGCCATCCTAGTACACGAGGGGCAACCATTGTATGTATGTATGTATGTATGTATGTATGTATGTAGTCTATTTTCGTGAGTAACTATTTTTTCATTTGATTAGTGGTTGTGCACCTGTGTAAGTGTGTATATAAGATACACATATTTAGTTGTGATAATTAGGACGAATTACAGGCAAACAGACGAAGAACAATTAAGGAATTGTTTCTGGCTCTGAGACAAGTAATGCTACGTCATCTTTGTCTTCCAACAGCGTGTAGGTGTATCTGGTTGACGCTCACAACATTAGTACGGTACACTTATCCTTATCCCTGGCGGCGGTGGTTCACTAAACACAACACCGCTCTCAGAGTCTTCCCTTCCTCTATGAATCTGCAGGAATCTGTGGAAGAAGTCTTCGGTCTTTAAATATTATGAACATTATATGACACATTTCCGTGATAGCCGAGACTTCTCTTCATTTTTTGAATGAGAAACATTTCCGTGTCGGGGGAAGGTAATTCTTGCTTCCTTCATCAGGTGAGATTGAAGATGGTCTGCGGGACACAGAGATCTTTCCTCACATTTCATAACAGTAGCGAGGTTGGGAGGTTTTATTCCCCCCTCGAGACCTGCACCACAATATACGGCGACGACCTCCTGGAGAAATATTACACTCAAGTATGAGGAGCGAGCCATTATGGTGGTGACGGTGAGGGCTGCCTCCGTCACTACTTCCTCTCCTCTCTTGCACTCGGGTTAGTTTTGCTCGAGGAAGAAATCGAAGCTGATTATACAGTTCTTATATAATTTTTGCATAAAAATATATTGTAGCTTAGTTACGCGATTTCGCCCGGTTGGAGGGACGGGAGATAGTACTCGACTATCCCCTAGCCTAGAGCCTTATGCCATTCGCACCTGCCTACCCAATTTCAGCTTACTATCTTCAAGACTGTGGAAATACATAAGGAACGAACATACAGACACACACACGCACACACACACGTATACGCACACGTAAGCACACGCACACACGCACGCACACTACACTGTACCACTACACTGAAGTTCCACGGATATGGTATGATCTCCCGTCTCTACTGTTATCCAACGTCACTTCCCTAGCTAACAAGTTCGACGAGCTGGCAACTACAGTCAGGTCAGCCGCCGCGAGCGTCGTTGCCATATGTGAGGCTTGGCAAATTGTGCCTGAAACGTGTCATATTGAGGGATATCAACTCTTTAATCACCTTCGTTCACATAAACGCGGTGGGGGCGTTGCCCTCTTCTGTCAAGATGACCTACGCCCGTCACGCCTGGATGTTCAAGTCCCAACAGATGTGGAAGCATTATGGGTACGTGTTGTGCCACCAGCCCACCCGCGCCACACTGCTTCCATCATAATCTGTGTGGCATACCATCCGCCTCGCTCACCCACCAGAGACACTCTTATCAATCATCTCATCACCACCTCAGACCACCTCAGAGTTAGGTACCCATGTGCCAAGTTAGTATTATGTGGGGATTATAATGAAATTGACACCACTGATATCCAGGACCAGCTATCACTATCACAAGTTGTGACCTTCCCCACACACGGTCAAAATACCCTTGACCTTATCTTAACTGACTTAGCGGACCAGTACCAACCACCTCAACCAATGCCTCCTATCGGGTGTAGCACACACTTATCAGTGCTCTGGTCCCCAGCTGCCACTCCCACTCAAGTACAGAGACCCTACATCAAGACCTACAGGCCGATTACTGACTCTGCAGTGCGCCTCTTCGGGCAGTGGATAGTTCACCATCCCTGGACTGAAGTACTTAGCGTGGATGACGTAGAAACCAAATGGATAAATTATACCAACACCACCACGGAAGCTCACCACCACTTCTTCCCCGAGAAGTCCGTCAGATCTCACCCAGCTGACTTGCCCTGGATCACACCTCGGATCAAAAGACTTATGCAACAGAGAGACAGAGCCTTTCATCTCAATGACCACATCCGCTACAGGTCCCTTCGCAACCGAGTCATCCGCGAAATACGCACTGCAAAGAAGTCCCACTACCCAACCAAATTACAACACCTGAAGCAGACCAACATCAGTCAATGGTATGGTAAGCTTAAAGAACTCTGTGGACTAAACAATAAGACACACCCCCTCCCCTTCCTTAGCCATCTCACTAATGTTGACGCAGCTGAGCAAACAAATAACCATTTCGCTACTATATGCCAGACGCTCCCCCGGCTTGACACAACCACTCTCCCTGCTTACCTACCAGCCCCCCTTCCCACTGACTTAGTCGAAGAATTTGAAGTAGCAAAACACCTGGACAAACTAAAATTAAAACGCACTACCACCCCCATTGACTTACCAATGAAACTCTTCAAGGAGTTCTCCCCGGAGCTTGCTAAACCCCTATGCTCCATCATCAATGCTTCTCTCAGTCAAGCCAGATGCCCAGCTGACTGGAAGACCTCTTATGTATCACCAGTGCCCAAGTCAACCAGCCCACAATCCTTAAATCAGCTACGACCTATTGCAATCACCCCAATACACACTGACCCTTTCGACTCTCACTGACCATCACCACGACCTCATCTGCAAATTTGGTAAGAAGCTTCTACACCATCCTCGACACGGGCTCCTACTACCACCTGAGATCCCTAGCCCGAGAATTGCTGTTCGACACCACAACCGCATCCAGCCCATACGTGCACGAACTGATCGCTATAAGAACAGCCCAGTCCCAACCATTGTAAAAATTATCAATAACTTGTAATAAACCAGTGTATTCACTCCCACTACACACTACTCCTTGCACTGTCACTATGTTGAAATGCACTGTAGTTTGAGCTTTTCCCCATCTAGTTATTATATATCTTATTTGTATCACTTATGTTACTTGTATATTATTTGTAATTCGAAACCCATTCCCCAAATATGTAACTGTATATTTTCAGCCTTCTGGCTGCCAAGCTCTTTCAGTAAACCGTTAATTATTATTATTATTATTATTATTATTATTATTATTATTATTATTATTATTATTATTATTATTACAAACAATGTATTTTATAGATATATATTAATGGGTTTGTTTGTGATCACTGTTGGCCCGTGTGTCATTGTTAGTCAAGGTCTTATCTGTTCACTACTACGGCTGAGTTTACCAAAAACTAAATAAAAAAAATAACGATGCACAGCATTAATCTGGAGGTGAAATAACTCGTCATTTTATAGATTTTCTATCAAAGTTTACTCAAGATGGCGCTGGTTCGTTACTTTTAAAATAACACAAATACTTTCTAAAACTCAAAACTATCTATGAACAATAATATAGTGTCGCTGTTGTGCACCACTACTTGTTAAACAACAGCTCAGGTTACCTTGTGTGTGGATGGCAACTCAGCCACCGAGCAACATGGAGCTGTGATGAAGCAGCAGCAGCAGCAGCAGCAGCAACGGCACTAATATAACTTTACTTGTGTCAGTCATAACACTGGTCTACCATTCAGCTGCAGTTCCTGGTCACCACAATATTAACACTGTGTCATGAGGCTCCTTTTAATTAAAGTCGACTCACTAAAGTACTGTTCACATTCACGCGATATTCATGTGTGTCGACTTTAATATACTGTATTGCCAAATTCTCCCGTTTTGCCCCATTTAGCCAGAACTAACGAACGATACTCTTTCTGAAAAAGAACGCCATGCTATTCTTTTACCACCAAAACAGAAGGGCAAATATAGTTTATTATTAACAAACGTTTTCATACAGTCGTTGTAAATTAAGCATCAGTGCAATAAAAAAAGTCATAACAGTGGAACACTGTACAAACTTTTAGACTGCAACTTTTGTTCTTCACGTTTCCGAAAAATACGCCGGGCTTTTTTTTTTCAATTTTGTTTCGGTACACTAGATGATATCTGTTGGTTCATTTAGTTTTATTTCGTTTAGGTTTTTATTTTCTCTCTCTATTTCTTCTTTCGTCACGATACAAAACGGATACATGGAGACAACTGCTGTGTTTTAACAACTAAATTCTAGAGGGAGGACGACCACTCAAAAGTAATTAAAGAAACAAAAAGTTCTCCATTACGAACCAGAAAAATAACAAGATAACATTCTTCTCACTTAACAACAAACTGGTAAAGTGAAAAGACAAACACATTAAGTCTACGATTTTATGAAGACAAAAATGGATGATATTTATGGTATACAAGTGGACGGTGATGTACTGTAGTGTACGTAGGTGTTAAAAACCCAAGTCACATACACGTTTGGTGGTCCACATGAGGAAAGGATTGATATACTATGGCAAGAGACAATATAGAATCTAGTTAACAATCTATTAAAACAATATAAGGCGTGAACAAGGTCCTGGTAATGATAACGAGGAGCATGGCAAACAAGACCCAAGAAATATTCCTATATCGTGCAATACCTTCGTCAGGACTCACAGTATACAGTACAGGTCTGGTCATGCCTGGTTTGAGAAATAAATCAGTTGAGAGCAGTGTGGATAATCCTCAGTGAGACAGGAAATATGAATATACCAATAAACTTTGTTGGTTCTAAAACACTATGTTAAATATCTTCAAATTAATAACAATGTTCAAAAAAAATTTCCTTAAAAATAAAGTATATTTAATAATATTCCCTTAAATAATCTAAAAACATGAAACAGCATAAATAAACTCTACAAGACAATGTTGCATAAATAATTTATCATACAATTTATCGCGTGTATATATATTTTTTATAAATGTGTCGTGCGTCTACTATTGACGTCTATACGAGTTTGAAGTAAATAGTTGTTTGTTGCCTTATCGTGTATTCTATGGTGGTGATGATAAACAACATTAACTCAGTATCCTTCAGCTTTTCTCAAGGAGTTTTATTCAATAAATCTGTTGTTCCTCGTTATTCAGTCCCTTATTTTATCTCCAGTAATCCCTCCTTAAAGATCACCGGCCTTAATATGACTTTGTCTGGTGCATCTTGGTGTGGTTCATTATTTATAGTAACCTGACCTCTGCTTCCCCACGCTGTCTCTCTTAAAACACTTGCCTTTTGAACATCCTCATGCTTGTACATCCCCACTCACGAACTATTGACCATTACATTAGTCTCTACATCCTCACACACTAACTATTGACCATTATATTAGTCTCTGCGTCCTCACACACTAACTATTGACCATTATATTAGTCTCTACATCCTCACACACTAACTATTGACCATTATATTATTCTCAACATCCTCACACACTGACTATTGACCATTATATTAGTCCCTACATCCTCACACACTAACTATTGACCATTATATTAGTCTCTACATCCTCACACACTAACTATTGACCATTATATTATTCTCAACATCCTCACACACTGACTATTGACCATTATATTAGTCCCTACATCCTCACACACTAACTATTGACCATTATATTAGTCTCTACATCCTCACACACTAACTATTGGACCATTATATTAGTCTCTACATCCTCACACACTAACTATTGGACCATTATATTATTCTCAACATCCTCACACACTGACTATTGACCATTATATTAGTCTCTACATCCTCACACCAGTGTCCTCTACCTCCTCACAGACGTAGTAGTTACCTCTGCCCTGGTCACTAACCAGCACCACTCTATACGCTCACACACTCACCAATCTGCACCATATTGCCTTCTTCGTCTTGGAAGCTAATTACTTCCTTGGTAGATTTATGTGAAGAAAATTCCTAAACTTAAGGAGGAAAAAGAGTGAGGTGTGATGAGCCGGCAGACGTGTTAATGGGGAAACTCATGAGGCTTGTCATGGCGGGCAGCCGAGCCGGTTTATCCCTGGACTCCTGCTGCCCGTAAGTTACTGAATACATAGAATTATCTTATATTATGGGTAGGAAACTCCGCCTGATAATTGAATGAATACCGGAAGTTTACAGTGTTTAGGCATCAAAATATATTTAATGGATCGTTGCTGCCGTCATTATAGTAAAAAAATAATGTGACCTGCGTGATGGGGGTCATAGTGGTTCACTTTGGTAATTTGGCCTCAAGGTTAACGAGGCTCCTTCCTTCATTGTCTCTTACCTGCTAAACTCTGTTACCCCATGATGAGTCTCACCTGCTGACCTATGTTACCCCATGATGAGTCTCACCTACTGACCTCTGTTACCCCATGATGAGTCTCACCTGCTGACCTATGTTTCCCATGATGAGTCTCACCTGCTGAACTCGGTTACCCTCCCTCCATGATGAGTCGATGAGTCTCACCTGCTGACCTCTGTTACCCTTCCCCTGATGAGTCTCACCTGCTGACCTCTGATACACTCCCCCATGATGACTCTTGAAGTTGTTTGGACATACTTCCTAGCCCCCATAAGTCCCTGTTCACCTAGCAGTAAAGTAGGTACCTGTTGCTTAAGTCGAAAGTTGCGAATTCGTATTCAGGGACAAGTTGTTGGAGCTTCCAATAACTTGATGACATAAGCA
>CAUDMG010001055.1:0-15051 GCA_958450375.1 Homarus gammarus
CTTGAATAAAGACGAAAGCTAAGGTGCTCCGTTGTTTCCTTTTTCCCGTGTGATTTTATCAAGATTTATCTTATCCACGTTTTCATTGTGGATCTACATGAAATATATATATATATATATATATATATATATATATACGGGAATAACAGTGCAAAAGTTATAAGTAATAAATAACACAGGACAACAAATTTTTTATAATTCCCAGTTGCATGAGATTTCTTTACTGTTTCTTACCATTTTTTATCTGCTGATTTCATATTTGAAACCAGTTTTGTTCTGCATGCTCCAGTTTTCATGAAATTTGAGGTTTTACATTCTAGCCGTTTGCGGTCAAATTAATTAATTACACGATTATGGTATCAATAGGGAGATATAATTTTGTCTGTTTTTTCTTTCAGATTTGGTCATGGCTACAAAGAGAAATCAATGTGTGAACAAACCTGATGCCTTCTGTTATATTTGTGGATACTTCACGCTTATTCGTCAGAGGCGCAATATAACATCGTTTGTGAGGCGCGGCTATAAAGCGTACTTCGGACTTACTCTTGGCGACCAAGACAAAAAATGGGCTCCACATGCTGTGTGTCATAACTGCGAAGAAATGCTGCGTGACTGGACAAAAGGAAAACGTAAGGGCTTACCGTTCGGAATTCCCATGACCTGGCGAGAACCGAAGGACCACACAACTGACTGCTATTTTTGTCTGATCAATACGAAGGGTGTTGGCAAGAAAAACAGACATAAAATATTGTATCCTAGTATCCCTTCAGCAATTCGACCTACTTTGCACTCTGATGAGCTACCAGTTCCAGTTTTTAATGGGTTGTCTCCAGCTGAAGAGGAGGGAAGCGACAAAGACCAAGAGAGTGAACATGAAACTCAAGAAATACTTGCAGATTCCGACGATTCTTCTGATGGTACACCAGAGTCATCAACCCCTCAGAAGTTTAGTCAGCCAGAGCTGAATGACCTTGTGCGTGATTTGGGTCTCTCCAAAAATGCAGCAGAAGTTCTAGCTTCTAGGTTGCAAGAAAAGGCTCTACTGAACCAGACCACAAAAGTTTCAGACTTCAGAAAGCGGGAACAGGATTTTGTGCCATTCTTTACAGAGGAGAATAAGTTTGTTTACTGTCATAATATCCCGGGTCTTCTCCAGGAATTAGGGATTCCATTGTATAGTCCAAATGACTGGCGATTATTTCTAGATAGTTGTAAGCGTAGCCTGAAGTGTGTGCTACTACATAATGGTAATGTCTATGCAGCTGTTCCAGTGGGTCATTCTGTGTGCTTACGAGAGGAGTATAATGACATTAAAACTGTGATTCACCTGCTAAAATACCATGAGCACAACTGGACAATTTGTGTTGACCTCAAAATGGTGAACTTCCTTCTTGGCCAACAAAGAGAATTTACAAAGTATCCCTGCTTTCTTTGCATGTGGGACAGCCGAGCTAGAGACAGGCATTGGAACCTGAAGGAGTGGCCCTTACGTGAGAATCTGGAAGCTGGTATGCCAAACATTGTCAATGATCCAATCGTCAGTCGAGAAAAGATCATATTTCCTCCTCTCCATATCAAGCTGGGCCTGATGAAACAGTTTGTCAGAGCATTAAATACTGATGGTGAATGCTTCCAACACATAGTCTCTGCTCACCCTGCTTTGTCATTTGAGAAGATAAAGGCAGGTGTGTTTGATGGACCACAAATTCGTGCACTTGTACGTGATCAAGACTTTGTCAGAAAGATGGACGACAAGGAAAGGGGTGCATGGCTTTCATTTGTGGCGGTAATGGAAAACTTTCTTGGTAATAAAAAGGCTGACAACTATGAAACCCTTGTAGCAACCATGTTGTCAGCCTTTCATGACCTTGGATGCAATATGAGTGTCAAACTCCATTTCCTATATAGTCATCTTGATAGATTCCCTGAGAACCTAGGGGCAGTAAGTGACGAGCAAGGCGAGCGGTTTCATCAGGATCTCAAGACCATGGAAGACCGCTACCAAGGGAGATGGGACAAACATATGATGGCAGACTACTGCTGGAGCATTAAACGAGAGTGCCCTGAGACATTTCACAAACGCAAGAGCTTCAAGCGCAAATTCCTACCTGGCTAAAATGTGATTGGGCTTTGTCTCCTCATAGTAACAAATTTCTTACCTAACAATGAGTTTTATACAAATTTCAACCTTTGTTTTAGATGGAACATGTTTCAAATTGTGTTGTTGAATAAATTTAGAATATGTAATATTTTATTGTTTATTACCCAGCTAATTTAATGACAGTTTAATGACATATTTTTCAAGATAGACGACGAGGTCAATATGACGAAGACGAAATTTTGAAATTTCAAAATACCTTGATTGCAAAAAAACTAGAGCTTACAGAAAGAAACTAACTTCAGATATGAGATCAGCACACCCAAATTAGGTAGAATCAAGTGTTTATAGCAATGCAACAAAAACTTTGTTGACCAGTGTAATTAATGGAATCGACGAAGTATTAGTGTTTTAATGACCCAAATTATATATAATATGTTTGTCATCAAGTTATTGTTGCTCTTGCTCCATGTTCTTAGTTGGTATTAAAGGAACAAGTTTGTACCTTTTTTGTAATTATAAAGTACAAGATGATTCACAGCTATACTGTAGGGTAGCTACTTTTATATTAGGATATTAAATTGTAAGGCAATAAAATGGCGGCGAAGGTGTGGCTATTGGGGGAGGCTGGAGGCCACGTTTTTCGTAGTAGTAGCAGTAGTAGTAGTAGTATTGTTGTAATATTGTTATAACCTTTTATTCAGGATTAGCCCACCTGGGCACAGGTTAATGACGAACATCAGGGCCTGGGGGCGAAAATACACTACTACTACTACTACTACTACTACTACTACTACTACTAATAATAATAATAATAATAATAATAATAAAGGACCATAAATAAATACAAAAATT
Source organism: Homarus gammarus (assembly GCA_958450375.1). Classification (NCBI taxonomy): domain Eukaryota; kingdom Metazoa; phylum Arthropoda; class Malacostraca; order Decapoda; family Nephropidae; genus Homarus; species Homarus gammarus. The sequence continues at coordinate 2,954 of CAUDMG010001055.1, forward strand.
AAAAAAAAGAAGATTAATAGTGAGAAACGATATATGTATGTTGTGTTGTCAAAGTAAGAGAAACAATTGTGTGTAAATAAGACAGAAAGTCAGGTCAGTAACCTCGGAATTACCACAATTTTTGTGATGCCATATGGCAGCAGGGTCTACCATTAGACAACACATTATGCTTCCAAAATCTTCCCAGGCGGTAGTACCTCCCTGTTTGGTAGCTGCCTACTGCCTACTACCTCGTCTGATATACCACGAGGAGCGTTATGTATACCCTCTGTCTGTCTTCCATTATTCCTCTAGTATAATATTCAGTTGTATAATAAATATCTACGTACACGAAAGTAAACATAAACTGATGGTGTGTCTGTGTGTAAGATGATAGTGAGCGGCGCCAAGATTTTCCCTCCAGATGTCAAGTGGTATTTAGGGAAGGTATTTGGCCAAAGGAAACGCCCAAGTTAAGTAATGACGTTTACCTCAGTTACCACTCTGAGTGTGTGTGTGTGTGTGTGTTGACAGATGTTGGCAACATTTTGGTTACATGTAGTACGTATGAGTTTGATCAGTAAGAGTATAACATCCATGTCACTGGTCTACTCCACCTCCCTGAACTCCCTCACCCACACATCCTAACTCCACCTCCCTGGCCTCCCTCACCCCCACATCCCAACTCCACCTCCCTGACTTCCTCACCCACACATCCCAACCCCATTTCCCTGACTTCCTCACCCACACATCCCAACTCCACCTCCCTGACCTTCCACATGCCTCCACCTCACTGGCCTCCCACATCCCTCCACCTCCCTGGCCTCCCACATGCCTCCACCTCCCTGGCCTCCCACATATCTCCACCCTGACAACAGCTGGCAGCTTCCACGTCGAAGAACAAACTAATAAAAAGTCAGTTTGATAATCTGGCCAATAACAAACCTTCCCAGTCGACCACAAGAGTTACAATAACTTATATCCGTCAACTGTGTGTATGTATATATATATATATATATATGTATATATATATATATATATATATATATATATATATATATATATATATATATATATATATATATATGCAAGTAAATCACTGTAGGTGCGCGTGATCTAGGTATATGCTGATAACCACCAGGAAAGAAGAAAACACGAAGTTCCCAAGCGCTTTCGTGTAATTCACATCTTCAGGGGTGAGTACAGACCCCTGAAGATGTGAATTACACGAAAGCGCTTGGGAACTTCGTGTTTTCTTCTTTCCTGGTGGTTATCAGCATATATATATAAATATATATATATATCTATATATATCTATATATATATATATATATATACATATATATATATATATATATATATATTATATGAAAATCCACAATGAAAACGTGGATAAGATAAATCTTGATAAAATCACACGGGAAAATGGAAACAACGGAGTACCTTAGCTTTCGTCTTTATTCAAGACATCTTCAGAGGCAACTGGATTACATGGACAGAGAGGGGCTTAAATATACAGGGTGACCTAAAAACATGAGGTCAGGTCAAAATGATGACATCCACTAATCCCCACACCAACACACACGTAGAGGAGCTTAAAAGAAGGGTGGTGACGTGACTAGTCAAGTCAGGTCAGAAAAAAGGGGACCCACAAAATAACTATCATACATCTAGATCAAAGGTTTTTATAGCATCATTTTGACCTGACTTCATGTTTTTAGGTCACCCTGTATATTTAAGCCTCTCTCTGTCCATGTAATCCAGTTGCCTCTGAAGATGTCTTGAATAAAGACGAAAGCTAAGGTACTCCGTTGTTTCCACTTTCCCGTGTGATTTTATCAAGATATATATATATATATATATATATATATATATATATATATATATATATATATATATATATATATATATATATATATATATATATCTTGATAAAATCACACAGAGAAAAGGAAACAATGGATCACCTAAGCTTTCGTCTTTATTCATAACGGATCTAAAAAAAATAGCTTATAAAACCTTTCCCGACGTAGAAGCTGAAACGAACTTCAGTCTGGGACGTAAACGCAAAGTGCAGGTCCTTCACACTTTCGGGGACATGAACGTTATATATTCCTATGTCTTCGCGGAGTGATACATGTGTCATCAATCACTTGACACCTACAACAACAGTATAGTACAAGTAGGACATGAGAGCGACGCACGATGTTATTGACCGCTTGGGAGGCGACATTGTGCTGGGTTTGTGAGACTCTTCCTTGTTGATATTCCCTACAAGGTAAATGTTGATCGCCAACTCCTGAAGCCAAACTCCTGCAGGAAGTGACTCTCCTCCTTCTCCTCCTCTAGTTTAATTTACCAAGTTGATGTGCAGAGTTTCCTGTGACGAAACTTTACTTGGTGAATTTGGTGATGGTGTTTACTGGTGATGAGATGATGTTGTTGGTGTTGGCCAATGGTGATGTTAAGTGTTTGTGTTGACTCGTGCTCTGGTAGTGTCGATGTTGTTTGTGATGGTGATTATGGTGCTGGTGTTCAATTATGGTATTTTTGTTATTGTTCAATTGAAAAGTGTTCAATAGTTATCCAGTGCAACATGAAGGATGTTCTTATCTCTCTCTTTCAACAGTGACTCGTTTGTTGATGATGGTAAGAGGTGGGGAGACATTACGACTATTTTGAGGACATTAATCAAAACATGATGAACAACATATACAACAGTAACAAAACATCGGGTTTCATATACACGTGACGCGCAGGAAAAACCTTCATCAAGGAATATCTGTGAAAGTAGAACCTCATCACTGAACGACGTACAGGAAGGGAGGTAAGGGGAGAGGTAATCTAGAATGGAGAGCCAGAATGTTGATAAAACGTAGAGGTTTAGATTGGATTTTGTCCATGAAAGCTTTATAAGGCAGACTTGGACGCGAGTCATCAAATTTGGGTACAACAATATTCAGTGCATTGATGGACATCCTTTTAGTAATGGGTGAACAGATGACACGGTAGGGAGCGAGGGGGAGAAACACAGTATATATTTTAACCAACAAGCTCAAGCTAGAACACAGATATAATGACAGAATGTATTGGTGTATTGCGTAATAGGAGTGTTACTGGACGGGTCGAGATAAAGAAAGTTGATTTAGTTTGCCAGCATTGTTTAATTAGTGTGTGAAGGTGTTGACTTGTTGTCATTACCACCTGCGACACCAGTCATCACCACCACCAGTCACCACTACCACCAGCAGTGATGCACTCCTCACCATACAGTGAAACTCGACGGAGAGAATGACGTAGTGTCGCTGCCAGCCTGCCCTTTCGTCAACTTGGGTATGCCAGGCGCAGATATGTCCCCAGCTGGGATCCTGTCATCATTGTTCCAGCCAGGCCGCCAGCCCGACGACACCATCTGGTGGATTGCTGGTACCACAGTCATCGGGTTAGAAGCAAATATCTAGGGACGACGGAGCCGACTCGGTGCCTCTCTTTGACCCAGAGGCCTTGCTTTTATTGGTTGAGTAGGAAGGGGCTGACCTTAATTGTGTTGGTCCGAAGTCACCGTGTTGGCTACAGTCAGCGTTTGCAACGTCCAAACTAATTGTGAACGACAGCTGCTAGAAGCAAGGAGGCGGAGAGAAGTGAGAAGTTGATGTCTCAGAGGAGTGACACATACTGTCCTGGAAAACCCCTGTACCGTTGGTAACTCTATTAAGGATCCATCCCATAAGCACCTACCCATGTAGATGTGTCATGCCGAACCTGATGGAGTGACGGAAGCGTGAAACGGTGCAACCTAACAGTTCACGGAGGTGTTTGTGCGGATGGGATGGTGGTCACTGTGATGCTGTATGTCCTGATCGGAGTTGGAGGAGAAGATTCTTGTGGAGTTGTTGAGAAGAGAGGAGAGGATCCTATGCCCTGTGGGAAAGACATTCCCGGTGTAGAAAATTGACTAGCTGGTCCCCCCACTATTGGAAAAGCTCCCGTTCCCATTATGAGTTCTGAAACTAAGCCGCCCAATAAGCACCGCCATTGTGGAGTGAGGCTATGCCGCCGAAATTAGTACCAGGGAAGAGGAACAATCGATGGTCAATACGAGTAACTCGGGCAATTAGTACGTAGTGGATAATGTAGTCAAGAAACTCCACGTCTCCAGAAACAATTTGTTCACTCATAGTACTGTAGATGGAAGCTGAAAGTTATTGAACAGTAGCAAGTGTCTGTGGGCGACCTGCCATCTGCAAATGTTAACTCTGTATCTCTGCCAGCTGCCAGATGTACCATCATCAACTGTGAGATGAGAGACCAGCTGAACAACAGAAAATAAGATATATAAAGTGTGTGTGTGTGAGATAAGATCCCTGGTATACCACAATATGTAATGAAAAAAATGTGAAGTTATCTGATAATGAAAACCAGAATTTTTAAGTAATTAAGATAAGAAGTGAAGAAAATCTGTTATGAGAAGTTCTGTAAATTGTCTTTGAAAAGTAATATATTGAAATGTTAGTCATTCTGAAAATAAATGTTGAAGATTCAGTAAGAGCTGAAAAAATTATTTTTAATAAAAACCAAAGAGAGAGAAATGAAGAAAAAATCCATCTTCTAAATACATTCATTTGTGCATGACTAGTAATTAAGCTTTTTGTTTTTCATATGAGTGATTTTATTATAAATAATTTTCATTAACTTGAAACCTCATTGATTTTATCTTTATTTTGAGTTGATACCTGATTGATTTTAATTTTTATTAGAGCATTTTGATTTACCGTTAGTCATGATTTTTATTTTAGAGTGCTTTCATTACTGATTTATTTATATTGAATTTACCCATCATTTTAGTGCTTATGATTTTGTGTGATTCAGATTTGACATCTTTATTATGTTTATTTTCAACAATTTCTAGTTTATTACCTTACAGACTAAGAGCAGTTTAATATTTTTTAACATTTACAAGAATTTAGTTTCTTTGCATTTGCGATATCTAGCAAATTACAGTTTGATGTGTACATATTAAGAAACGTGTTTTATATTATCAATATGATATGCTAATTAATTTTAGATATTCCTAGCTAGGATTAGGAATGAAAATTTCAGAATTATTTTGTCAACATCTCACAATTTTTCATATAAACGACCAGGAGGAGTATTGTAACAATGTCATGAGCGTTTCTCGCCTGCGTGTTTCCCGCCAAGCGTGAGCCAATAGCAGTGACCTGTGAGGGTGAGTGCCTTTGGCCTGAACCAATACAATAACCTGTGAGACGGGACGCCATGAAGAGGTGGCGCCCCTTGTGGATGCCTGTGTTTGAAAAAGACAGTCTGGTTTTGGAGAGAGAGCAGTATGGGTGTGTGTGTCGTCTTACCCCATGGCGGGATCTATTTGTGTGTGTACTTTTAAGGTTTTATCTATTTCACGAAATGTATTGTGATTCAAGTGACCCTGGTTAGCTAGCTAGGAAGATAGGTTAATGTTTTGAAAGTGTAACTGTTCATTTTGAGTAACGTCGTTAATAAACGAAGAACCGTTATGATTAGTTCTCAATTCCCTTGTATATGGAGTAGCGTATTATCCTTTCTAAGTCTTTGGTGTATGCTGTAATACAGTGAGCCATTAGAAATAACATAACCTATCATAGGTTAACTCTATTCCACAGTTATCTTCATCTCCCTCTTTCACCCCTCATATCAGATTACCCTCCGGTGTGAAGGCCTACTGTAGGCCTCACCACTACCCATAATCTCCCCTCGCCCCCTACATTCCTTAACACCACTCCCCTCAAACATAAACAAGTCTCCCTCTCTCTCTCCACCGCTAACCTTCCCTATCTCACGAGTATAAAAGTATAGCAGAGAATCAAATACAAGAAAAGAGAATTAAAGAATAAAAAGGAGTAAAAGTAAGCAAATAAACAGAAAGACAAAGTAAGTAAAAGAGTAAAAATAAATTAATGATAAATAAATAAATATAAATAAATAATAAAAACAAAAGATAAATAAAACCATATTATTATTACAACCACCACTCATCACCAACTGCAGTCATCACTGTGGTGGGATGAAATCCTAGACAAGGTTCTTCAAACTCCAGAGCACGAGCAGTAGATATATTCAATAAGTGGTACAAGACTTGGCGTGATAGCCGACCGATACAGAAGCGGGAACTAGGGACCCCGGGCCGTGTGTAGGCCGAGGCTGATCTGAGGCAAGTTGTCTAGCTGGGCAAGGAGAGTTGCTAGACATCACTAGGACAATAAATGAGGTCTTCTAATTACTCGACTAGCGCGGTACAGACATAGTATATCGGGACATAGTGAGTGAACATAGGCATTAGACATAAGCATAGATATCAGACATGCTATGATAATATGGTAATACAGACATGTGAATAAATGGTATAATGAATGGTAACAGAGTCCTGCCGTCAGGCGTGTTCACATATCTTGGTACCCACATATCTATACACCTCCCTCCCCCTTTACGCTCGTAGTGCAATCTCGAGCGGCTATGGACTCTTTTTCATGAGTCGGGGGGAGCGGCGAGGGACGATGGGGGGATCAACTGACGACCTTCGTTCCTGGTCTGGGCAAGGGGACACAGGGGACGGGGAGGAAGGTTCGTCACTAGAGGATGGCACTGGGCGGAGATGGCGTCTGTTTCGCCACCACACACGACCACTGGGGAGGCGGACTTGGTACGAACGAGACTCGCCACGGCCCATGACGACCCCGACCTTGTCCCAGCGGTGTGACGTCGGGTCCTGGATTCGTACTTGCTGGCCGACGGTCAACCTGGGAAGGGGGCGGGCGTGGGCGTCATAGTGGCTTGTCACTTGGGCCATCCGGGCAGCCTCACGGCGGTCACACTCGTCCGCCTTGATCTGCCATTCATCTAAGAAGGACTGGGGGTGGGCAGGCACACAAGTACGAAGGGGGCGGCCATACAACACCTGGGCAGGAGAGCGTCCGGCAGGGGTAGGGGTGTTACGGAGTTCTAGTAGGCCCCTGTCGAACTCCTCGCAGTCCAGGTTCCCCGTTGGTGCTGTCTTGAGGATGAGGTATTTTACGGACTTTACCGCTGCCTCAGCGTGGCCATTCGCCTGCGGGTAATGAGGGGAGGTGACGATGTGGTGGACGCCCCAGCGTTCGGCGAAGCTCTTGAACTCGTGGCTATTGAACGGGGGCCCACCGTCGGTTCGGAGGCGGAGAGGCACTCCGACTTCCCGGAAGAAGCAACAAAACATCCGGATGACCCTGGAAGAGGTGGTGTCCCGACCACAGGGAACTACCACGGGCCATCCAGAGAGCCTGTCGGCGACCACCAGGAAAGACTTTCCGGCCACATTAAAGAAGTCGGCGGACACGGATTCAAAGGGCCGCTTTGGGAGGTCATTGCACAGGTACGGCTCTTGTTGCTGGCTGGGCTGGAGTTGCTGGCAAGGCTCACAGGCCTCAACCGTGCTCCTAATATCGGCGTCAATACCAGGCCAGAAGACGGTCTGACGGGCTCTGCGCCTGGTGGCTTCAACGCCGCGGTGGCTGTCGTGGAGGCGGGATAAGGTGCGCCGGCGGAGGGCAGCGGGGACGACGATCCTGGGGCCGTACAACACCAGCTCTCCGTCCGCATAGAGGCTATCCCTTAGCTTCCAGAAGGGGAGGGCGGAGGCGTGAATGTTGTAGCGGTTGGTGGGGAATCCAGTGGAGACGTAATCGAGGAGTTGGACGTATGCCGGGTCTTGAGCGGCGGCGATGCGGAGCTCCTGGAGAGTCCTATCGTCTTCGATGGGGGGCGTCGTCGTCATCTTGTCAGCAAGAGAAGTGGCTGTGTGTGTCACTAAAGACCGAACGTGAGCCGCGGCCGTGGTACAGTCGACTTCATCTTCAGGTGTGGGGCGACTAACAGGGGCTCGGGAGAGGGCGTCTGGTATGCACAGAAGTTTCCCGGCGCGCCACACAGCTGTAAAGACGTAAGGGGCGGTCTTCTCTTTGAGACGTTGGAGGCGAGGATTTTCGATGGCGTCCAACGTGTAGTGATTGAGGATGGGTATGAGCGGGCGATGGTCCGTCATGAGGGTGAAGTGCCCAAGGCCGAACAAGTAAAGGCGGCACTTGGCCATAGCCCAGGCGACTGCCAGCATCTCTAGTTCGATGGTGGCGTATCTGGTCTCCGTGTCCGTCAGAAACCTGGAGCCACACTGAACTAAGCGCAGTCTACCCTGGCCGTGATCTTGAAGGAGGGCATATCCGAGGCCGTATAGACGGGAGGCGTCGGTCTGGAGGACCACTGGTAAGGACGGGTCGAAGGGTGCCAAGGCTGGTGGTGACAGCAACGCCTTCTTAACATTCCTGAACGCTAGGTCGTGGTCAGGAGTCCAGAGGAAGGAGCGCTTGGGGCTCATGAGGGGGCGTAGAGGTTGGGCTGATGTGGCGAGTTTAGGGGAGAAGTCTGCCAGCTGATTTACCAGGCCCATAAACGAGCGGAGGTCGGTCAGGTTCGCTGGAGTAGGGAAGTCCTTGATGGCCTTGACCTTCTCCTCATCAGCTGAGATCCCCTCTGGCGAGATGTTGTAGCCGCAGTAGTTAACTTGGGAGGCGGCGACCACAAATTTATCTTTGTTCAGGGTGATACCATGGGCACGGCATCTTGTGAGCATCAGATGAACTCGGTTCAAGTGGGCCGGGAGATCATCGTCGAAGAGCAGGATGTCATCTACGACCTTCACGCAGTTGGTGACACCCTGCAGAGCCATATCCCCACGGAGGCAGTACGCATCCCCCGTTGCTGCGAAGCCCATGGGTCCGCGGCAGTGTTGGAAGCGGCCGTGGGGCGTGATGAATGTAGTGAGGTGGCGGTCTTCTTCCGCCAGGTCGACTTGCCAGTACCCGTGTAGTGCATCCGCCGTGGTAAAGAACTTTGCAGACGGGGTGACGCTGCGGACTGCTTGGATGGGCGTAGGCGATGGATGGGCGGGACGGGAGACCTGCGAGTTGAGATGGGTGAGGTCCACTGTGATGCGAACACCTACAGGCTTGGGTGCCAAGACCATAGGGTGGCACCACTCGGAGGGCTCCTCGCCGGCGTGTCTGATGATCCCCTGCTGCACCAGAGAATCGAGCTCCGCCTTCACCTTGTCCCGTAGGGCAAAGGGGATAGGCCTTGGTGTGTGGGTGGCGAAAGGCGTCGCGCCAGGCTTGAGGTGGATTCTCATCGGGGGGCCTGTCATCTTCTTGAGCGGCGTCTTCTGGAGGTCGGACTTGGAGACAAGGACGTCGCTGAACTGGCGAAGAAAGAACTCCCGGGCGGCAGCAGGTGTGGTCATGGCTGAAACAGGTATCTCTGCACACCTGTTGAGGTGTGTCACGGCGAGGATGGGCTTTGGGAACTCGGATGAGACGATGGCCAAGTCCTGACAATGACCACATGACAAGAGAGGGGTTTGGATGCCCTCGTGGACGTGGACTGTGGCAAGGCAAGACTTGGGACCGAGCTGTAATGTTGCCTTGAAGCAACCCAAAGCTGGAGACATCGGGGACCCGTCCGCTGTGAGCACGTCGTTCATGGCTGTGGGTGACAGGCTACTCCTGGGAATGTTGAGGGCGTCCAGGTGTGTTGGTCCAATCACCGTGATGTCCGCGCCCGTGTCAGGTATCATCAGGAGGTTGGAAGAGTTGGTACCGTAGGACAGGCGGACATTGACGGGCTTGGGGGACCTGTCACTCGAGGCATCATCCACGCGTCGGCATCCTTTGTTGTTCTTGGGAGACGGTGAAGAGACGGTTTGACCTGGAGATGGAGGCTTCTTGGTGGACCCGCAACACTTGGCGAAGTGTCCTTGCTTGTTGCAAGCGTTGCATGAGACCTTGTTGGCGGGACATCGAGGTGTGCGGGGCCAATGGCCTTGAAACCCGCAGTTTCGACATGTACTATCAGCCGCAGGGCACTTTCCTGGACCGTGCTGGCGCTGACAGCTTCTGCAGGATTCGGGGGAAAAAACTGGTGACTGTGACGGGGGCTGTGGAGAGGACGCCGTCTGCATCTGGCGTTGATTCCTCTTGTAGGTGGAGACGGCGTGAACTTGAGATGGCGATGAGTGTATAGCTGAGGCAGCCTCTCTTGTGGCCTCATACGACCTGCAACAGGTGACGAAGTCGGTGAGGGGAGAGGCGGCGTCAAGGGTGAGGAGTTTCTGAAGCAGGTCCTCGTCACGTACACCCATCAGCAAGATCATCTTGAGCTGGATCTCAGCACAGGTTACAGGATCGCCTGTACATAGGTCCACCTCGGCTGCTAGGTCCTTAAGTCGTGCATAGAAGTCTGAGAATGATTCCCCAGAAGCTTGTTTGCAGGATAGCAGTTCCCTGCGACGCAAAGCTTCATTGCGGAGGCCACGGAAATGACTCTGCAAGGCGTCTAAGACCTCTTTCACTGACATGGAGGAATCAGGGGGAATGGCTAGCGTGTGCTCTAGGAGGCGTTGGACTTCGAGGGAAATGCACGATCTTAATTGGATGAGTTGTTTATGAGGGGGCATTCGGTTGAGGTCAGACATGACAGCAAAGTCTTCGAAACGACGTCGCCATTGACGGTATACTTGATATGTTGCATCAGATTGAAGGGGTGGGGGGCTGGTAACTGAAGACTTGCTGTGCAGGGGTGTGCTCGGGACGGCAAGCGGTGGAGGAGGCACGGAGAGGTCGACGAGAGTTGAGACTGGAGCAGGTGGTTGAGAAGGCACTGAGGTATACCCAAGGGGGCTAGGTGACGTGTGAGGAGGCGTTGTCTGAAGGATAGATGAAGAGGCTGAAGCTGGCGAATTGGTTGTGGCAGCTGGTGAAGTCGTCCTCGTTGTCAGCAATTCCAATAGTCCCAGGAATTTGTGGGTATCAGCTTGGTGTTGTTGTTGAAGTTGAAGACGGTAAGCTGATTCCTCTGACTGTCTTGACAATTCCTCTTGACGTCTTGACAATTCCTCTTGACGTCTTGACAATTCCTCTTGACGTCGTTTTTCCTCCTCTAATTGACGTCTTTGGGCTTCCTTCTCTTGGGAAACTTGTAGGAAGTGAATTAACTGACGTATATCCTGGCTCCCATCCTTTGAATTTGGCGCGCTCGGCGTGTGAGGCGTGAGGGGGGGTGGGAGGGTCTGTGAGGCTTCGTCTTCCTCATAATCCTCATCTAAATTTCCCAGCAAATCGTCGTGGTCAGACATCTCGTGTTTGGTATGGTTGCGATGGGAAAGACAAGGAGAATAAGGTGAAGTGCTATGTTTTCGTCAATGTACTTGCTTAAGTGCAGGAACTGGCGGGCAAGTAAAAGAGTATTGGCTGTAGTATTTGTGAAGTGAGAGGAGGGCTGGCAGCGGTGTACTCCGCGCGCCCGGGCGAGGCTGGTGGTGACTCAGTCAGGGGGAGTCAGTCAGTGGCTTCTAGGCCTACGTGGACGGGGGGTGTATGCCGGAGGTGCTGTCTTGGAGACTGGGCTGAAGGCGTCTCTGCTACCTGTAGGGCCGCAGAGACATAGCAAACAGACATAAAAGGCACTGCACTTCACTTAGGGCACTTCACAAGGTCACAAAGCACTTTAAATCCAGGGGCACCGTGGAGTATATCTTCTGGGCGGGAAACAGAGGAGGCCGGGGTACAGACTAGGCCGGCTTTTGCAACTTGTGAACTGTCGTGTTGGAGCTACTCAACTGCGCCATGTGGTGGGATGAAATCCTAGACAAGGTTCTTCAAACTCCAGAGCACGAGCAGTAGATATATTCAATAAGTGGTACAAGACTTGGCGTGATAGCCGACCGATACAGAAGCGGGAACTAGGGACCCCGGGCCGTGTGTAGGCCGAGGCTGATCTGAGGCAAGTTGTCTAGCTGGGCAAGGAGAGTTGCTAGACATCACTAGGACAATAAATGAGGTCTTCTAATTACTCGACTAGCGCGGTACAGACATAGTATATCGGGACATAGTGAGTGAACATAGGCATTAGACATAAGCATAGATATCAGACATGCTATGATAATATGGTAATACAGACATGTGAATAAATGGTATAATGAATGGTAACAGAGTCCTGCCGTCAGGCGTGTTCACATATCTTGGTACCCACATATCTATACA